>CM041796.1:39840494-39907994 GCA_023376895.1 Aspiorhynchus laticeps
GGTTCTAGTAAGAACTCTAGCTGCTGCATTTTGGTCCAGCTGGAGTTTGCTTATTAAGTGCAAAGAGCAACAACCCAATAAAGCATTACAATTATCTAACCTTGAGGTCATGAATGCATGAATTAACATTTCTGCATTTGACATTGAGAGGATAGGTCATAATTTAGATATATTTTTAAGAAAAATGTGGTTTTACAAATGCTAAAAATGTGGCTTTTGAAGGAAAGATTGCATAAATAAAACACTTAGGTTCCTAGTCTCGCGTAGCCAGACCTTCAGACTGACGGCTGAAGGTCTGGAATCTATGGCAGGTTTTATTGGCCAAGGCCCGCCCATGAGGCCATTTGAAAGACACGTCAAACAACCAATCACAGCTCGTTTCATTCAGCGTCACGTTTCGGTGCGTGGAAATGTCGCCACAATAACAGACCAGTGTATAACTCTCGGACGTATTTTAAAGATTCTATGCCGCGAACTTTAAATATTTCACATACTTTTGAAAATCCAGTGTTTATTTGATCCTTATAAGCGTTTGTCGTCATAGTTGTAAACACGACGACTTTCTTCTTTCATGAGGGGGGTTTGGTGTCACAGCATCTTGGTTTCCAGGAGGAACATTAAAGAACGCGACACACGCGTCTCCCGGAAATCCTGTATAATTCAACCAATCCGACGACGACTTCGACACTCAGTGTTTCCACTTTTGTGTGCCTTATGCATCAGACGTTCAGCCAACATTCCGTGGGCTTGACGTCTGAGGCTGAGACTATTAGGTTCCTAACTAATGATGATGAAGAACTGACAGAGCAGCCATCAAGTGTTAGACAGCGGAGGTTTATGTGGAGGTTTTTGGTCCAATAATTAACACCTATGTTTTTTTCAGAATTTAGCAGTAGGAAATTGTCATGTCTGCCCATCTTGTGTTCTTTTGTTCTGCTTTCCTGACTTCTTTAAGCCCACACCCGTTTATGTTTTGTTAATCATTCCCCTGTGCTTATAAGTCCCTGTGTTTCATCAGTTGGTTGTCCAGTCTCGTCTGTGGTACCTCAGTGTTTGTAGTGCCATTGTGTGTGAGGTCATCTCCTGTTTTGGATTACTAGTTTATTTGTAATTAAAAATGTATATTGAATCATCTTCATCTCCATATGTTCCTATGCACACATACCATGACAGAAGACTGGACCTTTAAAGTGTAATATGTTTATTTTGTTTATTTTGTAATATGTTTATTTTTTTTTTTGTATTTATGGATTCCCCCTCTGTGCTCGTCCTCCTGCTGGAGCAGGGAGATCGCTGCCTTGAGGACCACACTAGAGATTTTGTGGACATTTCCAACTTTACCCACTACCTGGAGAGCAGCCTCTGCTCTTTCTACATCGCGGGACTGAACAACACCGCCAGGGCAAAGTTGCCCGGGGAAGGGTGCTGGTGAGCAACGGATCCAGTTTCACTGTTGGCCCTGCTGATGAGGATGCCACCAGCCCCACTCTGGATCCAGATTCCAGCCTGCCTTCACCCCACCGAACGGAGCAATTGCAAGAGCCCACAGCAGACGGAGAGCCAATGCTTGCCACGAACAGCATGCCAGAGCCTGGAGTTGCGACTGTGCATGCCGCTGCCCGTATTCAAGGGAGCTATAGTGGAGTACGAGGTCATGAGAGGAAGCCCTGCCGCACTCCCGCCGCTAAGGGTGAGCAAATACAGGACTCTGATATTTTTGACAGTCTATGCAAAATGGATTGTTTATTTCTTCCATCCCCACTGGTTCCACTTAGCTTGACTGAATCTCCTAAATCTCCTGAGCTGACTAAATTTCCTGAACTGTTTTAATCTCCAGAACCATTTAAACTGTTTGAGCCTCCTGAATCTCCTGTACTGTCTGAACTGTTTGAATCTCCAGAGTCGACTGAATCTCCTAAAACGTTTGAACTGTTTGGACCTCCTGAACTGTCTGAACTGTTTGAACCACCTGAATCTCCTGAACCGTTTGAGCTGATTGAATATCCTAAACTGTCTGGACTGGCTGAATCTCCTGAACTGCCTGAACTATCTGAATCTCCTGAACTGTCTGGACTATTTGAATTAACTGAATCTCCTGAACAGTCTGAATTCCTAGAGCTGTTCACATCCTCATCCAACTTTCCTCTCCCACCTCCTCTCCAGACTCCAGCCAGTCCTTCAGCCAAGCCTCCACTGGTCTCTGTCTGTCCCTCAGCCATTCACACCTATCACTGTGTGTTTACCGCAGGACTTCCAGTCACTAGTTCCTTCTGGGTCAGTGTAACTGGGAGTTTTTTATATCAACTATGCATTCCGTTAGTTTTGCAAATTGTTATATAGAAAAATAGAGCTGAGGATTATCAGCATAACAGTGAAAGCTAACAGTATGTTTCCTGATGATATCTCCTAAAGGTAACATGTAAAGCACGAAAAGCAACAGTCCTAGTACTGAACCTTGTGGTACTCCATACTGCACTTGTGATCCTCATTATTCACTGCTACAAATTGATGACAGTCAGAAAAGTAAAATTTGAACCATGCCAATGCAATTCCACTAATGCCAACATCATTTTCTAGTGTATTCAACAGAATGTTGTGGTAGATAGTGTCAAATGCAGCGCTAAGATCCAGTAGCACTAATAGAGAGATACAACCAACCGGATGATAAGAGCAGGTCCAAATCAGATGATAAGAGTAGGAAATCCATAGCTGTGAGGATACTGCCTTTTCTAGTATCTTTAACAGAAAAGGGAGATTTGAGACTGGGCTGTATGTAGTGACATACATACAGACAAATGTTGCTTTGGCAACTAACTGAAATAAAATGTTAAACATTTTAATTAGGGATGCACGATATGAAAAATTTGAACCGATACCGATTACCGATAATTAAGTCCTTCTCTTGGCCGATACCGATACCGATAACCAATAAATTCATATTTGTATATTATATTATATTTATAATTATATATATAATTATATTATAATTTTCAAATAATCTGCAGTTTGTGCACCCAGGAGAATACAAAATCTAAGATGCACTGATGAAACTGATATTTTAGTAGCTCTGGCCTAACTATAATAGCAAACATCAGTCCTAACTCTTCAAATGTTTTTATGTGTAAGGCACCACAATACTTAGTAACAGAAATGGTTTAACATAACTATGGCTTATCTGCAATTGACCTTTCGCAAAGAGCTTGATTGACAGGCGATCTAACCAGTCAGAACGCAGAGATTATGCGCCGCCGCTGCTATCCGCCATCTTGCCCGACAGCTACCTGTCTCCATAGAAATCCATGTTAAATCGGGGTAAAAAAGATCGACTGAATTAAAACTTTTTCAATAACTCAATATAAAAATGTGCGGAGGGTTAAGCTGTGCTGTTGATGGCTGCCACGGTAACAGCAATAAGATAAGGTATTCCTTTAAAGTAACTTACTTGTTTTGCGTAACAGAAAATCTGTCACGCATGGCTTGCAGCGCTAAAGTTAAATGCTGAGTGTGAAATAATAAAATAATATGTTAAAATGTGTGCTCTTATCATTCTGTGGACAAAATCCCGTGAACTTAGCCCTGATCGGGAGCTTTATATGCACATGTGCGCTCATCTGTTTACAATGCAGCTATAACCTCGGATCGCTTCATGTCATCTTCCACTCATTAAACTAGGACTGTACGTCCGCCTGTCCTAGGAACCAAAGTTGTTGACCACACGGACTGATTTATAGTGTGACATGCAGGAAGACAGTTTGGTGAATGTTCATCTCTGCACGTTCGTTTATGCTCTGTAATGCATTTATGCCTTGATACCATTAATACAGATGTCATTGCCAAAGAATAACTGGTTCAGATGACAACCCAAAGACTGTTCAATAAATACATCTTTGTGAAGAATCTCTTCTCCGATCCCTGATTCTCTTACCGGAATCCCGTCCATATTTTGGCCGCCTCAATCAGCGTAATATAGAGTTGTAGCGTGCCTCCGCTACAAAGGTGGTCCTTCGAGCCGGATTGAGAGCAAGATCGAACCAATATGGACAAAGCACAAAGTGACACATCTGAGACAACGTCCAGACCTCGACGCAAGACTAATCTGCCTACCCTTCTGGATGATTACGATGTTGGCTACCAACCTGCAGGTGACCTTCCTCCAAAGGCTTCCTCTCACTGTCCTAGTCAGCCCCGAAGCAGCTCGAGAAAAATGTCTCGCAGTGGTGTCAGCTCTCACTCCAGGACGAGTAGTCATTCCATTACGTCCGCTGGCGTCTATGTCCCACCAGAGCTCTCTAGCGTCCAGACTGCTATGTTGGAGGAGAAGATTAAACAGAGACAGTATGACAGTCTACGGCAGCAAGTAGAAGAGGACTCACTGATTGATCTGGAACACCAAAGACTGCAAGCACAAGCTAAAGAAGCCCAGCGCATGCAAGAGGAGGTGCTTGCCGCAAAGGAGGCCCTGTTGAAACAACTAGAACGACAGCGCAAGCTTCAACAAGCAGAGACTGAACTCGAAGTAGCTAAGCTTGTATCCTCCATGCTCTCTGTAGACTCTAGGGCGGCCACTCCAGTTCCTAAAGACTCTGGTTCTCCAAACGCGCAACATATTGCAGCACAGCGCAGCCAGGTTTGTTCACCGCAGCTAATGCCTTCCAAGCATCAGCAGCCCCCCTTCCAGTCGCCAGCTGTGACGTCATCGCTGCTGCCCTGTCCTACAGAACTGCCTGATCTTGATGTCTCTGCAGTGTCCCAGCCATCACCTAGACCGTCACAGTGGCCCTCAGCTGCTACTTACTCAGCGGATGCACCCATGCCCACTGCACTCCACCCAGGGCCACAAGCATTCTCATCGCCAGTCCCTGATATTGCACCATCGGCTCCTACTGCCATTCCAGTACACTCTGTGTCATTAACGTCGAATGTGGCACCTCAGCCTTCAGCAGTGTTCACAATCCCGACCTCCGCTGCGTACCCCATGAGCACCAGCATGCAGCGTGTGACACAGCAGCCTGTTACCAACACGCAACCTACCCTTTGCTACAGGCTACAACAGACAGCAACAACGCCGGGAACAACACTTCCAGGTCCGTCGCAGCTCCCTGTCTCCAGCCACCAAGCATCGGCGATGAAACTTCATGCTCCAGGTTACGTTAAAGCATCTGTGCCTTTCCCCCCAAGGGTCTACTCACCTCAACTGAGTCCAGAGCTCCTGTTCGTATCAGCCTATGGCATTCCACGACCTACGTTACCAGTTTTCGAAAGTGGTGCTGAGAGTGACTTTGCTTTGTTTAAGTTAGCATTGGACAATTTGTTGAGTAATCACCATCATATCAGTGAACAGTATAAATACCATGTTCTCTTAAGCCATTTGAAACTTTCCAGTGCTCATCAGCTCGCTAAATCATTCATGTATCACCCCCAGCCTTACACTGCTGCTCTGCAGGCACTTCAAGACAAGTATGGACAACCAAGACAGCTCGTTCAGTCCGAGTTGGGTGCCATCCTAAGCACCCCGCCTCTTAAGTTGGGTGACGCTAATGCCTTCGACTCATTTGCATTGTCAGTACAGTCCTTAGTGGGTATGCTGAGAACTATTGAGGGTCAGGATGGTTACGAGCTTTTGTGTGGCTCACATGTGGACCATCTCTTGAGTAAACTTCCACCAGCCTATCGCGACAGTTTTGTTGAATACTACCTAAGTCGGGGTATTCTCCAGACTGGCACCGACAAGACCTACACACTTCCTGATTTTGCTGACTGGCTACAGAACAAGTCCCAAGCGAAACGTATCTCCAGCAGAGCTGCGGCTATGTTCCAGAGTGAAACTCTGAAGGCCCCTGGTAGAGCTAGAGGAGCACCTCATTCAAGAGAGCAGCCAAGGCCAGTTCTCCTGACACGTGAGAGTGTTGCTAAGACTCCTGAGTCGACAACCCCTAAGTCCAGCTCCAAGCCCCAGCCATACTGTCCCCATTGTGACAACAGGGATCACTACCTCAACTCTTGTGAGGCATTCAAGAAGTTGACTACCTCCCAGATTGTAGCTTGGATTAAAGATAGTAAACGCTGCTGGAGATGCGGACGGTTCCATGCTGTAGAGTCTTGCAACCTCAAACGTCCATGTAGAATCTGTAAAGAGCTACAACCCCAAATCAGAAAAAGTTGGGACAGTATGGAAAACGCAAATAAAAAAAGAAAGTAGTGATTTCTAAATTTACTTTGACTTGTATTTCATTGCAGACAATATGAACACAAAATATTTCATGTTTTGTCTGGTCAACTTCATGTCATTTGTAAATATACATCCTTTCCTGTCATTCAGACCTGCAACACATTCCAAAAAAAGTTGGGACAGTAAAGCATTTACCACTTTGTAATGTTGCCATTCCTTTTCACAACACTTAAAAGACGTTTAGGGACTGAAGACACCAAGTGATGAAGTGTTTCAGGTGTAATTTTGTCCCATTCTTCCTGCAAACAAGTCTTAAGGTGGGCAACAGTACGGGGTCTTCGTTGTCGCATTTTGCGCTTCAAAATGCGCCACACATTCTCTATTGGAGACAGGTCGGGACTGCAGGCAGGCGAGTCAAGTACCCATACCCTCTTCCTCCGCAGCCAGGACTTTGTAATGTGTGCAGAATGTGGTTTTGCATTGTCTTGTTGAAATATGCATGGATGTCCCTAGAAAAGATGTCTTCTTGAAGGCAGCATATTGTGCTCCAAAATCTCTGTGTACTTTTCAGCATTAATGGTGCCATCACAGAAGTGTAAGTTACCTTTGCCAAGGGCACTGACACAACCCCATACCATGACAGACCCTGGCTTTTGGACTTGTTGCTGGTAACAGTCTGGATGATCCTTTTCTTCTTTGGTCCGGAGCACACGGCGTCCATTCCTCCCAAAAAATACCTGAAATACTGATTCATCTGACCACAGTACACGTTTCCACTGTGTGATGGTCCATCCCAGATGCCTCCGAGCCCAGAGAAGTCGACGGCACTTCTGGACACTGTTAACATAGGGCTTTCTTTTGGCACAGTACAGTTTTAACTGGCATTTGTGGATGTAACTACGTATTGTGGTACTTGACAAAGGTTTGCCAAAGTAGTCCTGAGCCCATGTGGTGATATCGCTTATAGGTGAATGACGATTCTTGATGCAGTGCCGCCTGAGGGATCGGAGATCACGGTTGTTCAGCTTAGGCTTGCGCCCTTGTCCTTTATGCACTGAAATTCCTCCAGATTCCTTGAATCTTTTAATTATGTTATGCACTGTTGAAGGTGAAATATCCAAATCTCTTCCTATCTTTCTTTGAGGAACATCGTTTTTAAACATTTCAATAATTTTCTCACGTATTTGTTGGCAAACTGGCGATCCTCGGCCCATCTTTGCTCCTAAAGGACTAGACCTTTCTTGGATGCTGCTTTTGTACCAAATCATAATTACAATCACCTGTTGACATCAACTGTTTCAAATCACATCATTATTTAACCAATTTACCTCGTTACTAGCCCTAAATTGCTCCTGTCCCAACTTTTTTTGGAATGTGTTGCAGGTCTGAATGACAGGAAAGGATGTATATTTACAAATGACATGAAGTTGACCAGACAAAACATGAAATATTTTGTGTTCATATTGTCTGCAATGAAATAGAAGTCAAAGTAAATTTAGAAATCACTACTTTCTTTTTTTATTTGCGTTTTCCATACCGTCCCAACTTTTTCTGATTTGGGGTTGTACATCTCACAGTTCTTCATGATTCCATCAAAGACACCACCAGTGCTGTCCTCACCGTCAGCCTCCCATCGACCCGGGTTTACTTGGACAGACCGAACCGTACACCCAGAGTCATGCTGAAGGTCGTCAAGGTCCTCCTCCACAATGGAAACCACACAATGGAGGCACATGCCGTTCTCGACGATGGGTCAGAGAGAACAATCGTGCTTTCCCCAGTCGTGCAGCAGCTCAAGCTTACCTGTACCCCAGAGTTACTTCATTTACAGACTGTCCGACAATCTCACACAGAACTTGAAGGGTCGTCTGTTTCCTTCGAGGTCTCAGCAGTCACCAAACACATGCAGAGGTTCACTATCCCCAATGCCTTTACTGCGACCGGTTTGAGTCTTGCAGAACATAACTACCCAGTGGCTGCGCTTCAACGATCTTATCGTCATCTGAGAGATCTTCCTCTTCCCCCTGTTGACAGAGTCAAACCACTACTCCTCATTGGTTCTGACATGCCGCACCTCTTAATGCCGATACAGCCTGTATGCCGAGGACCGGACGGAGGTCCAATAGCCATCAGAACAAAGCTGGGTTGGTCTCTTCAAGGTCCCATGAGCCCCAAGCAGCCCTCACGGTGTTATCAGCAGTGCCTTCATATCACCACCGCTCCGCCCCATGATGATCTGATTCGGCACGTCGAGCGACTCTGGCAGGTCGACACCCTCCCATACAATGAGAGAATGGTCACCAGGTCCAAGCAAGACAAAGACGCTATCGCCATGCTCCAGAATGCCACCACCAGAGTGAACGTAGATGGCATTCAACGTTATGCCACACCATTGCTCCGACGCATGCCCATGACCATATTCCATGCCGACAAGGATGCTGTTCTTCCTAGTCTTCGAAGTACCGAGCGCAGATTGGCACGAGATCTTAAACTTGCCAAAGCCTACTGCGCTGAAATTCGCAAGTTGGAATCTGCTGGATATGTAGCCAAGATAACCACAGAAGAAGCACACAGTACCTCAGGGTCCTGGTTCATTCCGCACCATATCGTACATCACAATGGCAAGGACAGGATCGTCTTTTATTGTTCTTTTCAACATCAGGGGCAGTCCTTGAACAGTCAGCTACTTCCTGGTCCGATGCTGGGACCATCATTGTTAGGTGTGCTTCTGAGGTTCCGACAACACACTGTGGCTGTAAGTGGGGACATAAAAGCTATGTTCTTTTCATTTCGGAGGAACCTGGGAGCGTGAAGTCAAATCTGTAAAGACTGCACTGCGGGTCATTCTGCGAGAGCAAACGGTGCCAGAGCCCGTGCTGCAGACGCTGTTAGTGGAGGTTGAGGGCATTCTAAATGCCAAGCCTCTCGGCTACATATCTTCCGATGTTGCAGACATGGACCCAGTGACTCCGAACCTACTCCTTATGGACCGTCGTGATGCCTCCCTTCCTCAAGTCTTATTCGACTCTACCAACCTGCTCGGAAGATGCAGATGGAGAGACAGCCAGGTGTTGGCCTATCATTTCTGGATTGCCTTCATCCAAGATTACCTCCCAAGTTTACAGGATCGGCATAAGTGGAGAAAGGATGGCAAAGAGCTGACGGTGGGCCAAGTGGTTCTCATTGTTGATCCCCAACTTCCTCGTGCCCTCTGGCCTGTGGGCACAGTGACTGAGACATTGGCTGGACCTGACGGAAAAATTTGCACTGTTCGTGCCAGAGTTAATGAGAAATCCTACACTCGCCCAGTTGTTAGGTTGATTCCACTTCCTAACTTTGAGGAAGAGCCTTAAGCACGGCTCACACTGTGCGATTTTGGCCACGATTTGCTCGTCTGAGACAAATTTTGAAAATCCTAAAAGATTCCTATAATCCTAGGCTAAAATCTGTAGACTTTGATCGCTGGTTTGACATGTTCACAGACAGCCGATTAATGGCTTTTGCGAACAAATTTCACCTCCGACGAAGTTCTGGCAGTGTCAGAAGATTTGGCGAACAGTCCTGCAGTGTGACTACCCCTACGATGAATGTCAAACTGTCTCCGGTTTTCAAGACAAGCTATGAGCAGAATTAATGCTAGAGAATTATTCTATCAGCCATAAACTCCGGCGCTCCCGTCCTCCACTCACGGAATTCATCTGATACGTTGCTGATACTGGTTGCGCCGCTGTTTTCATGTCGGTGTGTAGAGCTGCATACACTATTCTTCTTAAATATGCCGGTATTGCTGCCATTCATATAGTTTTCATGATAGCCAACTGTTCGGTCCCGCGTGCAATGCAGTTCGTAGTCACTGGACGTGTCCGGACAAGTTTTCTTGCGCGCACCTGTTTTTGACTCGTCTTGACTGTCGTACTGTCTGACATTAATGACAACTGAGATCCCACAGTGTGACATGATCATCATGTTCGTACAGTCTGACAAGTACAATCCTAAAGGACTTTTAAAAAATCGCACAGTGTGAGCCCGGCTTTAGACACTGTAAACAGACTTTCTTGGTCTTTACAATTATCCTGTCAGATAATTGGGGGCGGCTGTGTACGAAAGCCTGTCCTAGGAACCAAAGTTGTTGACCACACGGACTGATTTATAGTGTGACATGCAGGAAGACAGTTTGGTGAATGTTCATCTCTGCACGTTCGTTTATGCTCTGTGTAATGCATTTATGCCTTGATACCATTAATACAGATGTCATTGCCAAAGAATAACTGGTTCAGATGACAACCCAAAGACTGTTCAATAAATACATCTTTGTGAAGAATCTCTTCTCTGATCCCTGATTCTCTTACCGGAATCCCGTCCATATTTTGGCCGCCTCAATCAGCGTAATATAGAGTTGTAGCGTGCCTCCGCTACAATGACAGTTACTTTACTTCACAAAGACAGTCATTGTGACACTGTAAAGTGATGAAACTATGGTGCTATGTGCTTTTAAAACCATTTTCATAGGTTTCATGTTATATTGTCGGCTTGGAAAATATGTAAATATGCATGCCCAGTAGCCGCAGCTGTATCCCTTCTAGCCTTAACCACAAATCAGACAGAAGAGTAGCTATATTAACTTCTGTGGATTTAAACTTGAAAAATGGTGTGTTCCGCGGTTGAAATAAAACACTTTCTGATGTTTATTCATGTTCATTTCGTGCTCTAGGTAAATATGAAAAGACGATCGGTTCACGTGTTTGAACTGAGGAAATACAGTGATCTGTCACGACACATTAAAGAGCCACAAAACTGTATTTATTGTTTGAATTTCTTTAAAAATTACAGTTTAAAAGCTGAGGGTCCTGAGAGCTTGTTTCATACCAGAAGTAACCTGCTCTGTCTTCTCTGTCAGTGTGTTGTCAGTTTCCTCTTTGCTCTGCAATGTATTTTTCACTGCGTGAGAACATGTGTAATGTGAGAGCGGCATTGTATGTCGGGCATAGCAACAGTAATTAAGGGTGGGCGGGTTTTGCGAATGGTCAACTCATTAACAACAAAATTATATTCAAGTATTTCATGCATAAAGAAATGAATCTATTCAACATTTTTAGTGCATGAGGATGAGGAAGTTATATAGGGACTTTAAGCAACAGCTGCGAATGCAGGCAAAGCAGCTGTTCTCCCATAGTAGACGGTTACAGTAGAACGCCACGAAGTAGCAGTTGAAGTTGCGAACGCGCAATATGACGTTGGAATACCATTGCCGTTCCAACAGTGGAGGCTGCTTAAAGTCCCTTAATACAGCTTCGCCGCGATGACGACCTTTCAAGTGAGATATAAGATTTGTTGTGTTAAAACTTGATGCCTTTTCCTCCTCTCAGAATCCTTGCTGAACATACGTTGCAAATAGCAATTTGTCCTCCTCTGCCACCGCGAAAAACTTCCAGACAGACGAAGACATGTTCACAAATGATGACGTAATGAGCGCGACACAAGCTGAGAGTCACTTGCGCTCGGAAAGCGGATGAATCTCAGATAAATCAGACTGACTGATTGATTGATTTACCAGCAAGCTACTTTATCGGATCTAGTTATCGGATTTCATTTATTTATCGGAGCAATAAAAATGACGTCATTGTCACCCATATCGGTCGATAATTTATCTGTCCGATAAATATCGTGCATCTCTAATTTTAATTATGTTTTTTTATGGTTTATGGTTTAATGGTTTTGATTAATGATAACCCTGATGGACATCTTGGTGCTCTCCACAGAACTGCCGCCTCTATTGCTTATGGTCTGGACAAGAAGGACGGTGAGAAGAACATCCTGGTGTTTGATCTCGGTGGCGGCACATTTGACGTTTCCCTGCTGACCATCGATAACGGCGTCTTTGTGGTGGTAGCCACTAATGGAGACACTCACCTCGGCGGGGAAGACTTCGATCAGCGTGTCATGGAGCACTTCATCAAGCTCTACAAAAATAAAACTGGAAAGGATGTGCGCAAGGACATCCGCGCCGTGCAGAAGCTGCGTCGTGAGGTGGAGAAGGCCAAGAGAGCGCTGTCCACCCAGCATCAGGCCCACATCGAGATCGAGTACTTCTTCAGGGGTGAAGACTTCTCTGAGACGCTGACCCGCGCCAAGTTTGAGGAGCTTAACATGGTAAGAGAAGATCCGCATTACCAACTAAACCTAAAAAAAACTAAAACTACAATTTATTAACAATAGTAATAAAACTGCAATTTATTAATAGTATTAATAAAAGATAAAACTGAATAAAATGTATTTGTCATATGTACAAGTGTCAATGACAATATGTACATTGAAATGCTTTTTGTAAGGCTTAGGCAGCGTACAATAATACAATGATAATAATTATAGAATAATAGAAATAAATACAAATAATTATAATAAATATAGCTGCAAGCAGCGATTACCAGGGTTCAAGCACTTAAGGCATTTAAGCACATAAGGAAAAAGACATTGTTTTAACATGGCTGTAACCACCTAAATCAATTATTTAAAGAAGCATTGTTGGCAAATACAGGTAATTTGCCATAGAAATATTATGTTTTTTAACGTTTATGACTGTTATAGTGCCAGCTGTGGTCAGATCTCCCTAAAACTTTGCATGCTTGTTTAGAATCACCTGTCGCATATGCTCACCAGATTTATTGAAGTTTTGAGTTTTTGTTTAGGCTTTATAGGCTTTTGGGTATATATAAGTTTTCTAAACGTCCCCGTTATAGCTTCCCAAAGGGAGCAAATTTCAACATTCTAGAGGCAAAGTTGGTTCTAGAGGCAAAGTTGTTTTGAATGAGGAGGTCTATCGTATGATACGAATATCAGGCATATATTTGAAAAACCACACAATATACAATCGTTTATGCCCTTGCGGAATGCGATACCATCCCCCAGTGGCGGATTCCTTTCAAATTTCTCACAGACCTTTAGGCCCACCAAGTTTTGTTCCAATCGAGCTCCGTTAACCTTGTCTAATAGGCGCTCAAAGTTCATCGGCCTATCGTGGCCATGTTTTTGTAACGGGGCGAATGAGATGAGAGAAGTTCGGATCCATCTGCAGAGCTTTTTTTAACAAAGTGGTTACAAAACAGGCAAGGGTCGGTCACTGGCAAACAGGCATATCATGGGCAAGACAAAAGAGTCGTTCAGTAAACAGGCGTGGTCGATCTCTGGCGAGCAATGTCCAAACAGGGTAATCCAAAGGGGTAATCTGAAAACACAGGCAATAGTTCAGGCGAGGGTCAAACAGAGTCCAAACAGAGCAAGGCAAGAGAATAATCAAAAGACAGGCAAGATATCTGAAAACATGACTAGACTAAACAGGCGAGACTTGACAGGACTAGAATACCATGAATAGCTCTGTAATATAGCTATCACTGACGTAGCGATAAGCACTAACAATACTCGGCGTTGAATGGTGGTTTGAGACTCATTTTTATAGTGTGTTTAATTGGCTACAGGTGAAAATGTAATTAGTGAAAGTGAAAGTGAAAGTGACATACGGCCAAGTATGGTGACCCATACTCGGAATTCGTGCTCTGCATTTAACCCATCCAAAGTGCACACACACAGCAGTGAACACACACACACACCATGAACACACACCCGGAGCAGTGAGCAGCCATTTATTCTGCGGCGCCCAGGGAGCAGTTGGGGGTTCGGTGCCTTGCTCAAGGGCACCTCAGTCGTGGTATTGAGGGTGAAGAGAGCGCTGTACATTCACTCCCCCACCTCCAATTCCTGCCAGCCTGAGGCTCAAACTCGCAACCTTTGGGTTACGAGTACAACCCTCTAACCATTAGGCCATGACTTCCCTAGTAAATATAGATATTAGTGAAATGGAATAAGTGAAATGTAGTCCAGAATGACATGCAACAGTCTGTGTAATGTGAGAGTCAATATAATGGGAGGGCGACCTCTTCTCCACCTGCGGCTTCCAGACGCTCCAAACACAATACAATTCAGGAGGGCGGTGGAGCAGAGGCGGAACAGGGGGAGGGATGGACGGCCAGGTCCATGTGAAGGTGGAGGACCTGGGGACTGTGGAGCAGGGAGCCAAGGTGGAGCAGGAAGCCAGAGCGGAGCCGGCAGAGCAGGAAACCAGGGTGGAACAGACGGAGCAGAAGACCACCACGAAGGAGCAGACAGAGCAGAGAACCACCAGAGCAGAGCAGTAGACCACCACGGAGGAGCAGAAAGAGCAGAAGACTACCAGGGCAGGGCAGAAGGCCACCACGGCGGAGCAGACAGAGCAGGCGGAGTAGAAGACCTTCACGGCGGAGCAGACAGAGCAGATGGAGCAGAAGACCTCCACGGCCAGATAGAGATTGTCAAAGAAGCTGAAACACAGAACACAGAGAGAAAATCTAGGCCCCAAGGATCGGAACAGGAAATACAGTGAGCTTATCAACAGTCTTCTTGGGCATGACTAATAGGGTTGCAATTTCAGTGTTGGTCTCCTTGAGAGTGGCTGGACAGACAGACAGTTCAATACCAGACCCATTACTGGAAACAGGACAAACAAACTGCTCACACTCAGGCTCATTGGCTGGAACTGGACAGACAGGTAATTCAGAATCAGATTTGACTGCATAATTTAAACCAACAGACAGTTCACAATTGGATGCATTGTCTGAAACTGGACTGGTAGACTTCTCATAACTGACATCAGTAACTGAAACTGGACAGGTGATCAATTCAAAATCAAAAGCATTGACTGATACTGGATTGGCAGATGGTTCAGTGATTGAAGCTGGATAGACAGACAGAAAGTTCATCAGACATATTACTTGAAATTGGACAGACAGATGGCTCAACATCAGACACATTTGGAGAAACAGAACAGGCAGATAGTTCATGAGTGGTCACTTTGTCAGTGACGGGGTTAACAGGGCAGACATAGAGTGGTATTTTAGGTTATGGATTCATGACAGGCAGGATTAAAAGTTCCAAGGCAGATTTTTGGGCAGTGACAGACAGTTCAAACTCAGACATATCCAGGGAAACTGAACAGGCAAAGAGTCCATAGTTTGGCTCACTGACTGAAAATGACAATACAGATGTGTCATAATCAGGCACATTAGGAGACACTGAAAAAGCAGGCAGTTCATATGTGGAATCATTAATTCAAACTGGTAAGACTGACAACCCTATCTCAGCATTATTAACTGGTTCTGGACAGACAGGAAAATCAAACATATGCTGGGACACTGGACAAGTTGACAGTTCACAATTAGACCCATAGATAGGACAGATAGATAGTTCACAAGTGGTCTCTGGGCTCGTGACAGGCAGGGTTAAGGGTTCATAGGTGATCTCTTTAGGCGTGATATGGCGACTAGGGCCTCCATGGCCGGTTTGAAACAAGGCAAGAGTTCACAGACGGCCTCCTTAGCCATGACAGGATAAACAGGGAGTTCACAGACGGCCTCCATAGCTGTGACAGGATAAACAGGGAGTTCACAGACGGCCTCCATAGCCGTGACAGGACAAACAGGGAGTTCACAGACGGCCTCCATAGCCATGACAGGACAAACAGGGAGTTCACAGACTCCATAGCCGTGACAGGATAGGCAGAGAGTTTATAAATGGATACTACTGACACCTCTGGAGGTTCTTCAGCAGATGCCCCCACCTCTGGAGGTTCTACAGCAGTACCATCAGGAATTTCAAAAAATGCAGAGAATTCCAAGAAAGCACTTGGGGTCGTGACAGAGGCATTAGGAAACAGGGAGGTTTCATTGACATTCTTCTTGACAGGGTAGATACAGAGCTCAGTAACGGTCTCTTCGACCACGACATGACAGGCTGAGAGTGCATTGCTGGGCGCCACCACCACGCAAGAAACTGAAGCGAGCTCCGCTGTCTCGGGAGGTTCTGCAGCATGTGCCGCCACCTCTGGAGAGACTGCAGCGGGTGCCATCGCCTCTGGGGACAGGGCAGCAAGCATCACTACCTCAGGAGGTTCTGCAACATCAGCTGCCACCTCTGGAGACATCATAGTGGCCGCCGCCACCTCGGGGTTTCTGTGGTGATGTATGCAGCCCAAACATACCAGAAAGCGATCCTCATTATGGGAAGCGCTACAGACAAGGGGAATCAGTTCAGGAACAGAGGGACTAGAATGAATGGGTTTGGGGATACCAGCTGTGCCTGCTGACATCAGTGGTGGATCCTCCACGGTGGATGCAGTCAGGAATACTGACAAACTGACCTCGAAGATCTAGGTGTAACAGACAGGAAGTGACAAGACTCTGGACGATCAGCTGCGACGTGACGTGACTCTGGACGATCAACTGCTACGTGACACAACTCTGGACGATCAGCTGAGACGTGACACGACTCTGGACGATCAGCTGAGACGTGACGTGACTCTGGACGATCAGCTGAGACGTGACGCGACTCTGGACAATCAGCTGGGATGTGACGTGATGAGACTCTGGACGATCAACCGTGACTTGACTTGACTTGACCTCTAAAGAGTAGCCGTGACTTGACTTGACTCAGGAAGACCAGCTGTGACTTTACACGACTCAGGGATAGCAGCTGTGACATGACGGGGCGTTGTTGTCGCCGCCATTTTGAGAACGGGCTCCGCTGCGGCTGCCATTTCACGAGCCGGTTTAATCCCCGGAGTAGCGATCAATATACTCAAATGTCCTGATGATGATGATGCCCTGATGATGTCTTGTTGAAGGTAGTTCCTTCCTTTGCTCTGCTGTCAGACGGTGAAGTTGCTGAGATGGAGGAACAGTCAGTTGGAGGTGAAGAGGAGCTGATGATGGAAGGCACAAGGTTGGAGGTTTCTGTATGAGGGGAAACAGTGGCTTCTGGAGCTTTTTGTCCTTCATTTGTTTTGCCTACTGTTTATATCTCCTCCGAAAAGCACTCCACAACCTCTTTCTCTAAGGCTGCCTTCACATATTTCTCCACCTCCCTGAATTTTACATCCATAGCCTCAAGATTTTTGGGACGATGCTCTCAGTGCATATGTTGATGTAATCAGTGACAGAGTTTGTATATTCCTCAATGTCTGTGCCTGCTGCATCCCGAAAGATCTGCTAATATGTTGTTTGAAAACAGTCCTGAAATGTGAAGATGGCTTCTTCACTCCATTGATAGACTGTCCTGATATCCGTTTTTTCCTGTTTAAGCTTTTGTTTGTACGCAGGCAGAATAATGAACGTGTGATCTGCTTTACCAAGGGCAGGGCAGAGGAGGGGTTTGTAACTGTTTTTGAGTGTTGTGTAGCAGTGATCAAAAGTCTGGAGAACTAATACCCGGACAGTGTTTTTATTGTAGCTGGAGACTTTAACAGGGCAAACCTAAAAGAAAGGTCCTCCCCCAATTCTACCAGCACAAAACTTTTCCTACTCGAGCAGATCAGACTTTTAATCACTGCTACTGTAGACTTTGCCTCACACCAGAAACTGAAGGATTTGGTTTGTTAATTTTTATTTTAGTATTACTAAAACTGAAAAAAAAAAAATGGGGCAGTCATTGTCACGGTGCACACACGAGGAGGAAACAGGAACACGCTAACGAGGACGTAAACTCAAATAATAGTCTTTAATGGAGACATTAAGGCAGGGCAAGACAAGGCAAGGCTGACATGGACAGAAACACCGGGGAGTAACGAGTAGACCAGACGAAATCAAACTGAACAGACAGGACTATAAATACACAGGAAAATCATAGATAACGAGACAAACACAGCTGGACAAGGATTAACTCATAATGACACTTAACGAGGACAGGAAACAAACCAAATATAGAAACATGAGGCTGGAACACATGACACACACAACAGAGGACTGACATGACTCCCCCTCCCGAAAGGCTCGTACCGAGCCTTAACAGTTCCACCGGGGAGGGGGTTGGGCACTCTGGAGGCCCCTCAGGACAGACACGGACAGGAACACAAGACGGACAGACAGACAGGGACCATGGCGGAGCTGGGAGCTCTGGAAACCATGGCGGTGCAGGTAGCTCAGGAGGCCATGGCGGAGCTGGGCACTCAGTAGGCCATGGCAGATCGTCCTAGGGGCCTTGGCCTCGGTCCCCTCGGCCCGGCCCCTACAGCCGGAACCCTTACTACCCCCCCAAAATTTCCCTGGGGAAGTTAGGGGGTATCAGGAGGCCTCCGGGGCTGGACACACAGAACAAGACATGATAGTCCTCCAGGGCTAAACAGACAGGACAAGACAGCCATCCAGGGCTAAACAGACGAACAGGACAGGACATCCCACAGGAACCAGAAGCCCTTCTGGGCTGGCTTGGAAGCTGAGGCTTCCTCTGGGCATGACGAGGAGACTGGGGCCCTCACAGGGTCCCTCAGCAACCGCTTCCATTTCTACGACAGGGAGGCAGGAGCCTGGAATGGCCTTCGCGGCCACAAAACAAGGAGCCGCCTGCCCCAGACGAGTCTCCAAGGACATGACAAGACCGGACAAGACAAGGTAAGTTAAAACGTTCCTGTGGGCACAACAAGACAAACACGGCACTCCTGGCCGTGACGTGTGGACTGGATCCACGGGGCTAGGGTTAGCGGCGATCCGGCGGGCTTGAGTCAGCGGCGATCCGGCGGGCTTGAGTCAGTGGCGACCAGGGAACTAGGCAACCAGCCGGTGGGCTTGGGATAGCCACAGCCGGCGGCGGATATCTCCCGCGATCCAAGGATGCACACAAAACAAGGGGATTCCGCTTTTAGCTATTATGCCGCCCGCAGCTGGAACCAGCTTCCAGAAGAGATCAGATGTGCTAAAACATTAGCCACATTTAAATCCAGTCTCAAAACTCACCTATTTAGCTGTGCATTTGTTGAATGAGCACTGTGCTACGTCCGAACTGACTGCACTGTATTTTATGTAAAATCATTTTCTATTTAACTGTTTTAAATTTCATTTTAAATCAATTTCTATATCATTTTAAAATTCCTTGTTTTATTATTTTTAATTCCTTGTTTTTATTGCTGTGAATGATTATTTCACTTTCTTTTATGTAAAGCACTTTGAATTACCACTGTGTGTGAAATGTGCGATATAAATAAACTTGCCTTGCCTTGCCTTGCCTTGCGATCGGCGGGCATGAAGGCTCGCGGTCAGCGGACTCGCGACACTCGCGGTGATTCTGCCGAACTCCCACGCCAACTTGATGCGGGCTAGGGCTAAGGACGAGTGGTGACTTCCTTGCCGCGGGACAAACACAAACAGGAACCAAAACAAAAGACTTTTAAAAAACGGAAAACAAAACGGGGTGAATGGGCGCCGCTTACGGTAAGGTCTGGTCTTCTGTCACGGTGCACACACGAAGAGGAAACAGGAACACGCTGACGAGGACGTAAACTCAAATGATAGTCTTTAATGGAGACATTAATAAGGCAGGGCAAGACAAGGCAGGGCAAGACAAGGCAGGGCAAGACAAGGCAAGGCTGACATGGACAGAAACACTGGGGAGTAACGAGTATACCAGACGAAATCAAACTGAACAGACAGGACTATAAATACACAGGTAAATCATAGATAACGAGACAAACACAGCTGGACAAGGATTAACTCATAATGACACTTAACGAGGACAGGAAACAAACCAAATAAGGAAACATGAGGCAGGAACACATGACACACACGACAGAGGACTGATAGTCATGGCCTAATGAGAGTCAGGGTGATTGCACCAATAATGATTAAGCTTAAATCTAGATTAAATCAAGATTTATCTAACAATTCTGTTGCACCAAACTTTAAACCTTGTTTAAAAATAAGCAGGTTTACATTTAAACCATCATTATGATCATGGATTTATTTTATATTTAAGATAGATTAAACTTTAATCATGTTGCTCCATAACTTTAGACTTAAATCTCAATTATGGATTAACTTTAAATTAAGTGAGGAGTGAGGAAGCTTAAATAAAATAAAGTGCACCTACAGTTACAACATGTGGCTGATTGAGCAAAGACAGAAACAGTGGGTGTTTATTACAAATAAAAATGAAAATTAAAGTGCATTTAGCCTGCAGAGAGTGAGGGTTGTGGCAGCCCGTACTAAACTTGTGCTGCCTGCTATCGAGTCCGGGATGTGGATCCGTCACTCGGTGCATCTCGTCATTTGACAAAGAAAAGAAACCAGGAATTTAGGCCTACTGTATAGCATATAACTGCAGCAGTGATAGAGTGAGAGCCAGTGATTGCTGCGCACCTCATGTTTCTCACGGCCGCTTTACACGCGAGCTGAACGGTGATCAAATGGACAGTGCGGCACTGTCATGAGCGGAGGTAGTCATTCCGCAAATCATACCTGTTATTTTTTCTTATCTCGGTTGTTGGTCATTAGGCATACTCCATTAATAGATATTATAAATATATTTCTGTCATGACAACTCTTGGAGGGATTGGCATGGTAATGTACATGACAATGTTAATGTATTTGGTCTTGGTGTAATAGATCTGCTAGGCTGGTGCTGCTGTGGCAGAGCAAGTACCGAGAGCTGTGAGCATGTGAGAAATACTGCTGCTGCAAATATAACATGCATGAAATAACCCCCTATAGCAAACATGAATCACCTCATAGCAGATCTATACAGGTGGAGCTGGGGAATGTGAAGGGTTTCTGAAGCACGCTGCGACTGCTATAACAAGTACTAGTCATATATTTGAATGTTGAGCAGAGAGCTAATTGGCTACCGATACAGGAGACAACCAATCAGCTGTGACATGTGATAATGATGGCATTAGATCTGTTACGGAATGAACAGAGCATGAGACGTACGAATCCATGTGCAAGGCTTTTTGGTCTAGAGGCATGGTCGAGAAACGAGCAAGGGTCAGATAACAACCCAGGTACATTTCAGGCAAGTCAAAGAATAATCCTAGGGCTGGCGTGAGTCTACGATCGGCGAACAGTATCCAGAGGGCTTAACAAGAGAGGTAATCCGATAACATAAGCAGTGGTCTAGGCAAGATGCAATCAGAGTCCAAACGACAAGGCAAGAGAATCAAATGCAAACAGGAAATCAGGCAACGAGGCAAAACGACGAAACTAGACTAAGACTAGAACTAGGAACTTAACACAAAACTAGGAGAGGGCTCCGTAACGTTGTTATCACTAACGTAGTAATGAGCGCAAACAATACTTGGCAGTGAGAAAGAGGAAGTCCATGGCTTATGTAGCATGTCTGATGGGAATTAGCTGTGTATGTCTCATCAGTGCAATGGATGATGGGAACTGTAGTCCAGGGTGAAGTGCAACATTTAGTGTAGTGCAAGAGTCCATGTGGTGAGCAGGTGACCTCTGGTGGTGAGTGAACGGAAGTTCATAGACTGGAGTCGTGACAAGGTCAGATTGAGTTAGACCTATTGGACTGTGCCATCTAGAGTTTCATGCCAGAACTCTGTATTTCCAAGATTATGAAATCCGAATGCAGTGCCTCAATGTTTTCATTGCTTGCTTGATCTGCAGTTTGATCATCGGTCTCTCTACATAGCGGTTTATAAAGATGGCTGAACTTTATGGCTGAAGTTTATTTCCTTTATGGTTTATTTCCTTTATGGAGTTTGGTGGTTAGTAAAGAAGGATAAGGAATATTAACATTGTTGCTGTTTAAATACAATGGCGAATCTATCATTCTGGTGAAAATTAATCGTAGATGGAGGTTTTAATTGCAGGTTAGAGTTCTAATCTCCGATTTGTTCATTTGTGTTTAAAATTACAGTAAGTGGTGCAACACAACGCGATTTAAAATAAAACCCAGATCAACAAATCCTTGATTAGCTCCAAATTTTGCTTAATTTAATCCTTGTTGGTGCAACCTACCCTGAGACTTGTAACCCACAGGTCACGGGTTCGAGTCCAACCTCAAAACCACGACTGAGTTGAGACCCTTTAGCAAGACACTGAACCCCCAAATTCTCCCCGGGTGCTGCAGCAAAAATAGCTGCCCACTGCTCTGGGTGTGTGTTTAAGGTGTGTGTGTGTGTGTGTGTGTGTGTGTGTGTGTGTGTGTGTGTGTGTGTGTGTGCATGTGTGTGTGCGTGCGCTTGTTTGTTCACTACTCACTGATGTGTGTGTGAACATGGATGAGTGAAATGCAGAGCTCAAATTCCGAGTATGGGACACTATACTTGGCCACGCCACGCCACATCACGTCCTTTCCTTTAAAATGACAAAAAAAACTCACAGTTGATTACTAAAACTTTTTAGTTAAAATGAAAACTGAAAATCTAAAAATAAAAAAACTAATTCAAAATAATGATAAATAATATCATAGTTTATTGAAAATAGAAAAAATAACTGTGATTGTGCCTGTATCTGTTCAATTCATGGAAACAACCAATGTTTTGTGCTTTTCTCCTCACAGGACTTGTTCCGCTCCACAATGAAACCAGTGCAGAAGGTTCTGGAAGATGCTGAACTGAGCAAGTCTGACATTGACGAGATCGTCCTGGTCGGTGGCTCCACTCGTATTCCCAAGATCCAGCAGCTGGTGAAGGAGTTCTTCAACGGCAAGGAGCCGTCCAGAGGAATCAACCCCGATGAGGCCGTGGCTTACGGAGCCGCCGTCCAGGCCGGAGTCATGACAGGAGAAGAGGACACTGGTGAGTCCATCTGCAGCCTTTAATGATGCCACATCTAGGGCTGGGCTGTATAATCACACCAACTCTCTTGTGAAGTGCTTAATGGCTGAAATGTGTTGAAAAGGTGACTTGGTTATTCTGGATGTTTGCCCTTTGACCCTGGGCATTGAGACGGTTGGAGGAGTGATGACCAAACTCATTCCCAGGAACACAGGTGTGCCCATCAAGAAATCCAAGCCCTTCACCACCACTTCTGACAACCAGCAAATCGTGGCCATCAAAGTTTATGAAGGTGAGCGACACTTTCAGAGTCAAAAAGGACTTAGTTTACTTCATTTATGACCCCATTTTTATTCAGTTTATATGAAAAGGTTTTAATGGTTTTGTTTTAGATTTTGAAGATAAAACTTAAAAAAAGAAAACAATACCCCCCCCCCATATTTTGCTACATTTTAAGCCATTTCTTGCTTAAAATTGCCAATGTAGCTGACGTGAAAAAACAAAAAAAATCCTTGTATTCAGTTGATTCATATGAAAAGGTCTTTAATTTTAGTTTTAGATTTTTTTTTGTAAATTGAATATAAATTTCAAAACTTATGAATTGTTTATTTAAATATATATTAGGGCTGCCCTCGAATAAAGATTTTTCCGGTCGACTAGTAGTCGTTCATTTGAAGCATTAGTCGATTAGTCATACGTTTATTAGCAAACCATTTAAATCATAATAATGACACTTTAATTGCCTACATTGCTTAATAAGCGCTCAAGCGCATGCACAAAGCTTGCCACAGCACACCGGCAGAAGTAATGATTATGAATGTGTCAGGGAAAAACAGTAAGGAGGCTGCATTAATATTTTAATAATTTATTGATAAACTAGTGCTTTCTTTGTTTTCGGCTTAAGCGATTAAGTCGGCGACAGTGATTTGTCATCTCTGCAGTAGTGGATGCACCTGTATTCAATTCAATTCCATTCAATTCAAGTTTATTTGAATAGCATTATGTGAATGCTTGGCTAAAGAGATGTGTCTTTAATCTAGATTTTACAGAGAGTGTGTGTCTGAACCCCGAACGTTATCAGGAAGGCTATTCCAGAGTTTGGGAGCCAAATGTGAAAAAGCTCTACCTCCTTTAGTGGACTTTGCTATTCTAGGTACTACCAAGAGTCCAGAGTTTTGTGACCTTTTGGGAGCGTGATGGATTGTAGCGAGACAGAAGGTACGCATAGTTAGGTACGCAGGAGCTGAACCATTTAGGGCATTTTAAAGTAATCAATAATATTTTGTAACTGATACGGAACTTACTGCGTAGCTAGTGCAGAGACTGTAAAATTGGGGTAATATGATCATATTTTCTTGACCTGGTAAGGACTCTAGCCTCTGCATTTTGGATAAATATTAACTAAAATGCCCTTCATAAAATATCACTACTGGCCAGATTTCAGAGAGGTCAACTAATCCATTAAAATGTAAAAAAATACAGTAATTTCTTCAATTTACCAGCGAGTGTCCTTGAGATACACTGAAATGAATGGGCTTCTATGCTAGAACTATTTTGTTGTTTGGAACTATTGGCTTCTCCATGACATGCTTTACTTCCTATGGATTCCTATGGGAGTGCTGCAACTCTGTTTCTCAGGGACTCTGCATACATCTCTGGATGGTGAAAATGACATCTCCCATCATTCCACTCTCCTTAATAGCATCATCAAGCCTCGCCTTTGTTATTGTTTTAAAAATGCGGCCTCTAGCGACGAAAACTTACATATTGTGCCTTTAATCTTGTGCCTTAGAATCTGTTCTCTTTTCCTGCATCTTTCCAGGTGAGCGTTCGCTGACCAAGGATAACAACCTCCTGGGCACCTTTGACCTGAGTGGCATCCCTCCGGCTCCCCGCGGAGTCCCTCAGATCGAGGTCACCTTCGAGATCGATGTCAACAGCATCCTGCGTGTCACCGCCGAGGACAAGGGCACGGGCAAGAAGAACAAGATCACCATCACCAACGACCAGAACCGACTGACCCCCGAGGACATTGAGCGCATGGTGAACGAGGCTGAACGCTTCGCTGATGATGACAAGAAGCTGAAGGAGCGCATCGACGCCCGCAACGAGCTGGAGAGCTACACCTACTACATTAAGAACCAGATCGGGGACAAAGAGAAGCTGGGTGGCAAGCTGTCGTCCGATGACAAGGAGGCCATCAAGAAGGCCATCGAGGAGAAGATTGAGTGGCTGGAGTCTCACCAGGAAGCAGATCTCGAGGACTTCCAGGCCAAGAAGAAGGAGCTGGAGGAAGTCGTGCAGCCCATCATCAAGCTGGCAGGCGTCCTGCCGCCGGAGGAGGACGATGAAAAGGACGAGTTGTAGACCGTCCCGACTCTGTTTCCAGTCGCATTGACACCCTTGCCTCTCCAGGTGTACATATTGAACACGATGGACATTTTTGTATGAGACGGGTGAATGTAAAGCCTCAAATCTCTTCAGGAAAGACTTGTGGGTTAGAGAGTTGCTTTATTTTATTTTCTCTTCATTCTGGTGAAGATTTTGTGGTCTGTCAATTAGAGGTGGGGGGAAAAATTGATTCACATATGTATCACAATTCTAACTTCTCTTTTTCTAAAGGGTTACATTTCTTTAACTACTAGATATTGGCACGTTAGAGTTATTCGTAAAAGTAAGCAGCAAAAAAGGACTCAATGCAGTGTTGATGCTGACGGACACACAGCCCAAGTGTGAGCACAAATTCCTCCTCTTAGATGCATGCAATTCCGAAATGAGTTCTCTTTCACAGCTTATTGCACTTAAGCGGTCAAATACACACACAATTATGTCAATATGCACATTGTATGGAGTATTCGCATAAACAGTCTATTATGTCATAGGTGAACGTAAACCGTTCGGAGCAAATCAGATGTGTAGCAGTATATCAGATCCGTGCATTTGTTCTTAAAGGGACAGCTGACTAATAAACTGTTGCCATCTGTTACATTAATGTTAATCCAAACAAAAAACCCTGAATCACTTTTGTATCTTTATTATGAATCAATTTATATTTACATTTATGCATTTAACAGAATCAATTTATATGCAGTTCATACAGTGAAGACTATACTTCATTTTATTTTTATATTTGATTATTTGATCAATTTCTGTAGTAACTCTCTAATGTACCTGAAAAACTTAGTTTATTTCATTTGAATATTATGTCTTGTGTAGACTGCAGTCAGCTTAAATGGCATTTTTATAATACTGGATTGATGAATTTCAAGGTCTACATTTAATTCACTGAGATTTTTTCTTCAAGACCTATTAAAATATCTACTGCAGTCAAAAAGGAAACGTAAACTAGTAAATTAACACAAAACAGTAAAATATATGCATAAATCGAAACAAAATTTGATTTAAAATCTTTAATCGATTTTTAATCGAAACGTGATCTCAAGAATCAGTATGAATCGAATCGTGATGTCCAAAAATTCCCACCCCAGGCTCAATGCTGCGAGATGTAAACTAAGAATTCAGAAAGAAAAGTCAGAATTGCAAGATATAATCTCATAATTCAGAGGAAAAAAAATCTGAATTGCGAGTTTATATCGGTATATCTAACAAATTCTGACTTTATTTTCAGATTTGCAAAAACAAAGTCTGAATTGTCAGATAAAAAGTTGGAAACATGCTTCCATGGAAAATAGTG
Organism: Aspiorhynchus laticeps; assembly: GCA_023376895.1. Classification (NCBI taxonomy): domain Eukaryota; kingdom Metazoa; phylum Chordata; class Actinopteri; order Cypriniformes; family Cyprinidae; genus Aspiorhynchus; species Aspiorhynchus laticeps. Next base: position 39,866,943 of record CM041796.1, read on the forward strand.
TACTTCTGCATTCCAAATTATCTGGATATTTGACAGTGATCCAGTAGTCGTGATATTTATGACTGAATATGCTCTGCTCTTCTGGAGAAGGAGGGACAAGCTGTTAAATAAGCCAGTGTGAAGTCAATATGTGTTTAAAAACTATAATTATTATAGACAGTATGCTGGGAGGATGGCACAGAAGAGGCAAATATGGTGTTATCACCATTTAAAATAGCTATTTGTATATATTGTATAATTAAGTTTATTCCTGTAAATACATTTTTCAGGATTCTTTGATGAATAGAAAGTTCAAAACAAAAGCATTTATTTGAAATTGATTTTTTAATGATTTCTGAAGATCATGTGACACTGAAGACTGGAGTAATGATGCTGAAAGTGCAGCTTTGATCACAGAAATAAATTACATTATGCAATTGTAAAATTATACAATTACATTTAAATTGTAATAATATCTCACAATATTACTATTTTCACTGTATTTCTGATCAAATAAATGCAGTGTTGGTGAGCAGAAGAGACTACTTTCAAAAAAGAATTGTATTTTTATGAATCAATGTGTGTGTGTGTGTGTGTGTGTGTGTGTGTGTGTGTGTGTGTGTGTGTGTGTGTGTGTGTGTTTTATTCAAGGAGATATAGTTCAAGGAACACACATCCATGTGTTGAAACGTTGCATGCACATTTGGGACCCTATGAGAAAAATTCACTAAACTTGAAATAAATTGAAAAAATAAATAAGTTGTTTAACCAGTATTCGAGCAATTTGAAAACCAAATGAGGTCAAATTGACCCAACACATGGAATGACACAAATGAGAGTTAAACTTTGGCTTGTGCTATATAGTCAGTGTTACACATAACACACAAATTCTCAGCATTTCATGACCTCAAGCGCTGGCTGAATATTTTGTTTTTATAATAAACATTAGAAAAAGGACTCAACTTTTGAATAAATCCATGAAGCGTATTTGCCGGAAGATCAGGTCCCTGATATGTAAACTATGGTCAATATTTAGGCTCAGTTCTGTGCAATAAACAAACCTTTTCATAATATACAATAAATCACAAGTTCAGTGTGAAAAAGTCATCATTTACATGGTGAAGTCTGATCATTTCTGATGCAGATTTACACTTTCCAGTCACCGTTGGTGTCTAAATGACATTAGTAAGTGTGTATGACACAGGGTTGGCGCCGGGGGCGGTCATTCGCATACTGTGCATACTTCGCATACCCCTCTCCATCCTCTCACCTCCTTGCTGAACGTGATCGATTTCGAAAGCAAATGTGAAACCGATAAAACAGCACGCATAAAAGCGATTGCACGCTTTCGTGAGCGTCAGCAACTGCATGCAACCCCCCCCCCCCCTCCACCCCCCACTAGAAATTCAAATGTCACTTTTTTCCCCCCACACTTCTCTGTTGGGATTTTCCATGGAAATATTTTTTTGTAAAAAAACAAAAAAAAAAAAAAATATATAGATTGAAATAATATTTTACAAGACACCGATGGCTGAAAATCAGAATTGACATGGCATGATGGTAGTTACCTCACCTGTAAAAAAACAAAAACAAAAAAAAAAATATATAGATTGAAATAATATTTTACAAGACACCGATGGCTGAAAATCAGAATTGACATGGCATGATGGTAGTTACCTCACCTGTAATTCATTAGCACTGTTGGCAACACTTACTTTATACTGACATATTCCAAATCAGTTCAGAAATTTAAGCTAATCAATAAGTGTTGTGTTCAGTTATAAAGTCTGTTAGTTAAGAAGTACCACTAGAGGGAGCTGTTGTAAGTAATTGTCATGCATACATGTAAGGGAAGAAAAGAAGTGTGTGTGTTGTGCAGTGCTTCAGTAAAACGGATGAACGTATCAAGATAAAGGGTGGTCTTGTTTCTGATTTATGCTGGAGACATAGCAATAAGTTAATTGGTGAATATGTCAGAAAAAACAAACTGTTTTGCTTTACGTCTATAATGCAGTCATAATAGTGTAATATAGATTCAGAATTGAATCATACTGAAAAACGTTGCCAGATTGTTCCATTGTTGCATCATTGCATGAAAGCCAATCATTTGTTGTTTGCGTGCAGATAGTTTTGCTCACGCTCTGCTTATGAGTCACCAAACCACAACAATATCATTGTGAATGTGTCATATATTCATGCATGCATTTGGCACACATACACCCATCTAACTCTCAGTTGCTCAGTGGTTATTTATGTGCACTTTATTAGTTAAATAAGTTCATTACCTGAATATTATAGTAAACTCTGTCATTCTGCAGACAAATATTTATTTATAATGACACAAAATGGTATTATTGATTTATTAATTTGGTAAGTAGCCATATAATAATGTACAGACAGTCGCTTCTATACACAATATTACATTTTACAGAAAACTGAGTGAACCCTAATATTCAAATTTTCTTCTTTTTTTGAGAACAGAAGAGTCGCGTGCTGTGAATTAGGATTATGAGAGGGTATAATCATAATTCTGGCATTATTTAGGGTTTTGCGCTGTGCTCGTAGCAAATTTGTGCATAGTTCAGTCTCTATTGGGTGTTTATCTCATTTAGTGAACTCTTGGTTTGTTGGGCCCCAGACTTCACACCTGTAGAGCATGATGGGTTCTATTACTGATTTGATTTTTTAAGACAGATTCTGATTGGGATGTCAATTTTGATATTTGTCCTAATAGCATAAAAAGCTCTCACTGATGCAAGCCAATGAAATCGTTAGAGTTCCTCTCATCTGATGACGTTTCCCCCACAAGTACATGTGCAAATCAGAATCAGCCAGCGTGCAACGCTCAGCCAATCAGCGCCCTCAACGATTTGCTCACCGACCAATGGCGAGGCTTCACGAGGAGGAACCGGTTTATATACAAACGAGCGCAGCGGCAATTACAGCTGAGACTCAAAGCATGAGAAACAGAGAGAAGAGAGAAAGACACGCCCAGTTATCAGGTAAGGATGATATCTCGTTCAAACTCTTCATTTAATGGATTTATATTACAAAAAAGCTTTAAATATAACATTAACGCGTTATAATGATTTTGACTGGATAGTCTTGAGAAAAAAAAAACTTTTTTTTTTTTTATGAAAACTTATTCCCCATGTTCAGTACATGGTTTTTTAAATGATTGCAACCAATTAAAATGTTTGAAAAGTATCAAAGACGGTGTGGGAGTCAGCACCACATGAAGACAGGACTTTCTTTTTCTAACACATGGTCACAGGAGCACATGGTGTGAGAAGAAGGCAAGATTATTTGCTTTAGTAATCTTATTTAAAATGACATAAACTTTACATTAAAAATTTGTGTGTGTATGAAGGTGTTGAGAAGACTTTTGTCAGGTTTTATGATTTTTTATTTTTTATTTTGCATGTTCAGAAAATGTGCATGCCCACGACTCCCATCCCTAACCAGGATTTCCCATTGACAATACATACGGGTAAATAATGTGTGACAAAAAGGGAAGATGCAGGGTTCCTGGGTGCGCAGGGACACCCAACGTGATGTGCAAAATGTGTAACGTGCATGTTTCACAGCAGAGAAGAAGTGCTTCTTGAAGTTTAACACGGAGTAAAATCTCATTACATGAAGTACATGATATGACACGACACACTACATCAGGGCTGGGAAACTGGTCCTGGAGGGCCACAGTCCTGCAGAGTTAGCTCCAACCCTAATCAAACACATCAGAACCAGCTAATGAATGTATTTTAAGCTCACTAGAAAGCTACAGGCAGGTGTGTTTAATTAGGGTTGGAGCTAAACTCTGCAGGACTGTGGCCCTCCAGGACCAGTTTCCCAGCACTGCACTATGAAAAAAATAAAAATCAATAAAATGTTCCTAAATAAACCAAAAAATTATGTGGAATAATTTTTTATCATGTACCATCAAAATGTATGCAGTAGAGGGTTAAGTTGGTTTATTAAAAATATATACGTAAGTATAATAAAACTGTATGTAAATGCAATAATAAATGTGTCTTAATTGTTTGCTGCTTGTAATGTTCATTCATTATAGTAAGAGGAACTAAATATATTTTATCCAAAATAAGTTTAAATTAAAATAAATGTATTTTAAAGTATTAGTAATGACTTTTGCATGCACATTATAAAAATATAAATATTTGGAGTAAATAGTCAAAATGAGAATTTGATGATTAGTGAATTAGCACCTGCTGAAGACTAGTTACTCTTGACTAGTACAGGATAGTTTGTGATTGACTGCTTCATATTTTTTGGACGAATAGTGTCCGTTGTTTGCATTGCCACTACCTTTATTAAATATGCATTAAGTATATGCAAATTCTTTTTATTTAAATTACTACAATTATTTAGATTTAAAAGACTTATATAATGCATTTGCAGCTGAACACAATGCATCATTTTATGACATTTTTGGGTAAACTATTTAGAAGATAATTACCAGATAATTAGTTTTTGCATTAAAATGCATTGCTTGATTACAGTTGTCTGTCCATCCAGTGAGTGACGTGCTTCATTATGTACCTGCCCTGACCTGTGACCTTTATTTTTAAAGGACTCTTTACAGAAATCAGTGGAGATTTGACAGAAGATCAGCGTCAAAATGCGATTGGTTTGCCTGTTTCTGCTGGTGTCCGGCAGCGTGTTTGCTGAAGAGGACGACAAGAGAGACAGTGTTGGGACAGTGATTGGAATCGACCTCGGGACGACCTACTCATGGTGAGAATGAGTTTGGATTCATATACAGGGGTCACAGGGTCATTAAAATGTGCACACACATGCATATATATATATACACACACATATATATGCATGTATGTGACCCTGGTGCACAAAACTAGTCATAAGGGTCAATTTTTCGAAATTGAGATTTATACATCATCTGAAAGCTGAATAAATAAGCTGATGTATGGTTTGTTATGATAGGACAATATTTGGAAATACAACTATTTGAAAATCTTTTTGAAAAAAATATCTAAATATTGAGAAAATCGCCTTTAAAGTTGTCCAAATGAAGTTATTAGCAATGTATATTACTAATCAAAAATTAAGTTTTGATATATTTACAGTAGAAAATTTACAAAATATCTTCATGGAACATGATCTTTACTTAATGTCCTAATGATTTTTAGCATTAAAAAAAAAATAATAATTTTGACCCATACAATGTATTTTTGGCTATTGCTACAAATATACCTGTGTTACTTATGACTGCTTTTCTGGTCCAGGGTCACATATATGTATATATATATATATGTATGTATATGTACTGTATACACACACACACACACAGTCATGTGAAAAAGAAAGGACACCAAATTGAATTCCATGATTTTTTTTGTATCAGGACATAATAAAAAATCATCTGCTCCTTGGTCCTTCTCTCTCTATATATAAATAAATTATATATACATGTATATATATTTTATTTATTTCCAAATTTTTATTTATTTGGTGTTTTTATTTATGTGTATTTTTTTTATATGAGTTTGTACTTATCCTATTTTATTTTTGTCCCAGTGTTGGGGTGTTCAAGAACGGCCGTGTGGAGATCATCGCTAATGACCAGGGAAACCGCATCACTCCGTCATACGTGGCCTTCACCACCGAAGGTGAGCGTCTCATCGGAGACGCTGCGAAGAACCAGCTGACCTCCAACCCCGAGAACACCGTCTTTGACGCCAAGAGGATGATCGGCCGCACATGGGGCGACTCGTCTGTGCAGCAGGACATTAAATACTTTCCCTTTAAGGTACACACGTCTGCCAGCTTGTGTTTGAACTGTATTTGAACTATAAGTCCCTTTGACTTTAATGTGAACGCTAAACACCTGCTGCGTCTCTTCCAGGTTATTGAGAAGAAGAACAAGCCTCACATCCAGCTGGACATCGGATCAGGTCAGATGAAGACTTTCGCCCCTGAGGAAATCTCTGCTATGGTTCTGACTAAAATGAAGGAGACTGCGGAGGCTTACCTGGGAAAGAAGGTAAAGGTTTGACTCCAACACCAAGAAAACATGTAATCTCAGTTTCACTGCAGTAAAACTCAACACCTGATCACTTTTTGCTCTTCTAAAGGTCACACATGCTGTGGTCACTGTTCCCGCTTATTTCAATGACGCCCAGCGCCAAGCCACCAAAGATGCAGGAACCATCGCCGGCCTGAACGTCATGAGGATCATCAGTGAGCCGTAAGTACTCAATTGCTTCTGCTTTCTTGTAAAACAACTCATTTTCTTCTAGGTCTCTGTTGAAATCGACTTCAGAGGTTTTTTAGTATGATAGATATTCTATAATAGCTTTTATTAATAATTTGATATAGATTTAATTTTGTATATTGTCAGCTATTAAAGTTTTATTATAATTTTTTTTTTTTATATATATATATATATTTTTACATGTATTTATAGTGTTTACTCATTAATTTTTAGTTATTTTAGTAAACCTATAAATGTTGCAACAAGCTTACTTTTATATCGGTTAACTTTTTTCATGTAATGATTTTTTTGAGGTTTTAGTTAATGATAATATCCATGATGGATTTATTTCTTACGAATTTTTTCCCTTTTTTGATGTTATTTTTAAATATTTCTTTATAGTTTTTATTAAGTTACTTTAGGTATTATCAAATGGCCAGAGTTTTGAGATCGCAGCGGACATGAAGGACTACAATGCGATAAAAGCTCACTCAAGTACTGAGGAACTAAACCATGCAGAGCTTAATAAGTAATTAGTAAGATTTTAATATGTATACAATGTTTAGTAGGGAGCCAGTGCAGTTTTGACAGAACCGGGCTTATATGGTCATACTTCCTGTTTCCAGTAAGAACTCTAGCTGCTGCATTTTGGACCCGCTGGAGTTTGTTTATTAAATGCGCAGAGCAACCACCAATAAAGCATTACAATAATCTAAACTTGAGGTCATGAGTGCATGAATTAACATTTCTGCATTTGACATTGAGAGCATAGGTTGTAATTTGTTTTAATTTAGTGTTGTAAAAATGTTTTTGAGATGAAAAAATGTGGTTTACAAAGGCCAGAAATGTGGCTTTCGAAGTAAAGATTGCTATCAAATATCACACCTAGGTTCCTAACTGATGATGAAGCATTGACAGAACAGCCATCAACTGTTAGACAGTGTTTATATGCAGTTATTATATGCAGAGGTTTTTGGTCTGATAATTAACGCCTCTGTTTTTTCAGAATTTAGCGGTAGGAAATTACTAGTCATTCAGTTTTTTATATCAACTACTATGCATTCCATTAGTTTTACAAATTGGTATCAGGCCGCAAAGAAATATAGAGCTGAGTATCATCAGCATAACAGTGAAAGCTAACACCATGTTTCCTGACGATATCTCCCAGGGGTAACATGTAAAGCATGAAAAGCAACGGTCCTAGTACTGAGCCTTGAGGTACTCCATACTGCACTTGTGATCGATATGATACCTCTTCATTCACTGCTATGAATTGATGATGGTCAGATAAGGTTTGAAACATGCCAATGCGCTAATGCCAACATAATTTTTAGTCTATTCAAAAGAATGTTGTGGTCAATAGTGTCAAATGCAGCGCTAAGATCCAGTAGCACTAACAGAGAAATACAACCATGATCGGATGATAAAAGCAGGTCATTTGTAACTCTGATGAGAGCAGTCTCAGTACTATCAATTTAAATTTTCAATTTCAAAAAACTTTATGTGTCCCCGAGGGGCAATTCAAAGGCATATTGAGCAGCACTTCAACAAAAACAACACTTTTTCAGACAAATACACAGCATCATTGCAATGATAATGGTAAACAATAATAATGACAATAATTAACAATAAATAGCAGCAGGGTAATTTGATACGGTCTAAATCCTGACTGGAAATCCTCACAGATACCATTTCTCTCTAAGAAGGAACATAGTTTTTAGGATACTGCCTTTTCTATTATCTTTGACAGAAAAGAGAGATCTGAAATCGGTCTGTATGTAATAACATCTCAAAATTAGAAATTTTGCTTTGGCAACTAACTGAAATAAAATGTTAAAAAAATATATATTTTTTATTTAAGTTTTTAATAGTTGTAGTTAATGATAATAACCCTAGTGAGTGTCTTGTTGCTCTCCACAGAACCGCCGCTGCTATCGCTTATGGTCTGGACAAGAGGGACGGTGAGAAGAACATCCTGGTGTTTGATCTCGGCGGCGGCACCTTCGACGTTTCCCTGCTGACCATCGATAACGGCGTCTTCGAGGTGGTGGCCACTAATGGAGACACTCACCTCGGCGGCGAAGACTTCGATCAGCGCGTCATGGAGCACTTCATCAAGCTCTACAAGAAGAAGACCGGAAAGGACGTGCGCAAGGACAACCGCGCCGTGCAGAAGCTGCGTCGTGAGGTGGAGAAGGCCAAGAGAGCGCTGTCTGCCCAGCATCAGGCCCGCATCGAGATCGAGTCCTTCTTCGAGGGAGAAGACTTCTCCGAGACGCTGACCCGCGCCAAGTTTGAGGAGCTCAACATGGTAAGAGAAGCTCCGCATTACCAACTAAAAACTAGAACTTCAGTTTAGTTATGATATTAGTAAAACAGTTTCATTACTTTGAACAAAACTGAAATAAATGCATGGAAAACAATGTTTTGTGCTTTTCTCCTCACAGGACTTGTTCCGCTCCACAATGAAACCAGTGCAGAAGGTTATGGAAGACTCTGACCTGAAGAAGTCTGACATTGACGAGATCGTCCTGGTCGGTGGCTCCACTCGTATTCCCAAGATCCAGCAGCTGGTGAAGGAGTGGTTCAACGGCAAGGAGCCGTCCAGAGGAATCAACCCCGATGAGGCCGTGGCTTACGGAGCCGCCGTCCAGGCCGGAGTCCTGTCAGGAGAAGAGGACACTGGTGAGCCTTTAATGATGGACACATCTAGGGCTGGGGAATATATTTTTGATTATGATTTTTGCGATAATCGAACAACTGGCTAGGTGTCTTGCCAGATGCTTAATAACTGAAATGTGTTGAACAGATAAGCTGGCGATTCTGGACGTTTGCCCTTTGACCCTGGGCATTGAGACGGTCGGAGGAGTGATGACCAAACTTATTTCCAGGAACACAGTCGTGCCGAGCAAGAAATCCCAGATCTTCTCCACCGCTTCTGACAACCAGCCAACCGTGACCATCAAAGTTTATGAAGGTAAGCAACACTTTCTGAGTGACATTTATGACACATTTTTATTTGTTTATTTTGTATGAAAAGAGTTTTAATGGTTTTGTTTCAGATTTTGAAGATACAACTTATTAAAAAAACAACTTATGAATTGGTTTTTATTTTTATTTTACTTTTTATATATATTTTGCTACATTTTTCAAGTGAGAAACGGCTCAAATAGCCATGGTGGCTGGCTAATTACAAACATGCATGCATTTATACTTTTAAACCCAGTTGATTTACATCATACAAAAGTTGTTAATTTAATTTATTTATTTATTTATTTTTATTCAAGAAACTTGTGAGTTTCCCCCCCCATATTTTGCTACATTTTTAAGTTGTTTCTTGCTTAAAATTGCCAATGTAGCTGGCATGTTAAATTACAAACATGAAGACATGCATACATATATATATTTATTTATTTATAAATACTGTATATTTATTTGTCTGGCCTTTTTTTAAAGGTGAGCGTTCGATGACCAAGGATAACCACCTCCTGGGCACCTTTGACCTGACCGGCATCCCTCCGGCTCCCCGCGGTGTTCCTCAGATCGAGGTCACCTTCGAGGTTGATGTAAACAGCATCCTGCGTGTCACCGCCGAGGACAAGGGCACGGGCAACAAGAACAAGATCACCATCACCAACGACCAGAACCGACTGACCCCCGAGGAGATCGAGCGCATGGTGAACGAGGCCAAACGCTTCGCCGATGAGGACAAGAAGCTAAAGGAGTGCATCGACGCCCGCAATGAGCTGGAGAGCTACGCCTACTCCCTGAAGAACCAGATCGGGGACAAAGAGAAGCTGGGCGGCAAGCTGTCGTCCGAAGACAAGGAGGCCATCGAGAAGGCCGTCGAGGAGAAGATCGAGTGGCTGGAGTCTCACCAGGACGCAGATCTCGAGGACTTCCAGGTCAAGAAGAAGGAGCTGGAGGAAGTCGTGCAGCCCATCGTAAGCAAGCTGTACGGCAGCGCGGGCGGCCCGCCGCCGGAGGAGGTCAATGAAAAGGTCGAGTTGTAGACCGTTCAGACCTCTTTCCATTTGCGTTGACACCCTTGTCTCTCTAGAAGCGGCTAAGGTGTAAATATGTACTCCAGTGGTTCAAGTCTTACCTCTCAGATATGTCCTTCAAGGTATCTTGGACGGGTGAGGTGTCCAAGTCACAACATAGCTACTGGGGTGCCTCAGGGCTCAGTTCTTAGACCCCTTCTCTTGTCTACATAGCACTGAATCACATTTGTATCTTTATTATGAATCAATTTATACATAGTTAATACATTGAAGATTATACTTTATTTTTGTACTTTATTTTCATATTTGATTATTCAATTTCTGTGGTATTTCTTAAGACATTTTAAACTTTGGCTAATGTACCTGAAAAACATTTAATTTAAAGTTCATTTAAATTTGTCTATTGTATTTGTCATATGTTTTTTAATTTTTTTTTATTTTATTTACCAGTTTTATGTTTGCAAAAGTTTTTATTTTTTTAATCAAGTAATATTGTATTATTATGTACCAAGTAATTTTTCTATTTGTCTCAGGGCTGCCTATAGCTTTATTATAGATGACTGCTGGTCAGCTTAAATGGCATTGGTTTTATAATACTGAGTTGACTAAAATGTGGGGGGACAATACATTTCAAGATTTACATTGATTCAATTCAGTGAGATTTTTTTTCTTCCAGACCTATTACACTGTCTGCTGCAGTCAAATAGGAAAAGTAACACAAAACCGTAAACTATAATAAAATCTATGCATAAATCAAATCAAAATTTGATTCAAAATCATGAATAAAATGGAGTTAATTTTGTTCCCCTGAAATACAGACAATTCATGCATTTGGGTGAATGATAGAGTGCTTTAAAAACAATTAAACATTAAAACTAAACTATTAAAAAATTAAAGTAATATAAAAATATTAGATGAAATTAGTTTTATTTTTAATTTCCATTTTATTTTATTTTTAGTTCTGATTCATTAATAAATTACTAATACTAAAATTGAAAAATAATTTAATTTATAAGTGAACAAATAATAAATGACAAAATCACATTCTAAAACTTTTGAAATATTTTAGACTAACATATTTTATGCTAAAATATTTATCTGCTTCATGCCTTGCGGGATGGGGCTGTTGTTCCCCACACACACTATTAAACATTTACATGGAGGAACCTTATGAACACAAGCGCGCTCACACACACAGGTGTACACTCAAGCATTCACATTGGTGTAAAAACAGGTGCTCACAGACACACATTGTCTTGATCTGCTGTTGCTTCAAAACTTATTTTGTAATATTAGTTATGTGTGCTGCTCAATAACATTTAACATTTAGAATTTATTGTGATTCATACAGATGTTGGTTGTTGCTGCAGTCTCTTTGATGTTGTGTCTTCGGTTGTTTTCTTCTGTTGTTTTCTCTTTTTGTCAGCAGGTATCGAAGCAAATTGTCTTTTTTTTTTTTTTTTTTTTTTTCTCTCTCTCTCTATCCCCCATTCTCCTTTTTTTCTCTCTCTCTCTCTCTCTCCCCCTTCTCTGTTGACTTTCCCCACAACCTTTTTTTATTTATTTTTTTTTTATTATTTTTTTTTTCCTTTCTTCTTTCTTCTTTCTCTCTCTTGTTTTCTCTGTCCCCTGGTCTTGTCTGTCACAGTGTGGTTAAGTAAAAGGGTATATAAAATTAAATTAATTAATTAATATAAAAAAATAAATAAAAAAAAGATAAAAAAAAAAAAATAAATAAAAAAATAAATAAATAAATATATTTAATTAAAAAAAAAAAAAAAAAAAGAAACAAGGCTGTGAATGATGATAGCATAGCCACGCATATGTACTGTCATGTGTTATCTGTGCTACTGACAAGCCACAAAAAAAAAAAAAAAAAAATATATATATTTATCTGAAATATTAAAAACTAAACTATTTACCTGAAGTCCTCTGAGTTTCTCTGTTGTTCTCTGAACAAAACAGTGCAACACTAAATAAAGATTAAATATTTTATTTGTTTTACCTGCATGCCATGTGAGCAACAAATTCAATATTTTTTTATATTTAATATTGTAATATTTTATTTTTAAGTGTTTTATTTAATGTTTTTTAAGGTTAATGTAATTTTACACTTTTATTGTTTCATTCATTTGTAGCTTTTCATCAGTTCTGAATCCCTGTATTAAACATACTTTAAAAAATGCATTTCAATTGTAGTAGTTGTTCAAATATGTACACAGTCAAAATGAATACAAAGATTGCATTTATACAAATTCACCAAGCAAACAACATTAAAACATCAAATTATCAGATTCCTGTTTGTCATCGACCCATTTACCAAACACATGAATATCATCTAGTTTTATAGTTCAAAAGAATTTCACAATTTTTTGACAATTTATGCAAACAAAAGATGAAATGCATTAATTGAATATTAAAGGCCAGCAGTCAAGTCAGCATGAGGCAGTCATTGAATATGATGCCCTGAGTGTCCACTTCTCCGAAGATGAAGCACAGATGCACCACGTCTCTGTCACTCTGTCTGATGCCTACAGTTTGTTCTGCCCCGACTGATGTGGCCTCTTACTGTTGTTGACATTCCTCTCACAAATGATGAGAAGGTGGAAAGGATGATCAGCTCCTATGTGAGGAAATGGATAGGGGCCTCACGAAGCCTGAATATTATCAGCCTGTATGGACATGGCATGCTTGAGCTGCCTACCTCGAGGAAGAGTTCAAATGCACTAAAGCAAGGCAAGAAATGACACTCAGAATCTCCAGATCCATCGATACGGGCAGATAGACCACTGCTGCCAACAGGACAAAAATGGACACTAGGTGATGCTGTACAACAAGCAGTCAACACTTTATCATGCTGACACTGAGGGCCCTGTTCATTATGGGAGAAGGGGCTTTGATCGGTCTCACAGGGCAAGGCAATATCATCTGAACAGTGAAAGCTTGTGGTCCAGTAATATGTTCACAAATTAAAATGTTGAATGTAATATGTACTGCTTAAAAACAGTATGAAATATTCAAAGTGGCCCCAAAAGTACTTAGAGACATTTGAACTCTGATCCTTATAAAATATTATTAGACTTTACATTTTACAGGATCTTTTCTCAGAACTAACTTCATCATTTTGCTCAGTGAATTAATTATATTACCTATAAACATGTTCCAACATTTCACAACCACAACACTGGCCAAAAGAATTGCGCTCATATATATATATATATATATATATATATATATATATATATATATATATATGTATATTATTTAAATAATATCAAAGTCAAAGTCAAAGTCTGCTTTATTGTCAATTCTGCCACATGTACCGTACATACATACGGAGAATTGAAATTGCGTTACTCTCTTACTCCCTGGTGCATACAGATAACACTAAACACTAACAGTAGAATGCAAAATACAGATAAATACAAATCAAATATATATATACATATACACACATACATACATGCCTACATATATATACATATATATATATATATATATATATACATATACATATACACATATATATACATACATACATACACAAAATGCAACTATTACAAATATACATGTAGAGAAAAAATTTAAAGAAAAATAATAATAATAAAAAATAGATAAAGTGGCATAAGGCACATGGTAGATAGAGTGCAAACCAGTTAAATAAACAAACAGTGCAGAATATGAATGGTGTAGTGCAAAGAGCTTATAAGTCTATTCTATTAAAGTGACAAAAAGAGAGCAGTCTTTATTCAGACTGTCAGAAGAGGTAGTTGAATGAGGTCAGTCCAATGCCGTACAAAGTGACGGGTGCTGGTCACACAGTGTGCGTGTGTGTGTGTGTGTGTGTGTGGGTGGTGGTGGTGGTGGGGGGGGGTCAGAGTTCAGTGGTGCGTGGTGTAAGAGAGGGGAGGGGGGGCAAGGACGGGAGGGAGTTCAGCTTCCTGACAGCCTGATGTATGAAGCTGTCCTTCAGTCTGCTGGTCCTCGCCTGGAGACTCCGCAGTCTCCTCCCTGATGGCAGCAGACTGAAGAAGCTGTGTGTCGGGTGGGTGGGATCACCTGCAATGCTGAGGGCTTTGCGGGTGAGACGGGTGTTGTAGATGTCCTGGAGGGAGGGGAGAGAGACACCAACGATCTTCTCAGCTGCTCTCACTATCCGTTGAAGGGACTTGCGGCAGGACGCGTTGCAGGCGCCATACCACACAGTGATGCAGCTAGTCAGGATGCTCTCGATGGTGCCTCTGTAGAAGGTGCACATGATGGGGGTCGGGGCTCTGGCTCTTCTGAGTTTGCGGAGGAAGTAGAGACGCTGTTGTGCTTTCTTGGCTAGTGCTGCAGTGTTGTTGGTCCAGGAGAGGTCCTCTGTGATGTGCACACCCAGGAACTTGGTGCTGCTCACTCTCTCCACGGTCGCACCATTGATGGTCAGAGGAGCATGCTGAGTGTGCACTCTTCTGAAGTCAACAACAATCTCCTTCGTCTTCTCCACATTCAGAGAGAGATTGTTGTCCCTGCACCACCCGGCCAGGCGGCTCACCTCGCTCCTGTAGTTTGTCTCATCTCTGTTGCTGATGAGACCCACCACAGTCGTGTCATCCGCAAACTTAATGAAAAGGTTAGAGTTGTGTGACGGTGTGCAGTCGTGGGTCAGCAGAGTGAAGAGGAGGGGGCTCAGCACACATCCTTGGGGGGCCCCTGTGTTCAGTGTGATGGTGCTGGATGTGCTACTGCCGACCCGTACTGCCTGAGGTCTCCCGGTCAGAAAGTCCAACAGCCAGTTGCACAGAGAGGTGTTGAGCCCCAGCTGGACCAATTTGTGAGTGAGCTGCTGAGGGATGATTGTGTTGAATGCTGAGCTGAAGTCTATGAACAGCATCCTGACATATGAGTCTTTTTTGTCCAGATGTGTGAGGTCTGGGTGGAGGGCAGTGGCGAATATATGACATTCATAAAGAGTTCTTATGGTTAATTTCTGATTTCTGAAGGATCATGTGACACTGCAGACTGGAGTAATGATGCTGAAAATACAGCTTTGATCACAGCAATCAATTAGCCAACATTTTACAATACATTCACATAGAAAACAGTTAAAATTGTAATAACATCTCACAATATTACTGTTTTCACTGTATTTCTGATCAAATAAATGCAGCATTGGTGAGTAAAAGAGACTGCTTTAAAAAAATTAATTTAAAAAAATTAATCGGTATTGTATTTTTATGAATCAATGTCTGTGTATGTTTTATTTTTATTCAAGAAGAAATTAATAGATTAACCAGTATAGAGCCTTTTGAAAATCGAGTGTGGGTCAAATTGACCCAACACATGGAATGACACAATTGAGACTATATAGTTAGACAAATTCTCAGTAGCTCATAATATCAAGCACTGGCTAAATTGCTTTCTTTTATGTTTTTTTTTTTTTTTTTAATGGTTAGTACATAATAAAAATCATAAAAAAAGACTCAAATGTTGATATTTGCCAAAAGATCAGGTCCCTGATGTAAACTATGGTCAATATTTCAGCTCAGTTCTGTGCAAACCTTTTCATAATATACAATAAATCATAAGTTCAGTGTGAAAATGTCATCATTTACATGGTGAAGTCTGATATTTCTGATGCAGATTTACACTTTCCAGTCACCGTTGGTGTCTAAATGACATTAGTAAGTGTGTATGACACAACATAAGGGCCCAACAAATCTTTTTTTTTTTTACTATTGAACTTCCTCTTCCTTCTATTGAGTTCTCAGTGCAGTTTGTTGTGTAAAGCGATATCAGAGATATCTAGCATGTCTTTTTCCATGGTCTCATTGTACCGTGATTGAAGCTGAGGTTATAGGCTTATATTCACTAGATGTGTCACGTTTTTGTGCAGATCATTTTTATTGATAGATCATTTTATGTATTCTAAAGGATGGTGCCTGATCAAGTAAGTGTACTAATATAACTTTAGCACCCCAACTTTATTTAGTAACGAAGTCCTAAGAATTGTTACTCTGTTTCAACCTTGTCACGTTTGTGACCTTAAATGAGACACTTTTTCCCCCAAGTTTCTCTGCTGGGACTTTCCAAGGGAGTATTTTACTGTAAAAAAAAAAAAAAAATTTACATTAAAAAATAACATTAAAAAAATCCAGATTGAACTAATATTTTACAAGACACCAATGATTGAAAATCATAATTATTTCCACACAATTATATCCAATGGCAGGACGATACTATGATCACCTTACCTGTAACTGTTGGTAAATGAAAATATATCACTCAAGCATGCATAAAAATGCTAAATCAATTGAGAAATTGGAAACAATAATATGTCAGAACAATCATTTTGTTTTACATCAGATGTCATACTATATTCAGAAATGCTCCTTATCATGCCATCAACATGAAAGCCAATCATTTGTTGTTTGCGTTCAGATAGTTTTGCTCAGGCTCTGTTTATGAGTCACCAAACCACAACAATATCATTGTGCATGTGTCATATATTCATGCATGCACACATACACCCATCTAACTATCAGTTGACCCTCAATGAATGATTAATTTGCTTTGTATCAGTTACATAAACTATTTCCTAAATATGATAGTGATTGGTAAATGTTGCTATAATCAAACATGTATTTATAATGACACAAAATTGTATAATTAATTTATTTACTTGGAAATTAGACATGTAAGTTGCAGGATAATGTACAGATAATTTCTTATATAACATACACAATAGAGTTGAAATTTGCCTTAACTCCCCATAACATCTGCTTCTATTCTCAAATAGAAGACTCAGATATTTAATGTGTAAATAAAAACGCATAACATATCTAAACCTGTGAAGAATGAGCGTTTTATCATAAGTTTTAATAAAATATACCGATTTCTTGGCCTGCTTCAAATGCAGCACAGCTCAGCGCCCCGCCCCCATCCAGCATCTTCACAGACTGACACTGACGCGAACCAATCAAATCCTTACAGTGCGCCTCATCCGATGACGCTCCCGCCACCAGTACGTGTGCAAATCAGCATCAGCCAGCGTGCAACGCTCAGCCAATCAGCGCCTTCCAACGAGCTGCTCTCCGACCAATGGCGAGGCTCCACGACGGGGAAGCGCTGACGGCTTATATACAGGAGAGCGCAGCGCCCTGAGGTTCAGTTGAGACTCAGAGAAAACACGAGAAGAGCGACAGACACGCCCTTGAGATTAGTGCTTATTACTACACTTATCAGGTAAGAATATAACTCTCCATTTACATTTAAACTCCTCATTTAATTGATGTGTCTTACAAAAAGCTGTAAAGCTCAAATGAACCCGTTATAGCTGTTTTGACTGATGGATAGTCTCGAGAAACGGTTAAAAACGCTCGTTTGAATTGGTGACGTAACGATAGATTAGAAATATATATTTGTAAATATTAATTTTAAAAAGTTTGTAAATACAATTATAAATGCGTCTTGTTTGTTGCTTGTAATGTTCATTAATTCGCTAGTAACCGGTAAGAAAAAACGAATGAATGATTTTATCTTAAATAGGTTTTTATCTGAATTAAACGTGTTTTAATTTAAGGACTTTTGGATGTACACTATATCACAATATTAATATGTGGAGAAAATAGTAAAAGTGAGGATTTGATGATCAGTGAATCAGCACCCGAGAGGTTGAACTGGAGACTAGTTAGTCTTGACTAGTACAGAATCTGGATTAGTTAATGACTACTTGACAAATGGTGTCTATTTGCATTGCTACTTGGCCTTAAGGAAATATGCATTTAGTTTCACATTTTTTATATTTTAACTACTTCATATGCATTTGCAGCTGAAATCAATGCAGCCATCCATGCCTTTTTTTGGCTAAATTATCTAGAAGAAAATAACCAGATAATTAGTTTTTGCATGAAAATGCATTGCTTGATTTATAGTGATTATATAAACTATCCATCCAGTGAGTGACGTGCTTCATTATGTACCTGCCCTGACCTGTGACCTTTATTTTTAAAGGACTCTTTACAGAAATTAGTGGAGATTTGACAGAAGATCAACGTCAAAATGCGATTGGTTTGCCTGTTTCTGCTGGTGTCCGGCAGCGTGTTCGCTGAAGAGGACGACAAGAGAGACAGTGTTGGGACAGTGATTGGAATCGACCTCGGGACGACCTACTCATGGTGAGAACGAGTTTGGATTCATATACAGGGGTCACAGGGTCATTAAAATTAATTTCCAAGACAAGAAAAAGTGTATATTTTTATTTCATTTTTTTTTTTTTTATATATATTTATTCTTTTGTATTTATTATTTGTATAGATTTTTTTTATTAAAAATATGTATATATTTTATGTTTTATATTATATTTATTTTTAAATTTTAGAATTAATTTATATATTATTATTTAATATTTTATTTATTTAATATTCTAGTAATGCTCAACTTCAATATATATATATATATATATATATATATATATATATATATATATATATATATATATATATATATATATATATATATATATATATAATTTTTTTTTTTTTTTTTTACATACAATTTTATATATATAATAATATATAAATTAATTCTAAAATTAAAAAAAATCTAATAAAACATTAAATATATAAATATTTTTAATAAAAAAAATCTATAAAAATAATAAATACAAAAGTATAAATAAATAAATAATATATATATATATATATATATATATATATAAGAAAAAATGTGTGTGCACACAAACATACACTTTTTTGAAAAATCATTTTATAGTAATGCTGAGGTTTAAAACATTTCTCTGTTATTTATAATTAACATATAAGTTTGTTCTTATCCTATTTTATTTTTGTCCAGTGTTGGGGTGTTCAAGAACGGCCGTGTGGAGATCATCGCTAATGACCAGGGAAACCGCATCACTCCATCATACGTGGCCTTCACCACCGAAGGTGAGCGTCTCATCGGAGACGCTGCGAAGAACCAGCTGACCTCCAACCCCGAGAACACCGTCTTTGACGCCAAGAGGATGATCGGCCGCACATGGGGCGACTCGTCTGTGCAGCAGGACATTAAATACTTTCCCTTTAAGGTACACACGTCTGCCAGCTTGTGTTTGAACTGTATTTGAACTATAAGTCCCTTTGACTTTAATGTGAACGCTAAACACCTGCTGTATCTCTTCCAGGTTATTGAGAAGAAGAACAAGCCTCACATCCAGCTGGACATCGGATCAGGTCAGATGAAGACTTTCGCTCCTGAGGAAATCTCTGCTATGGTTCTGACTAAAATGAAGGAGACTGCGGAGGCTTACCTGGGAAAGAAGGTAAAGTTTTGACACCAACACAAAGAAAACATGTAATCTCAGTTGCACTGCAGTAAAACTCAACACCTGATCCGTTTCTGCTCTTCTAAAGGTCACACATGCTGTGGTCACTGTGCCCGCTTATTTCAATGATGCCCAGCGCCAGGCCACCAAAGATGCAGGAACCATCGCCGGTCTGAACGTCATCAGAATCATCAATGAGCCGTAAGTACACTATTACTTTTGCTTTGTTGCATAGCAGGTTGTTTTCTTGAAGGTATCTTGTATGTTATTTTAATATCACTGATATCCTAGTGTAACTTATTAATAATTTCAGATAGATTTTATCTTTACCAGCTTTAAGTTTTTAAATTTCTCTTTTTTTTTTTTATATATATTATTATTTTTAAATATGACTATATAGTTTATTCATTTTTAAATTGGAATTGTTGCTTAGGGTTTTATTTTATGTATTTTTATATTTCAGTTAACATTTCATTTATTGATTAAATTAAATTTATTTATTTTTGTTTAAGTATTGTTACCTTAAATAAAATGAACATTAACTGAAAATCTAATAAAAATAATACATTTCGTTACCAATAATAATCCTACTGATCTTGTTGCTCTCCACAGAACCGCCGCTGCCATCGCTTATGGTCTGGACAAGAGGGACGGTGAGAAGAACATCCTGGTGTTTGATCTCGGCGGCGGCACCTTCGATGTTTCCCTGCTGACCATCGATAACGGCGTCTTCGAGGTGGTGGCCACTAATGGAGACACTCACCTCGGCGGCGAAGACTTCGATCAGCGCGTCATGGAGCACTTCATCAAGCTCTACAAGAAGAAGACCGGAAAGGACGTGCGCAAGGACAACCGCGCCGTGCAGAAGCTGCGTCGTGAGGTGGAGAAGGCCAAGAGAGCGCTGTCTGCTCAGCATCAGGCCCGCATCGAGATCGAGTCCTTCTTCGAGGGTGAAGACTTCTCCGAGACGCTGACCCGCGCCAAGTTTGAGGAGCTCAACATGGTAAGAGAAGCTCCGCATTATCAACTAAAAACTAGAACTTCAGTTTAGTTATGATATTAGTAAAACAGTTTCATTACTTCGAACAAAACTGAAATAAATGCATGGAAAACAATGTTTTGTGCTTTTCTCCTCACAGGACTTGTTCCGCTCCACAATGAAACCAGTGCAGAAGGTTATGGAAGACTCTGACCTGAAGAAGTCTGACATTGACGAGATCGTTCTGGTCGGCGGCTCCACTCGTATTCCCAAGATCCAGCAGCTGGTGAAGGAGTTGTTCAACGGCAAGGAGCCGTCCAGAGGAATCAACCCTGATGAGGCCGTGGCTTACGGAGCCGCCGTCCAGGCCGGAGTCCTGTCAGGAGAAGAGGACACTGGTGAGCCTTTAATGATGGACACATATAGGGCTGGGCTGTGTAATCACACCAACTCTCTTGTGTGATGGTTACTGACTGAAATGTGTTGAACAGGTGACCTGGTGCTTCTGGACGTTTGCCCTTTGACCCTGGGCATTGAGACGGTCGGAGGAGTGATGACCAAACTCATTCCCAGGAACACAGTCGTGCCCACCAAGAAATCCCAGATCTTCTCCACCGCTTCTGACAACCAGCCAACCGTGACCATCAAAGTTTATGAAGGTGAGCAAACCATTTCAGCACATCGACTCCATTTACTTCATCTTTCCACAGTTTTATTCAGTTCATTCATATGAAAAGTGTTTGAATGATTTGGTTTTAGATTTGAAGAGAGGTTTTATTTTTCTTCCCTCAATATTGTTATTTTAAGCCATTTTCACTTGAAAATAGCCATGGTAGCGTACATTTACATTTATGACCTTATTTTATTCAGGTGATTGATATGAAAGATTTTGAATGATGTAGGGTTTTTTTTCTTGGAAAAAAAAAATTTATAAAACTGTTTTTGTTAATTTTATAGCCTTTTTTATAGACGTAAACCAAACTAAAATTTTTAGTTTTTTACTGAAGAAACTTAAACCATGAACTTTTCATATTTTGCTCATTTTTAAGCCATTGTAAACCAAATGTTTAGGTTTTCTATTTAATTCAAACTGTATCATTAGATTTAAATTTTGAAATCTAAAAAAAAAAAAAAAATTTTAAATGACTTGAAGGTGTGAAAATGTTTTAAAAATATGTAGAAAAAAAAAACTCACTTTAAAATAGCCATGATGTACCTTTTTTTTTTTTTTTAATTCAAGATGAGCTTTCTTTACAAATTGCTATTAAGCCACCTCTCTCTTGTCTTTTTTTTTTTTTTTTTTACCTTTTTGCAACATTTGAAACAATTTCTAATTTTTCACTCATCTTCATCTTTCCAGGTGAGCGTCCGCTGACTAAAGATAACCACCTCCTGGGCACCTTTGACCTGACCGGCATCCCTCCGGCTCCCCGCGGCGTCCCTCAGATTGAGGTCACCTTCGAGATCGATGTGAACGGCATCCTGCGCGTCACCGCCGAGGACAAGGGCACGGGCAACAAGAACAAGATCACCATCACCAATGACCAGAACCGACTGACCCCCGAGGACATCGAGCGCAT
The DNA here is from genome assembly GCA_023376895.1 of Aspiorhynchus laticeps. Taxonomy (NCBI): domain Eukaryota; kingdom Metazoa; phylum Chordata; class Actinopteri; order Cypriniformes; family Cyprinidae; genus Aspiorhynchus; species Aspiorhynchus laticeps. The sequence continues at coordinate 39,889,018 of CM041796.1, forward strand.
GGTGAACGAGGCTGAACGCTTCGCTGATGATGACAAGAAGCTGAAGGAGCGCATCGACGCCCGCAACGAGCTGGAGAGCTACGCCTACTCCCTGAAGAACCAGATCGGGGACAAAGAGAAGCTGGGCGGCAAGCTGTCGTCCGAAGACAAGGAGGCCATCGAGAAGGCCGTCGAGGAGAAGATCGAGTGGCTGGAGTCTCACCAGGAAGCAGATCTCGAGGACTTCCAGGCCAAGAAGAAGGAGCTGGAGGAGATCGTGCAGCCCATCATAAGCAAGCTGTACGGCAGCGCGGGCGGCCCGCCACCAGAGGAGGGTGAAGATCAGGAAGGCAAGGATGAGTTGTAGATCGTCCAGACTCTGTTTTCAGTCGCGTTGATGCCCTTGCCTCTCTAGGTGTACATATTGAATACAACAGACATTTTTGTACAAGATGGGCGAACGTAAAGCGTCCAATCTCTTTGGGAAAGACTTATGAGGAGCATTAGAGTTGCTTTTGTTGTCTTATTTTCTCTTCACTCCGGTGGAGATTTTGTCAGCCTGGTTTGAGGCTCGATGCTGCTGTTCTCAGGCAGTTCTATGAGGGGCGATGAGCGGGAGGGGTGGTGCTCCGGGTCAGGGTTTACTGGATAAACGTCATGTCACATGCTCAAAGTTATTTATTGAAATCTGGAAACTGTAGAAGACCTTTCTACCACAATTGCATAATAAAGGTTTGATACAAAATGAGCAGTTATTTGTGTCTGTGTTGATTTTAAATGTCACTGTCTAAAATGAATTTGATTTTGTTCCCCTGAAATGTTAACAATATTAAACATATATTTTCATTTTTTTTATTTTATATTACTGTTTGGTTCAGGGGTGCCCAAACTCGGTCCTGGAGAGCCGGTGTCCTGCAGAGTTTAGATCTAACCCCAATTAAACACACCTGAAGCAGCTAATCAAGCTCTTACTAGGATACTAGAAACATCCAGGCAGGTGTGTTGAGGCAAGTTGGACTCTGCAGGACACCGGCCCTCCAGGACCGAGTTTGGACACCCCTGGTTTAGTTAATTGATTACTTAAACTGAATTAAAAATTAACAAGCTAAAATATTTTTTTTTTTAAATTTGAAAATTTAATGTCAAAAGTGCCCCCCCCCAAAAAACCCTTTACCTGAAGTCCCCTTGAAGTTAACACATTTGCATGTTTATTATGGTTATCTGATGTTGCTTAATGGTCACATGACATGTAAAAATAAATTATATATATCTGACGTTCTTTTAGTGTTTTATTTTGTTGGTTTTTATTTTTACATCTATAATTGAATTAGTATTTGGGTGAATATGGTGCTTCTCTCTTTTTTTATCAAACCAATTTATTTAAACATTAAAACTACAACGATTAAAAACTTTCATTAATTTGAAATAAAACTAAAATAAATTTAGTTGATGGTTTTTAGGGTTATTTTAATTTTGCACTTTCATGATTTGGGTGAAATAAACATCAATGATGCTTTGCCACAAGCAGGAACTGCAGGAGCAACTACGGATACAATACAGGTGCTGGTCATATAATTAGAATATCGTCAAAAAGTTGATTTATTTCACTAATTCCATTCAAAAAGTGAAACTTGTATAATGTATACATTCATTCCACACAGACTGATATATTTCAAGTGTTTATTTCTTTTAATTTTGATGATTATAACTGACAACTAATGAAAACCCCAAATTCAGTATCTCAGAAAATTAGAATATTACTTAAGACCAATACAAAGAGAGGATTTTTAGACATCTTGGCCAACTGAAAAGTATGAACATGAAAAGTATGAGCATGTACAGCACTCAATACTTAGTTGGGGCTCCTTTTGCCTGAATTACTGCAGCAATGCGGCGTGGCATGGAGTCGATCAGTCTGTGGCACTGCTCAGGTGTTATGAGAGCCCAGGTTGCTCTGATAGTGGCCTTCAGCTCTTCTGCATTGTTGGGTCTGGCATATCGCATCTTCCTCTTCACAATACCCCATAGATTTTCTATGGGGTTAAGGTCAGGCGAGTTTGCTGGCCAATTAAGAACAGGGATACCATGGTCCTTAAACCAGGTACTGGTAGCTTTGGCACTGTGTGCAGGTGCCAAGTCCTGTTGGAAAATGAAATCTGCATCTCCATAAAGTTGGTCAGCAGCAGGAAGCATGAAGTGCTCTAAAACTTCCTGGTATACGGCTGTGTTGACCTTGGACCTCAGAAAACACAGTGGACCAACACCAGCAGATGACATGGCACCCCAAACCATCACTGACTGTGGAGACTACACTGGACCTCAAGCAACGTGGATTCTGTGCCTCTCCTCTCTTCCTCCAGACTCTGGGACCCTGATTTCCAAAGGAAATGCAAAATTTACTTTCATCAGAGAACATTACTTTGGACCACTCAGCAGCAGTCCAGTTCTTTTTGTCTTTAGCCCAGACGAGACCCTTCTGACGCTGTCTGTTGTTCAAGAGTGGCTTGACATGGACCCTGAAACCCATGTCTTGCATACGTCTGTGCGTAGTGGTTCTTGAAGCACTGACTCCAGCTGCAGTCCACTCTTTGTGAATCTCCCCCACATTTTTGAATGGGTTTTGTTTCACAATCCTCTCCAGGGTGCGGTTATCCCTATTGCTTGTACACTTTTTTCTACCACATCTTTTCCTTCCCTTCGCCTCTCTATTAATGTGCTTGGACACAGAGCTCTGTGAACAGCCAGCCTCTTTTGCAATGACCTTTTGTGTCTTGCCCTCCTTGTGCAAGGTGTCAATGGTCGTCTTTTGGACAACTGTCAAGTCAGCAGTCTTCCCCATGATTGTGTAGCCTACTGAACTAGACTGAGAGACCATTTAAAGGCCTTTGCAGGTGTTTTGAGTTAATTAGCTGATTAGAGTGTGGCACCAGGTGTCTTCAATATTGAACCTTTTCACAATATTCTAATTTTCTGAGATACTGAATTTGGGGTTTTCATTAGTTGTCACTTATAATCATCAAAATTAAAAGAAATAAACACTTGAAATATATCAGTCTGTGTGGAATGAATGTATAGATTATACAAGTTTCACTTTTTGAATGGAATTAGTGAAATAAATCAACTTTTTGATGATATTCTAATTATATGACCAGCACCTGTATATTCATGGTAGCCATTGGTGGCATCTTGGTCAGAGCACTGGTTTTATTGGAAATTCTTCTGCATCTTCAGCAGATACCTCAGGGGCATGAGCGTTTCACCTCTTAACCTGTATGCTTCACCTGAGTGGGGCAGTGAAGATCGGCTCAGCCTTCACCTGCAGAAGGATTCCACTTACCTTCTCATTAAAGGGTTACTCCACCTCAAAATTAAAATTTTGTCAATCACTTACCCCCATATCATTCCAAACCCGTAAAAGCTTCGTTTGTCTTCGGATCACAATTTATAGATATTTTGGATGAAAACCGGGAGGTTTGTGACTGTCCCATTCACTGCCAAGTAAATAACACTGTCGAGGCCCAGAAAAGTATGAAAAACATCGTCAGAATAGTCCATCTGCCATCAGTGGTTCAATCTGAATTTAATGAAGCGACGAGAACACATTTTCTGCGAAAAGAAAAAAATTAATTTATTCAACAATTCGTCTGCTCTGGTTCAGCGTAGTGCCATTTTGGAGAATATCCGCTGGACGCAAGCAGCGTACGCTCCTCTGTGTCAGCCGTGCCACAAGGATACGTCTTCTACTTTTGTTTACGCTTTGATTTGAATGAAAACAGCGTAGGCTATCCGGTATACGGCTGACACAGAGGAGCATATGCTGCTTGCATCCAGCGGATATTCTCCAAAATGCCGCTACGCTGACACAGAGCAGACTAATTTAAAAAGTGTTCTCGTCACTTCATTAAATTCAGATTGACCCACTGATGGCAGATGGAGTATTCTGACGATACTTTTCATACTTTTCTGGGTTTCGACAGTGTTATTTACTTGGCAGTGAATGGGACAGTAAAAAACCTCACGGTTTTCATCCAAAATATCTTAAATTGAAGTTCCAAAAAAAATTAAGAGACACTTTTTAATCTGAGTATAGCATCAAGTCAATTAAACTCCTGGGATATTGATCTGGTCAGTTAAGTAGCAGAGGGGGTTGTTAATCAGTTTCAGCTGCTTTGGTCTTAGGGCCTGTTTACACCTGGTCACTTCATGCGTTTTCTCTGATCTGATATCTATCTGATTTGTTAAAACGTTTCCATTTACACTTGGCCACATAAATGTGTCTTCGCAAAACGGATATAAATCCGTTCTTCAATTCCCACGCTATATACAAATTTAACAGAGTTCACGTCAATGAAAGCAATAGATATGCGCTGCATTTTATTCATTATCAGCTAATTTCAATATGAGAGACCGCAACAGGAGAGTGCGGCATCAGCACTGGAAAGATAGGTTAGTCTCACTACTTTTAATGAAGATGATTGTGTGTTGAGCGTCTGCGACTTACTTTCAGTTTCATTTGCAGCAATTAGCGTGTCGGCTTGCTGAAGAGATACTCAGCTACTGCGCTGTCATATCTGACTATAACAAACCATATAGCCTATAAAACGCTAATATTTTGGGAGGAGTAAAATTAGCATATGTGGTTTCAACAACCAGATGCATTTACACTTGTCCAGTTTCGTCTGGAATGCGTCCCAGACCACCTTCTGAAGCAGTTTGAGCGATCGGATTTATATCAGTCTCGAATGCGTTTCGGAGGGCATTTACACCTGGTCTTTTCAGGATCGGATAACTATCCAATCAGAAAAAACGCATGAAGTGACCAGGTGTAAACAGCCCCTTAATGAAATTAACAACAGGTGCACTAGATGGGCAACAATGAGACAACCCCCAAAAACAGGAATGGTTTTACAAGTGGAGGCCACAGACATTTTTTTCCCTACTCAACTTTTCTGACTGTTTTTCGCTAGTTTTGCATGTGGCTAGGGTCACTGTCACTACTGGTAGCATGAGGCAATACCTGGACCCTACAGAGGTTACACGGGCAGTCCAACTCCTCCAGGATGGTCCATCAATACGTGCCATTGCCAGAAGGTTGGCTGTGTCTCCCAGCACAGTCTCAAGAGCATGGAGGAGATTCGAGGAGACAAGCAGTTACTCTAGGAGAGCTGGACAGGGGCGTAGAAGGTCCTTAACCCATCAGCAGGAACTGTATCTGCCCCTTTGTGCAAGGAGGAACAGGATGAGCACTGCCAGAGCCCTGTAAAATGACCTCCAGCAGTCCACTGGTGTGAATGTCTCTGACCAAACAATCTAGTTGGCCCTGTGCTCACTGCCCGGCACCGTGGAGCTCGATTGGCATTTGCCATTAAACACCAGAATTGGTAGGTCCACCACTGGCGCCCTATGCTTTTATATCCTTATATTATATTATATTATCCTTATATCGTCGCCCACACCATCCTTACTGGCAGATTACCCCCCCCCCTTTCGGGTATTCTCTCAGATTAGTACTTGCAGCTTGTTTGTGCAGTGCCTCGGGGTGCTAGCCCAAACACTATAGCGTGCCGTCTTTCTGAGCTGTTGTCCATTCTTTCATGGATCCCAGTGGGTCTTCCCCACCGCCAATGGGCCTGCCTTTCCCCATGGTCACAACAGTTAGGTGAAAGAAGGAACAATCGATCAGCAGAAGAGAACATCAGTTTGTGAGTGTTTTGTCTTGTTTTCTCATTAGATTTCAGCTCAGTTGTCGTTGCTAGGAACCATTATTTTTGCATACTGTGTTTTACCTGGTAAACGCGTTCGCAAGTCGCGTTTGTTCTCGTGCTTATCGCGGGAGTTCCCAGTTTCGGTTTGCTAAGTAGAAAGGCGTGGTCTAAGCCAGAGACAGTACTTATTTACCTGATTCAGTGACATTTGTTAGAAGGAACAATCGATCAGCAGAAGAGAACATCAGTTTGTGAGTGTTTTGTCTTGTTTTCTCATTAGATTTCAGCTCAGTTGTCGTTGCTAGGAACCATTATTTTTGCATACTGTGTTTTACCTGGTAAACGCGTTCGCAAGTCGCGTTTGTTCTCGTGCTTATCGCGGGAGTTCCCAGTTTCGGTTTGCTAAGTAGAAAGGCGTGGTCTAAGCCAGAGACAGTACTTATTTACCTGATTCAGTGACATTTGTTAGAAGGAACAATCGATCAGCAGAAGAGAACATCAGTTTGTGAGTGTTTTGTCTTGTTTTCTCATTAGATTTCAGCTCAGTTGTCGTTGCTAGGAACCATTATTTTTGCATACTGTGTTTTACCTGGTAAACGCGTTCGCAAGTCGCGTTTGTTCTCGTGCTTATCGCGGGAGTTCCCAGTTTCGGTTTGCTAAGTAGAAAGGCGTGGTCTAAGCCAGAGACAGTACTTATTTACCTGATTCAGTGACATTTGTTAGAAGGAACAATCGATCAGCAGAAGAGAACATCAGTTTGTGAGTGTTTTGTCTTGTTTTCTCATTAGATTTCAGCTCAGTTGTCGTTGCTAGGAACCATTATTTTTGCATACTGTGTTTTACCTGGTAAACGCGTTCGCAAGTCGCGTTTGTTCTCGTGCTTATCGCGGGAGTTCCCAGTTTCGGTTTGCTAAGTAGAAAGGCGTGGTCTAAGCCAGAGACAGTACTTATTTACCTGATTCAGTGACATTTGTTAGAAGGAACAATCGATCAGCAGAAGAGAACATCAGTTTGTGAGTGTTTTGTCTTGTTTTCTCATTAGATTTCAGCTCAGTTGTCGTTGCTAGGAACCATTATTTTTGCATACTGTGTTTTACCTGGTAAACGCGTTCGCAAGTCGCGTTTGTTCTCGTGCTTATCGCGGGAGTTCCCAGTTTCGGTTTGCTAAGTAGAAAGGCGTGGTCTAAGCCAGAGACAGTACTTATTTACCTGATTCAGTGACATTTGTTAGAAGGAACAATCGATCAGCAGAAGAGAACATCAGTTTGTGAGTGTTTTGTCTTGTTTTCTCATTAGATTTCAGCTCAGTTGTCGTTGCTAGGAACCATTATTTTTGCATACTGTGTTTTACCTGGTAAACGCGTTCGCAAGTCGCGTTTGTTCTCGTGCTTATCGCGGGAGTTCCCAGTTTCGGTTTGCTAAGTAGAAAGGCGTGGTCAGCTGACTTCAGGGACTAGTAATTAGGCAAGTATAAAACTGATTTGTACACCGCGGCAGCGGTCGCGGCAGCCCTCGTGTGAAGCCCTCCTCGTGTGAAGACCGACGAGTGTAAAGACGATCGACTCTACCTTGCACGACTCCACCGAGCAAGGACACCGACAAGGCACTTGAGTATTGCTTTCTCCCCTTTCTTTACTTTTTGTCTAACTTGTACTCATCTAATTGTTTAACAATTGTACTCACTATGTGCTTTCAAATCTGTACTATCACTACTAACACTCGGAGAGCACGCGCTGTACGTTGGAGGCAGGCCAATCCTAATAATCTACGAACGGTCCCTCTGTCCTCTACTACTTTACTCTCTGTTCCAATTGGTCTTTGGAACTGCCAGTCTGCTGTAAACAAAGCAGATTTTATTCCTTCTATTGCTACCCTTTCCGGTCTCAACCTCATGGCCCTAACTGAGACTTGGATCAAACCTGAGGACACTGCCACTCCTGCAGCCCTCTCCACTAATTTCACTTTTTCCCACACCCCTCGCACGATTGGGAGGGGTGGAGGCACTGGTCTCCTTATTTCAAATGAATGGAAATTTGATCTTCTACCATCTCCTACAGGCAACAGTTCATTTGAATCTCATGCGATTACTATTACTCACCCTGCTAAAATCCACGTTGTAGTTGTGTATCGTCCCCCAGGTCAACTGGGTGACTTCTTGGAGGAGTTGGATGTGTTACTCTCAAACTTTCCTGAAGATGGTACTCCTCTGGTACTGCTCGGTGACTTCAACATCCACCTAGAAAAACCCCAGGCTACTGACTTCAACACTCTTCTCACTTCATTTGACCTCAAACGAGTGTCTACTACGGCTACTCACAAATCAGGTAACCGACTGGACCTCATCTACACACGCTACTGCTCCACTGACAACACATTAGTAACTCCGCTGCACACCTCAGACCACTTCCTCATCACTTCTAACCTCACACTAACTCCTGAAATAGCACGCGCTCCTTCGCAGGTCACCTTTCGGCGTAACCTACGCTCGCTCTCTCCCTCTCGCCTATCCTCAATGGTTTCATCCGCACTACCTTCACCCTCTCAGTTTTCAGCACTCGACACAAACAGTGCTACTGACGCTCTTTGCTTCACTCTAACATCTTGCTTAGACAACTTTTGCCCCCTTTCATCCAGATCAGCACGCGCTACCCCCTCTGCCCCCTGGTTGTCCGATGTTCTCCGAGAACATCGTGTTAAACTAAGGGCTGCAGAGAGGAAATGGCACAAATCCAAAAACTCTACCGACCTTACTGTGTATCAGTCACACCTCTCTTCCTTCTCTGCAAATGTCTCCACTGCTAAAATGACATACTACCACAACAAAATTAACAACTGCTCCGACTCTCGCGCACTCTTCAAAACGTTCTCTTCTCTTCTCTGTCCACCTCCCCCTCCTCCTTCATCAACTCTTACAGCTGATGACTTTGCAACTTTCTTCACAAATAAAACAAAAACCATCAGTGACCAATTCCTCACACCGCAAACTAATAATAACTTCATAACGACAAATACACAATCTCTCACCTCCTTTTCTCCTCTCTCGGAGACGGAGGTTTCCAAACTCATCCTTTCCAATCATCCCACTACTTGTCCGCTAGATCCTATCCCCACTCACCTCCTTCAAGCCATTTCTTCTTCGGTCGTACCTGCTCTTACTCACATTATCAACACCTCGCTTAACACTGGTACATTTCCCACAGCATTTAAGCAGGCTCGGGTAAGCCCACTGCTTAAAAAACCTGCTCTAAATCCAGCACTTTTAGAAAACTACAGACCGGTATCCCTTCTTCCATTCATTGCAAAGTCACTTGAGCGAGTTGTGTTCAACCAACTCTCTCTGTTTCTTGCACAGAACAACATTCTGGACAACAACCAATCTGGCTTCAGAAGTGGACACTCAACTGAGACTGCCCTACTCTCGGTTACAGAGGCCCTGAGACTGGCAAGAGCAGCTTCCAAATCCTCTGTACTCATCTTGCTGGATCTGTCTGCTGCCTTTGACACAGTTAACCACCAGATCCTCATGTCCATCCTCAGAAAGATGGGCATCTCAGGAACCGCCCTCCTGTGGTTCGAGTCTTACCTCTCCGATAGGTCCTTCAGGGTGTCTTGGAGGGGTGAGGTTTCAAAGTCACAACTTCTTGCTACTGGAGTTCCTCAAGGCTCAGTGCTTGGACCACTTCTCTTCTCCATCTACATGTCGTCATTAGGACTGGTTATTCAGAAGCATGGCTTTTCCTACCACTGCTATGCTGATGACACTCAACTCTACTTCTCATTCCAACCAGATGATCCGACGGTAACAGATCGCATTGCAGCCTGTCTGAGTGACATTTCTAGCTGGATGATGGACCATCACCTTCAGCTCAATCTTGCTAAGACAGAACTGCTCGTGTTCTCTGCCAACCCATCACTTCACCACAACTTCTCTATACAGCTGGGTTCATCAACCATAACTCCTTCCAGGACTGCCAGGAACCTTGGAGTTGTGATCGATGATCAGTTAAGCTTCACGGACCATATTGCTACAACGGCCCGGTCCTGCAGATTTGCCTTATACAACATTAGGAAGATTAGGCCCTTCCTGCAAGAGCAAGCTGCACAACTCCTTGTCCAAGCTCTTGTTCTCTCCAGACTGGACTATTGTAATGCTCTCTTGGCGGGCCTTCCCGCATGTACTATCAAGCCTCTGCAACTGATCCAGAATGCAGCAGCCAGAGTGGTCTTTAATGAGCCAAAAAAAGCTCACGTTACCCCTCTCTTCATCAGGTTACACTGGCTACCAATAGCCGCTCGCATCAAATTCAAGGTACTGATGTTTGCCTACAAGACCACAACTGCCACTGCACCAATATACCTAAACTCGCTGGTTCAAATTTATGTGCCCTCCAGAAGCTTGCGTTCTGCAAGTGAACGACGCCTTGTGGTGCCATCCCAAAGAGGTACCAAATCACTCTCACGGACCTTTTCCTGGTCTGTGCCCAGCTGGTGGAATGACCTCCCGATCTCAATTCGAACAGCTGAGTCTTTAGCCATTTTCAAAAAACATCTAAAGACACATCTTTTTCGCCAGCACCTGACTAACTAATACTAACTTACCTATTCTATTTAAAAAAAAAAAAAAAAAAAAAAAAAAAAAAAAAAATTCTAGCTACGTGTACTGTGCTAGACTAACTGAGACTTGTCATGACACTTGTATACTGTTGCTCTCTCGATGGTCTGATTGCTTCTATTGTTCTCCTCATTTGTACGTCGCTTTGGATAAAAGCGTCTGCTAAATGATTAAATGTAAATGTAAATGTAAATGTGAAATAAAATATCAGTGATGCTTTGCCACAAGCATGAACTCCAGGAGCAACTACGGATACGATATATTCATGGTAGCTTTTGGAGACATTGTGGTCAGAGCACTGGTATTATTGGAAATCCCTCTGTATCTTCAGCAGGTACCTCAGGGTCATGAGCATTTCACTCCTTAACCTGTACGCTTCACCTGAGCGGGGCAGCGAAGACCTTAGTCCCTTTCACACAGTAATACCAGTAAATTGTTGTAAAATTACTGAAATACAAAATTATCGGTAATGCACCATTCACACATCAGTTTCAAATTACTAGTAAATTCTGTGACAGCATTAACTAGAAATGACCAGCGCCTCCCGGTGTTGTATTTGTAAACATGTATATGCGATCAGTGTTTTTGTTAACGTTTTCATTTTTGTGTCAAACATTCACATTGATGCAGCTGCTTTTGGCCCAGAGACATCGTGTTAGATGACTTTAAAACTGAACTACACAGTGTGGAGTAAATGCGTCATCTGCATCAGAATGTTATGATTGGTCAAATTTGAACTGCCATATATGTAACACTACATCATCAGGCACTTTTCTGCATATGTTTTGGGAATGTCCTGTCGTCATCAGTCTATGGACACATGTAAACCTGGTTTTGTCATCATTACTGCGAATTGATTGCTCTGTTAACCCAAGTTTGTGTCTTCTTAATGATGATTCTGGTCTCTGTATTAGTTCGATGCAAGAGAATGTTGTTTGCTGGTTTTACAGCTGCGAAGACGACAATAATACAGAACTGGTTTACACCACACATGTGTAGAGAGGCATATTGGATCCATAGCCTCCTGCAAATAGTGACGTGTGAATGTACAACGGCGCGAGTCGGTGGGGCCAGGCCTTCGACCATTGATGCTTGGAAGTGTTTTTTGTTGAATATACGTGATTATATAAAGGAGTGACTTTTGTGTTCTTGTTGTCCTTCCCTCTCTCCCTCCCTTTTGATTGGACCTTGAGATGTTGAGTACGTGTCTGTTGTTTTGTTTTGTTATATTTAGGATACTATGTTGTGTTATGTGTGAAAAATAAAAAACTGTTGATAACAAAAAAGAATGTTATGATTGGCCCAGAGTAAACATCTGACGTCACCACATTCTGAACTCGTACCTGCTCATACCGGTAATCTTCATTATGTGTTCACACGGAGCAGATTACTGGTATTTTACTGGTAATGTTACAACTTTTCATACCGGACTTCTTCTTCTCGTATGAGACAGCATTATATAATATCCCCTAGTAGCCGTAACCACTCCCTTGTGGAGGGCCCAGGATGACAAAGGTTCAAGTCCACAGGTGGACAGAAGTTGGGGCACTCATCCATCAGGTGTTGGGCGGTCTGCTCAGGAGCACCGCATTGGCAGTACCCAGCGGTACATAAATACACCAAAGCGACCAACACCAGTTCGCAGACGATTCAAGGACACCCATTCTGCCACCGGTAAATTACTGGAACGAATTTACCAGTATTTTTGAAAAGGTCCAGTTCACACATGATCTCTTAAAGGGATAGTTCACCCAAAAATGAAAATCCTGTCAAAATTTACTCACCCTCAAGTAGTTCCAAACCTGTATGAATGTGTTTGTTCTGCCGAACACAAAGGAAGATATTTTGAAGAAAGTTTGTAACCAGACTGTTTTGGGGCACCATTGACTTCCATAGTAGGGAAAAAATACTATGGAAGTCAATGGTGCCCCAGAACTGCTCTGTTTCCACATTCTTCAGAATATCTTCATTTGTGTTCAGCAGAACAAACACATTCATACAGGTTTGGAACTACCTGAGGGTGAGTAAATTTTGACAGGATTTTCATTTTTGGATGAACTATCCCTTTAACGGTAATTTACCAGTTAAGTCTGTATGTGTGAAAGGGGCTCTTAACATTAACATGAATTAATTGTTTGCTTTTCATCAACTCACAAACCCCAGTTTATGAAGCCCTGTATTAAAAATACTGTTTAAAAAATGTTATTGGATTCTTGCCTCCTCTTCTTTGTTAGCACGTAGAGCCATTCTACTAAAGTGGAAGGATCCTCTCAGAAATTATGTCTTGTCTATATCTTGAAAAGATTATGTACTCATTAAGAGGATCGAGAAAACGGTTCTTTATAAGGTGTGGCGCCCTTTCATTGATTGTTGACACTTTTAAATAATGCCCTATCATTGATTTGAATTTATTTTATTTTGTTTATTTATTTTTCCTCCCTTTTCTGAGTGTATGTATACGTTTTATGTATTTGATTTTTGGCTGATGTAGACGATGTATGCCCTTATTTTTTTTATTATTATTATAATTTTTTATTTTTTTTAAACTTGTAATTTTTTTCTGAATTAATAGACAGCATGACCGCTACTCTAGGGATTAGTCGGTAAGGGTTGGGGATGGATTAATGTGATATATATTGGAAAAATCAATAAAAATATTAAAACCAAAAAAAATAATTGACTTTTTTGATGATTGGAGCTTTTCAAGTACTTACAAAGTCAAAATTAATACACAGATTGCATTTATACAAATTCAGCAAGTAAACAAGTATAAAAACAACCAGTTCTCATAGATTCCTGTTTGTCATCAACTCATTTACCAAACATATGGTGAACAATTACAATATCTAGTTTTATGCTGAAAACAGATTCAGGTTAGGAAATCAAATCTTTGACAGTTTAACCAGTAAAACTGTTCAGAGTTGTTAGATGTTTACTGAATATTAAAGCCCAGCGTTCACGTCAGCACAGTAACGAGGCAGTCGTTGAATATGACGCCCTGAGTGTCCATTCCTCCGAAGATGAAGCACAGGTGCACCACGTCTGCGTCACATGACTGAGCTGCGTGTTCTTCAGGCGTCTTCACACGCCACGGCACTAAACACATGGAGTGATCCAGTCTGCTGGGAGGAAGATCTCCGTCAAACCTCAGCAGCGTCCAGCGCTGTTTATCTGCCAGCAGAAGTGACAACTGATTTTACTTCATATGTTCTGATGATCTACAGAAAGACATGTGCACAGCTTGCTTTTCTGGCCACATTAGGGTTGTGTTTATATTACAGGCTTTTTTTTTACAATCATTTTTGCACTAATATCATAACCATGTCGTTTTTCAAAACTCTGATGATCAAAATGCACATTTTTCAAAACGCTTAACACTTTTTCCAAATGCTTGGATACAATACACATAAACCTAAGATCATTTGTTCATTGAACTAAAATCACTGGTTCAAAATGACACAAATTAACATCAAAGTATTACTATTTCAAAATACAGCTCCCACATTACATCTGAGTTGAGTGTCTATTCATTTCATTACAATGATCTAACTATCAATTGATACAGCTGCTCAAAATGCTATGTAACTGTTGCATTACTCTTGATGCATTGTTTTTATGGAAAATGATGAACAATATTAGATGTTTAGATTATGAAAGTGAATCTGAGTATGTTCAGGTATGATCAGTTTCAAGATGACTGTTGTTAGGAGAAAGAAAATGCCCCAGAAGTTCTATATCATTGCTATCAGTATTTGTTTTTCCTACAGTAAATGTCTTTTTAGAGGATGATAGAGCTAGATGCTGAGAAAAATAAAAATAAAAACTGACTCAACATATTAATAAAAACATAAAAGTATCTCAGTGATACTAAAATAACAGCTTTTAAAGGAGTTTTAAGTTTAAACTGCTACTCTGAAAGAATACTGAGTCTAAAATCACAATTTGAATGTGCTTTTATTTTGACAAATTTCCTAAAAAATAAGTCTCAGTCATTCATTACCAGTGTTGAGCTAGTTACTCAAAGAATGTAATATATCACTCATTACTAGTTACTCCTTTCAAAAGTAATATTGTTTCTTTACTTATTTCTTTCTGGTAACAGTAATTAGTTACACTACTAGTTACATTGTTTCTTCACGCCACACAGAAGTTGTAACTGTGTATCTTCCACATAAATGTTACTAATAACATATTTCTCCCTCATCATATGACCGAAATCCACATTGGATCTCAGTTATTACAAACACTCAATAGTGATTAACAGTGACATTCAAGTAGAAGTGTTGTATACATCTCATTAATTGTCATGTGTAGCTTGAAGTAATTTTTGTGTCACCCATATATATACGATTATATTTCATTATGTATTTTATCAAATCACATAAGTTTGTAAGAAACTGTTTAATTTTCCAAAAATATTTTTAATTATAGTAATATAATGTAGCACACACTGATCAGAGGGATGTAATGCAGAGTAAAGTAATACACAACAGTGTTCAGATCATCTTTTTTCTTGACAAAATCAATATAATGTAATATTTCTATCTGCTGAATGTAAGCTTTTCCATATTCCGAACTCACCTGCTGCACCTCATCACATGCATGAGTCGTGACAATTATGAACATAAATCTATGAATTATTTGATTGTTGTATTTTAAATCAGCGGGTCGAGACATCAAAAGTAACTAAGCTGTTTTATGGATAGTAACTGTAATATTATTACTGAAATCTTATTAGTAATATAGTTACACTACTAGTTACTGCAAAAAGTAATATTATTACAGTAACTAAGTTACTAGTAACTAGTTACTGCCCAACACTGTTCATTATGACAGCATTATGTAAATCAAGATATATATTGAATATTCATTCAAAAGGCTGCAAACTCTTGAGCTGATATAATAAGCGTGTGAGTTCGTACCGCACTGAAACTTATACATGGTGTTTGTGGCTCCGTCTGCTGTCATTCCTCCGAAGATGAAGATGTTTTTCCTGAAGGTTACAGATGAATGAGCTGCTACTCCTGGTGGTACGTCTCCTTTAGCTCTCACCTTCTCCCATTTCATCATTTCTGAAAAATATGAGAAGAAAAGAGTGAAATACATCAATGTGTGTATGAGGACAGTTGAGTCTCTACTTGAAAATGAAGAAAATATACCCGGATCAGTCATACAACTTTAAATAAACTTTAAAAAAACTTTTATGCCCCCATCATGTATAATATATGATGAACTTTATAGTACTATATATATATATATATAGAGAGAGAGAGAGAGAGAGAGAGAGAGAGAGAGATAGAGATAGATAGATAGAGATAGATAGATAGATAGAGATAGAGATAGAGATAGATAGATAGATAGAGATAGATAGATAGATAGAGATAGATAGAGATAGATAGAGATATAGATAGATAGATATATAGATAGATAGATAGAGATAGATAGATAGAGATAGATAGATATAGATAGAGATATAGATAGATAGATAGATAGATAGATAGATAGATAGATAGATAGATAAATAGATAGATAGATAGATAGAGATAGATAGATATAGATAGAGATATAGATAGATAGATAGATAGATAGAGATAGATAGATATAGATAGAGATATAGATAGAGATATAGATAGATAGATAGATAGATAGATAGATAGATAGATAGATAGATAGAGATAGATAGATAGATAGAGATAGATAGAGATATAGATAGATATATAGATAGATAGAGATAGATAGATAGATAGATAGATAGAGATAGAGATAGAGATAGAGATATAGATAGATAGATAGATAGATAGATAGATAGAGATAGATAGATAGATAGAGATAGATAGATAGATATAGAGATATAGATAGATAGATAGAGATAGATAGAGATAGATAGATAGATAGATAGAGATAGATAGAGATAGATAGATATAGATAGAGATATAGATAGATAGATAGATAGATAGATAGATAGAGATATAGATAGATAGAGATAGATATAGATAGAGATATAGATAGATAGATAGATAGATAGATAGAGATAGATAGATAGAGATAGATAGATATAGATAGATATAGATAGAGATATAGATAGAGATATAGATAGATAGATAGATAGATAGATAGATAGATAGATAGATAGATAGATAGATAGAGATAGATAGATAGATAGAGATAGATAGAGATATAGATAGATATATAGATAGATAGAGATATAGATAGATATATAGATAGAGATAGATAGAGATAGATAGATAGATAGAGATAGATAGATATAGATAGAGATATAGATAGATAGATAGATAGATAGAGATAGATAGATAGATAGATAGAGATAGATAGAGATAGATAGATATAGATAGAGATATAGATAGATAGATAGATAGATAGAGATAGATAGATAGAGATAGATAGATATAGATAGATATAGATAGAGATATAGATAGAGATATAGATAGATAGATAGATAGATAGATAGATAGATAGAGATAGATAGATAGATAGAGATAGATAGAGATATAGATAGATATATAGATAGATAGAGATATAGATAGATATATAGATAGAGATAGATAGAGATAGATAGATAGATAGAGATATAGATAGATAGATAGAGATAGATAGATATAGATAGAGATAGATAGATAGATAGAGATAGATAGAGATAGATAGATATAGATAGAGATATAGATAGATAGATAGAGATAGATAGAGATAGATAGATAGATAGATAGATAGATAGATTTTTTTATTAAACTAATTATTAAACATAAAATAGTAGGATAAAACATTAGAACTGTTTTAAAACTTTTAATCATGTTAATAGTTGTTTAATATTTTTATATATAATATTAAAATCTAATTATTAAAGATGAAACTGTAGGATAAAATATTAGAACTGTTAATTTTTTTTAATCATGTTAAGAGTTGTTTAATATTTTATATATATAATATTAAAATCTAATTATTAAACATGAAACTGT
The DNA here is from genome assembly GCA_023376895.1 of Aspiorhynchus laticeps. Lineage (NCBI taxonomy): Eukaryota > Metazoa > Chordata > Actinopteri > Cypriniformes > Cyprinidae > Aspiorhynchus > Aspiorhynchus laticeps. The sequence goes on from CM041796.1 coordinate 39,906,288, forward strand.
AGGATAAAATATTAGAAAAAAATAAGATTGGGTTTTAATTGGATCAATTTATAGGTTTTAATATTTTCAGCATCACTTGTCCTTTCGGTACTTTTTTATATCTGATATCTAATATCGGAGTTATTTGGTCATAAATCCCATCATAAATGTAATTTTTTGTTAAAGGATACGTTCACTTTCACAATATAAAATTCCTGAAATTGTACTCTCCCCATGTCATCCAAGATGTTCATGTCTTTCTTTCTTCAGTCGCAAAGAAATGAAGTTTTTTGAGGAAAACATTCCTGGATTTTTCTCCATATAGTGGACTTCAATGGTGGCCAATGATTGGACCGTCCAAAATGCAGCTTCAAAGGACTCTACACGATCCCGGCCGAGGAATAATGGTCTCATAGCAAAACGATCTGTCATTTAAAGGTGCTGTATGTAGGATTTTGACTCTACTAAAGCATAAAAATACCATAATATGCTTGCAGACCTTATGCTTGCAGAGTTTAAGGTAACATACTTGTTTATCTGAAAAACAAAGCTATAATTAGTAATCCTTCTTTGAATATGTGAGGTCCGGCCCGGAATGTCTGTGTTTGTTATGGTTTGTGAAACCCGTCCACTGCCAGTTTACCCAATTGTATTTCGGCACGCCGGGTTGCCAGTTGGCCGAAAACACAGCGTATTTAATTTAATTCATCGTCATGTGCGCTCGTTCCTGTTGGTGTTGTTAATCTGGCATCCTGCGCATGTCAAATCTGAGGAGGAGGGGCTGGTGAAAAAAAACACTACCTAGTTCAACCGCTAGGTGTCAATCCTACATACTGCACCTTTAATAAAAAAAAATAATAATAATTAATTGACTGAATTAACTGAAGCTGCATTTTGGACGGTCCAATCATTGGCCACCATTGAAGTCCACTATATGGAGAAAAATCCAGGAATACTTTCCTCAAAAAACTTCATTTCTTTGCGACTGAAGAAAGAAAGACATGAACATCTTGGATGACATGGGGAGAGTACAATTTCAGGAAATGTTATATTCTGAAAGTGAAAGTATCCTTTAAATAAAATAGCTTCTTTATTTTTGTCAAGAAAGATGTTGAGAAATATTTGGATTGTTTAATGAACTCTAAATATTCAGATGCCTGTAAGAGCCGTCTATGATGTAATACATATAATATGCATTTGTAGAATTGCTTTGTTTATTGTTTTTGTGCTTGTAAATGTTACGTTCTTATTGCATAATGAATAATATTATTATTAATCATCTGTGAAATCATGCTCCCGCACCGGTGTTGAGTAGGAACATGTCGCTGTGGAACTTCTCTCCTGCCATTCCTCCGTGTATGTAGATGTTGGAGCCCACGGCGGTGATCACGTGACCGTGCCGCGCCGCAGGAGGCGTCCCTCTGCTCTCCGGCTGCAGCCACGTCACACTGACTGCACACAAACACAGTATCTCAGTCATGCATGCTTCGGTCGTGTAAGTCCTGAAGTATTTTGTGTTTCTCAGACCCGTATCAAAGACGTGGAGCTGAGGATCAGTGACCGGCGAAGCTCCGGCGTCTCCTCCAGAAAACACATAGAGTCTGTCTCCAACACAGGCGGAGCTCGTGTGGTACGTCCTGACTGTCGGAGCCACTCCTCTCACCTGAACCGACTGCCACAAACCACGGCCTTCAGCATCAGCTGCACCACATACAGCAGTACAGATAA
>CM041796.1:39912994-39950494 GCA_023376895.1 Aspiorhynchus laticeps
TGAAAAAACTTTCCTAACTTTTTTCAAGTAAATCCTACTCCAAATTTTTTTCAGTGTATGTTTTTTTCAGACTAGTAACTTGAAATCAGGTGTCTGCATGACAAGAGGACACTTCACTGACTACTACCTGCATCCTTCTAGTTGATTTAGTATCTTGTGGAGGTTTTATCTCAGCAGAGTTGCCTTTTTCTGCTCACTAAAGGCTATACAGACATTAAAGCATGATTTTCTGTAAAAGCATAAATATTGTGAAACGCTCTATAGCAATTATCAATGACTTGATGTGTCTCCATTAAAAAAATTTCGGAATACAACAGAAAGACAAACTCTGGTTTACACAAACTGCTTTAAGTGATACTTTGAGGACTCTTGAGATACACAAACTCCGCTCAAGTAACATTTTGGGGACTCACAATTTAGGGATACACAAACTCTATAATCATCAGATTGGATTAAGAACAACAAAAATCACTCCACTCAGTCTTGTACCAAATTGTCATTTTTTACAATGATGAATGAAAATCTATATAACAGAAAATATGAACATGCAAACACACACTATCAAATGAATGCATTATAACTAAGCTTATTTTAAATGTACAATGTTCAAACACAACAGCCTTCTCTTAACAATAACACATGTTAAAGATATGAACAGTATTTATCATTGTGGTCAAAGTGCATATTATAACTAATTAGTTATTTTATAATGACACTATGCAACATTATAGGAGCTTTCACTTTACATTCACTCCACTTACTGAGGAAATTAATGTTATCCAAACACTGTGGTGGACATGCACATTAGATAGTTCATGACTTAGTAAAAAGATTAAAAGGATACTTCAACTTTGTAAGAACTGAACAATGAAAATAATGAATTTCAACTAAACATTTGACATTTCATTTAACATAAGAACTTTCCCTTTACATTCACTCCTCCCTCATTTCCCTTTACATTCACTCCCTCATTTCACTTTACATTCACTCCCTCATTTCACTTTACATTCACTCCCTCATTTCACTTTACATTCACTCCCTCATTTCCCTTTACATTCACTCCCTCATTTCACTTTACATTCACTCCCTCATTTCACTTTACATTCACTCCCTCATTTCCCTTTACATTCACTCCCTCATTTCACTTTACATTCACTCCTCCCTCATTTCCCTTTACATTCACTCCCTCATTTCCCTTTACATTCACTCCCTCATTTCCCTTTACATTCACTCCCTCATTTCACTTTACATTCACTCCCTCATTTCCCTTTACATTCACTCCCTCATTTCACTTTACATTCACTCCTCCCTCATTTCACTTTACATTCACTCCTCCCTCATTTCCCTATACATTCACTCCCTCATTTCCCTTTACATTCACTCCCTCATTTCCCTTTACATTCACTCCCTCATTTCACTTTACATTCACTCCTCCCTCATTTCCCTTTACATTCACTCCCTCATTTCCCTTTACATTCACTCCCTCATTTCCCTTTACATTCACTCCCTCATTTCACTTTACATTCACTCCCTCATTTCACTTTACATTCACTCCCTCATTTCCCTTTACATTCACTCCCTCATTTCACTTTACATTCACTCCCTCATTTCACTTTACATTCACTCCCTCATTTCCCTTTACATTCACTCCCTCATTTCACTTTACATTCACTCCCTCATTTCCCTTTACATTCACTCCCTCATTTCACTTTACATTCACTCCCTCATTTCCCTTTACATTCACTCCCTCATTTCACTTTACATTCACTCCTCCCTCATTTCACTTTACATTCACTCCTCCCTCATTTCCCTTTACATTCACTCCCTCATTTCACTTTACATTCACTCCCTCATTTCACTTTACATTCACTCCCTCATTTCACTTTACATTCACTCCCTCATTTCCCTTTACATTCACTCCCTCATTTCACTTTACATTCACTCCCTCATTTCACTTTACATTCACTCCCTCATTTCCCTTTACATTCACTCCCTCATTTCACTTTACATTCACTCCTCCCTCATTTCCCTTTACATTCACTCCCTCATTTCCCTTTACATTCATTCCCTCATTTCCCTTTACATTCACTCCCTCATTTCACTTTACATTCACTCCTCCCTCATTTCCCTTTACATTCATTCCCTCATTTCCCTTTACATTCACTCCCTCATTTCCCTTTACATTCACTCCCTCATTTCACTTTACATTCACTCCCTCATTTCCCTTTACATTCACTCCCTCATTTCCCTTTACATTCACTCCCTCATTTCCCTTTACATTCACTCCCTCATTTCCCTTTACATTCACTCCCTCATTTCCCTTTACATTCACTCCTCCCTCATTTCCCTTTACATTCACTCCCTCATTTCCCTTTACATTCACTCCCTCATTTCCCTTTACATTCACTCCCTCATTTCACTTTACATTCACTCCTCCCTCATTTCCCTTTACATTCACTCCTCCCTCATTTCCCTTTACATTCACTCCCTCATTTCCCTTTACATTCACTCCTCCCTCATTTCCCTTTACATTCACTCCCTCATTTCACTTTACATTCACTCCCTCATTTCCCTTTACATTCACTCCTCCCTCATTTCCCTTTACATTCACTCCCTCATTTCACTTTACATTCACTCCCTCATTTCCCTTTACATTCACTCCTCCCTCATTTCCCTTTACATTCACTCCCTCATTTCCCTTTACATTCACTCCCTCATTTCCCTTTACATTCACTCCTCCCTCATTTCACTTTACATTCACTCCCTCATTTCCCTTTACATTCACTCCTCCCTCATTTCCCTTTACATTCACTCCTCCCTCATTTCCCTTTACATTCACTCCCTCATTTCCCTTTACATTCACTCCCTCATTTCACTTTACATTCACTCCCTCATTTCCCTTTACATTCACTCCTCCCTCATTTCCCTTTACATTCACTCCTCCCTCATTTCCCTTTACATTCACTCCTCCCTCATTTCCCTTTACATTCACTCCCTCATTTCCCTTTACATTCACTCCCTCATTTCCCTTTACATTCACTCCTCCCTCATTTCCCTTTACATTCACTCCCTCATTTCCCTTTACATTCACTCCTCCCTCATTTCACTTTACATTCACTCCTCCCTCATTTCCCTATACATTCACTCCCTCATTTCCCTTTACATTCACTCCCTCATTTCCCTTTACATTCACTCCCTCATTTCACTTTACATTCACTCCCTCATTTCACTTTACATTCACTCCTCCCTCATTTCCCTTTACATTCACTCCCTCATTTCCCTTTACATTCACTCCTCCCTCATTTCACTTTACATTCACTCCCTCATTTCACTTTACATTCACTCCCTCATTTCCCTTTACATTCACTCCTCCCTCATTTCACTTTACATTCACTCCCTCATTTCCCTTTACATTCACTCCTCCCTCATTTCACTTTACATTCACTCCCTCATTTCACTTTACATTCACTCCCTCATTTCCCTTTACATTCACTCCCTCATTTCCCTTTACATTCACTCCTTCATTTCACTTTACATTCACTCCTCCCTCATTTCACTTTACATTCACTCCTCCCTCATTTCACTTTACATTCACTCCCTCATTTCACTTTACATTCACTCCTCCCTCATTTCCCTTTACATTCACTCCCTCATTTCCCTTTACATTCACTCCCTCATTTCACTTTACATTCACTCCCTCATTTCACTTTACATTCACTCCTCCCTCATTTCCCTTTACATTCACTCCTCCCTCATTTCACTTTACATTCACTCCTCCCTCATTTCACTTTACATTCACTCCTCCCTCATTTCCCTTTACATTCACTCCCTCATTTCCCTTTACATTCACTCCTTCATTTCCCTTTACATTCACTCCTCCCTCATTTCACTTTATATTCACTTCTCCCTCTTTCTTCCCATTTACATTCCCTCCACTTACTTAATGTTTCTTAATGTAATTAATGTTATTCAAACACTGTGGTGGACATGCAAATTACAGATAGTTTTTGACTTATTAAAAAGATTAAAATGATACTCTTTGTAAGAACTGAACTCCTCCCTTCCTTAATCTGGTTTCATCCTATCAGTAAACAACTTATCTCTCTTCATACTCCTTTATTCCCATGCATTTCTTCTGCACACCCCTACAAACCACCTTTTTTTTTCAGAGTAGTGATCCTGTTCCGGACATAATTTTTAACACCTGTCCATGTTCGCTCCTTCAATGCTGGTTCTGCTTGTATGCATCGCTCACATTCTTTCTTACCAGGCACTCTGCATGTGTTGATGAAGCTTGTCATGTGTCGTTCTACTGCTTTTACCTCGGAACTTTCCCATTTCCGCTTTGAAGGATTTAAAGAACCTACAAAATAAATAAATACATTCCAATTACAACTGAAGTCAGCTCAAAACAAAAACAACTGAATGATCCCTAATATGTATATATTTAGAACTCTGAAAATGGGTATAGGAGAGTTAAAATTAAAGGGGTTGTTGACTGTTTTTTTCTAGGTTTGATTGTGTTTATGGGGTGCAGTCTAACGTGTTCATGCTTAGTTTTTTTTTTAAAAACGCATATTTTTCACATAATTTACCTTTGTTCCACACCGCTCAATCCCTTCTCTGATAAACACGCTGATCATTTCCTGCCTTTATGAAGCCCCTCCCTACTGCACGTCTGAACGTCCCGCCCCTCAGCATGTGCTCCGGTTGTATTGTAACCAATGGCGTCGTCTATACTGCTTATCAATTTGAGCCCGATTGAGAAAAATTGTCAATCACTTTCCCCCATGTCGTTCCAAACCCATAAAAGCTTTGTTCATCTTCAGAACACAATTTAAGACATTTTGGATGAAAACTAGAAGGCTTGTGACTGTCCCATTGACTGCATAGTAAATTGCACTGTCAAGGTCTATAAAAGTATAAAAAGCATCGTCAGATAGTCCATCTTCCAGTATGTGGCTGACACAGAAGAGCGTACGCTGCTTGCGTCCAGCGGATATTCTCAAAAATGGCGCTACGCTCAACCAGAGGAGATTAATTGTTGAATAAAGACATTTTGTTTTCTTTGCGCAAAAAAAGTGTTCTCGTCGCTTCATTAAATTCAGATTGAACCACTGATGGTGGATGAACTATTCTGACGATGATTTTCATCCTTTTATGGACCTTGACAGTGCAATTTACTATGCAGTCAATGGGACAGTCACAAGCCTCCCGGATTTCATCCAAAATATCTTAAATTGCATTCCGAAGATGAACAAAGCTTTTATGGGTTTGGAACAACATGGGGGTAAGTGATTAATGACAAAATTTTCATTTTGGGGTGGATTAACCCTTTAAATATGGTCTGAAAATCTACCGAGAGGTTTGGAAATTTGAGTCTGGAAAAGTATGGAATTTTGAAATAAAATGTGTAGGAACCCTGGGGAGAGATGCAGAGCAGGGCGACGCGAGGAACAGGATTAAGAACCACTGCATTATGACATTGATTTTGAAACTTGTGAATCCATTAGAATCGTTAGAAGACAGAATTGCGATTCATATATGAATAGATGTTTACGTGCACCCATAGTTTTCTCTTCCTCTTTTCTAAAGCAGCGCAGCATGGCATCGCCCCGGTTTATCTGGGTTTGTGATGTCACCAACCCAGGAAGTAACTCGATGTAGTCCCTACGAGCCGTTTTTGTAGGCATTAAACTGCCAGAATTTTTAAAAGACTATCTCCGTTTGCATTTAACTTTCAGCGCTTCAACTTTGCAGATATTGTTTATGCTCAAACAGCAACATTACACACTAACTAACGTTAAAAAAGTGAAATCGCAATCAATCACCCCTTTAAGAAATTAAGGCATTTTAATGCAACTCCAAGTGAAATTTAAGGCCCCTTTCACAGAAACACAATAGCTAAATTGCAAGTGTTTCTAAGGTTTACAAACTAGTTACGTAATATTACATGAGGCATCTTAGATAATCTATCAGCGACCAAGAAATCTTACCAGCCAATTTAATAAAGCAAGTATATAAAATATTTTGTATGCTGAATCTTATGTGTCAAATAGTTTAAAGGGATAGTTCACCTAAAAAGGAAAATTCTGTCATTTACTCATCCTCAAGTAGTTCCAAACCAGTATGAATGTGTTTGTTCTGCTGAACACAAAGGAAGATATTCTGAAGAATGAGGGAAACAGAGCAGTTCTGGATCATAGTATTTTTTCTCCTACTATGGAAGTCAATGGTGCCCCAAAACAGCCTGATTACAAACTTTCTTCAAAATATCTTCCTTTGTGTTCAGAACACACACATTCATACAGGTTTGGAACTACTTGAGGATGAGTGAATGATGACAGAATTTTCCTTTTTGGGTGAACTGTCCCTTTAAGATTCAAGATTCAAGAATATGTAAAATTTTTGAACAGTGTAATTTTTATAAATACAGGTATTATTTTTCTTGTGAAGTATATATAAACATCTGTTATGTGAAATAGCTAATTCAGGACTGTACTAAATAAAAAATAACATGCAATTTTCATGTTCCCTCTTATTTTTTTTTTTTAAATTACATGTTGCATATATGCATGGATGAAAGATCATCACCTACAGCTCAACCTGGCAAAGACTGAGCTTCTTTCCCTGCCACTCCAACTCTACAGCATGATTTCACCATCCAGCTAGGTTCATCAACAATTACCCCATCAACTTCGGTCAGAAGTCTTGGTGTAATCTTTGATGACCATCTGACCTTCAAAGAGCACATTGCAAAGACTGCTCGATCTTGCAGGTTTGCGCTACACAACATCAGAAAGATCAGGCCCTTCCTGACAGAGCATGCTGCGCAACTTCTTGTCCAGGCCCTTGTCGTTTCTAGGCTGGACTACTGCAATGCTCTTCTGGCTGGGCTTCCATCAAACACAATCAAACCTCTACAAGTGATTCAGAATGCAGCGGCACGACTGGTCTTCAATGAGCCCAAAAGAACCCATGTTACACCTCTCTTCATCTCACTGCACTGGCTACCAGTGGCAGCTCGCATCAAGTTCAAGACACTGATGCTTGCATACAGAACGACCACAGGCTCAGCACTACTTCCACTCACTATTGCGAATCTACATCCCCTCCAGAAGTCTGAGATCTGCTAGTGAGCGATGCCTTGTGGTACCATCACAGAGAGGCTCAAAATCACTCTCCAGAACATTCTCATTCACCATTCCTGGATGGTGGAATAATCTTCCCACCCCTATCCGGAATGCTGGATCCCTGTCAATCTTCAAGCAACAACTGAAGACTCATCTCTTTCGGCACTACTTGACTTCATCCTAAACTTTATAAAAAATAAATAAATACATTTTTTTTTATCTTTCTCTTTATTTATTCCTCCCTTGCTAGCTTGTACTTATTTGAACAATGACTGAGACTTGGTGTTACGAGCACTTGCTCTGTCTGATTGCCTCTTCAAGATGAATCGCTTTATGTATTCTCTAATTGTAAGTCGCTTTGGATAAAAGCGTCTGCAAAATGACTAAATGTAAATGTAAATGCATATTCTAGGTAAGGGACATGTAAACGTATGAACACAACAGTGGCTTGTTTGTGCACAGCTGGAAAGCATATTATTTCTTGCATAATGTTTATGCAGGTCTCTATTGTTGCGTTAATTTCTCTGTTGAAGTCAATTTATTTGACATACCTTTGCCCTTGTGACATGGCAAAATTCATATTGTTTCAGTGTATAAGATGTTTGAAAGATGAATTTAAGTCATTTTAATAATAATTAAGGCCCGAGGATTTTTCTTACCTTGTTCCTTTGGGGGACACTGCAGCTGGCAAAAAGATGGTTGATGCATGTCTGCTGGTGTAGTTGTTTCAGGCAGGTCTCTGGGCTCCTCCTCATCACTTGACATTTCATCACCTTGGTCCTCAAGTTGCTCTAAAAATACAATGACAATAATTTTTAATATAGACATGCATTTGCAAATATGTACAGCACAGACACACAAAAATCCAAAGATGCTCCTACCATTTGGGTCGATCTCAATTTCATCAAGTTTCTTTCCTTTGAATTCGGACAATGTTCCCTTTTCCATTGCCATTAGGACCTTACTCATTTTTGCCAGCTGCAGTGTCCCCTCTGGTAACCGGTAGAATTGTCTGTGAATTCTTATATCGTGACCCAAAAAATCAGCCAGTTGGTCTGCTTCGTTTTCACTGAGGTTGAGAATCTTTGACATGGTTGCGATGTGTTTCCTCAGTTTAGTTGATGATAGTGCTTCAGGATTCTTTATGCCACATTCATGAGCAGCTCTACTGATGCACTCTCCTCCTCGGTAGGCAGACATTGCTCCAGGTCTGGCAAACATAAAGGGATTCTCAGCTGGAACGCCACAAGCCTCTCGCGTTTCGGTGAGCAGCTCCATAGCAGAAACCATAGAAGGCTTGAAGAGCACAGGAACCTTTCTCCCTCGTTTACCACGGATCTCAACTCTGGTAAAGTGCACACATAGCTTTCTCTCAAATTCAGAAAGGCAGATGGCGATGTCTTCATGCAGCTCAGAAGAATCCCTGCTTTTAAAAGCTGACAAAAGCATCCTTGAGACCTCACCTTCTCTTCGCCTGTTAAACAGGATGACTTGGGACAATGTGACCTTGGCAAGAGCAGCATAGCTGTCTGCAGAACTTGGGCAACTTCTGAGCTTACTGAGCAAATCACCGTGTTTCTTCTCCAGATGAGCATGCAGGACTTTGACATCCTGAGTGAAAGGAATGATCTGTGGAGCATTCCACTTGGCTTCTTTCAGTGTAGTTATAGCACCAGCGGAAATGTATTCATTCCACCTTGCCTGATGTATTTTCCTGAAGTCTCGAGCACACTCAGCACGCTCATGATCACCGTACATCATGGCGTTGCTCTCAACAATGCTACAGATCTTGTTTAATGAATGGCCAAGTTTGAGAGCTAAAGAGGGAATGCGGTAAGAATTCTTCTCTTCATCATAGCCAGAGACAACTTTAACAGCTGATATGATATGCTTGAAGTTTGCTGGTATGAAGAAGTCGACCATTGTTCTCAGTGGCGTAATCTTCCTTGCTTCAAGAAGCAACCTGCCAACTTCTCTCATTTTCTGCCTGATGTAGTCATGTTTGGTCACATCAGACCCCATCCTGTTGAACATGTGCTCCCCCAGCTGCATGATGCATCTGTCAGAATGAACTACACGGGAAACCTCATCGTAGTTCATGAAGTTGAGTATTTTCTTGAAACTTTTGCTCACCTCTAAGCCGACTGGTGTTTTCAGAGCGCACAGGGATCTAACTCTTTTCCTGCCCTGAGGTTCATCATCTTTAGGTTTCAGTGGACAGTTCTTAACATGTTTCCAAAGGCTACGCTTGTTGTAAAGGCCTTGGCAGTAGATGCAGTGAATAAATTCTATGGCTCCTTTTCTCTTTTTTGGACGGTAGCAGGCAATCATCTCCCCACGCCCCTGTCTCACCACATCTGTGTTGTGGGCAAAGTTGCCCCGTTTTCTAAGGAGGTTTAATTGCACTCGCCTTTCTTTGGAATGTTTTGGAAACGCGACTGCCTTTGCGACTTCTATTTCATTGTGATGGACAAACTCGAGGTGTCTTGCCATTTTTGAGTAAGGCTTAGAGCAGTAAAGACAATATTGCTTCTTGTTGTATGTCTTGCGTTCCTGCCTTGAAGATGGCACTGACTCAATAAAAGTCCTATCACCAGGCAAGGTGTCTGTCTCTTTGGTTTGGCATTTTGGCCTTTTTGGTGATGGTGCAGTGATACTTGTTTTAGTCTCTTTTGAAAAGGGTGATGTTGGATGCATCAAAGAACTTTTGGCCTTGTCATGTCCAGAAGCACTATCGTGTGATTCATCTGAGCTGCTTTCAGCTTTGTTGTATGCAGAAGAACTACCATCTGACTCATCTGAGCCAATTTTGGGTATGTAGTCAACATCGCTGTAGTCTGTCTCAGTGACGTCACTTCCTGAATACTGAATGAGAGAATTTAACACTTACTCAAAAAGTACTTTTAGCGCTCACACAATTTGGTACACAACTGCCAAGAATCTTAACAGATTTTTAACAGAAAGAGGAAGTATGTGGTAGGGTTGGGTACCGAAACCCGGTACCAATATGGCACCGGTACCTATGTAACCGGTATGTACTAGAACCGAATCAGAACGCAGATTTCAGTGCCTCATTTTGGTGCCATGCCTGAGCGATCGATTAAAATATTTGTCCTTTGTTTCTCCGAAACGAACGTAAGAAGCATCACTGGCACCGCACGTGAAAAATAATTTCCTGACTGAGAAAATGCACGTGAACTCAAGTCGGAAAGCTCTAATAATACAAGTCCAACAAATGTTTGTAGTAACGCTAGTGTGTTGTTTTCACATTAACACTTAAAAGCACTACTCTGGGAATGAGAGCATCCGAGGAGCGCGTGAATGCAGACATTACACTTGCTCTGACGGCAGCAGGTAGCCTTCCATTATAGTGCTATCATACAAATACACTTACTTGTAGGTAGGGCTGGGCGATATGGCCAAAAAAATTATCACGATAATTCTTTTCATTTCAGTCGATATCGATAATTATCACGATAAATGTCAAATATTTATTTCTTTCAAGTTTAAAGCCAGAATTTTGCTCCAAGGTGAAAGTTGTAGAAACCAGATCATTAATTTTCCTTAACAAAATAAATATCTAACTAGGAAAATTAATTTCTTAGTTGCTGCATGGTCTAATGAGTGATATTGTTTCAAATAAAGAAACAGGTTCGGGTTGCTTGATAATATTAATAATAATATCACTTTTTTGTCTCTTAGAAATGCAAATTTGATAGTAGCTTGAGTTTGGATGCAGAGGTACATTTTTTGTTAATTATCAAAATCAGTAACATCTGTAAAAATTGTAGCAACCTCAGTTTTATATGGTTATATTTATTCTGACCAAGTGTTTTTTTTTTGTTTGTTTTTTAAGTATTGGTCTCCCATAGTAGCATACGTTTAAATTAGTGCTGTCAAAGTTAACGCGTTAATAACGCGTTAACGCAAGCTCATTTTAACGGCACTCATTTTTTTAACGCGCGATTAACGCAGCGCGTATTTTCTGTTTGACCCATGGCCCAACCCCTTGTTGGAGAAATGGAGATGCACAGTGTTGCCAACTTAGGAACATTGCAGACCCCTTTAGCGACCTTTTTCCCTTCAAGAAAGCGCCCAAACCTAGTTTCTGAGAATCACCGATACTGCCGCGCCAGCGCGAGGTCCTGCGCTCTCAGCACGCGCACACACCTCACACACAGAGAGGCAAACAAATGTAATAATAAATAATAAATGTACATTTTGCATTTTCAGAAGAAGAGCTGCCCTGTGTGCAAAAATGTAAACAGGTTTGTGTCAGTAAATTGCTCAGTGCAAAGAAAGAGAAGTAATGGGAACCTGGAATTTCTTTTTTCATGCGTCTAATAGACATGAACAAGTTCTTTGAAAAACATCTATGACCTTTGAAACATGTCTACTCTTCATGCTATATGTTGACTATGGTTTCAATAATAATAAACATACACTATATTGCCAAAAGTATTGGCACCCCTTCTAATGAACAGGTTTGACTACTTTAGTAATTTCTATGAGTACAAATCTTAATGTTAAAGCATATAATAAATGTACATTTATTATTTATTATTACATTTGTTTGCCTCTCTGTGCCCACATACTGTATTTTGATGAAGCTATATTCTCAATAAAACTGTTTTCATTGGTATATTTTACTGTTTCTGCGTAAAATATACCAATGTATATCTCAGAGAGAGAGAGAGAGAGGTGTGTGCGCGTGCTGAGAGCGCAGGACCTCGCGCTGGCGCGGCAGTATCGGTGATTCTCAGAAACTAGGTTTGGGCGCTTTCTTGAAGGGAAAAAGGTCGCTAAAGGGGTCTGCAATGTTCCTAAGTTGGCAACACTGTGCATCTCCATTTCTCCAACAAGGGGTTGGGGCACGGGTCAAACAGAAAATACGCGCTGCGTTAATCGCGCGTTAAAAAAATTAGTGCCGTTAAAATGAGCTTGCGTTAACGCGTTATTAACGCGTTAACTTTGACAGCACTAATATATATATATATATATATATATATATATAACAAGTATCGGTTCAGGCACCGCCACAGTTTTAAAAGTATTGATTTGGCACCGGTATCGAAAAAAAAAAAAAACGATACCCAACCCTAGTATCTGGGCATAGTTTGGCAAGTGGTGGTTACTGTTATATTAAGTTGCAATGTGTTGTGGATACTTAAGGGATGTGATGAGCAAAGTCATTTAATTATGCAAAATCATTTGAGCATATGACGTATTGTATGACAAGTTACATACCTGTCTTTTTCTTGATGGTCTTAAAGAGTGCATCTGAAAAAGGTGAAATACAAACAAATATATTATAAATAATAATATAATCTATTTAGTACTACCAGTACACACCTAGACCATACCTATAATTCAGAAAATTTAATTTTTAGATTTTACATTTTATCCCCTCTTCCCCCAAGACTAAAAAATCCAGGAGAATCCCAAGTTAGATCTATATTAGTGTGCCTACATGTACAAATCCTTTAATAATTTACCCACCTCCCTTAATGGGAGTGTCTCAGACTCCTCTGATGAACTAATCAGAGGTGCAGATGAGGCACAAGGTGAGGATGATGATGGTAGCGCAGGAGAAGATGAGGGTGATGTGGCCACTACAGAAGTAGCACAGGGTGTTGATGAAGAGGGTGCGTCGGATGTGGATGCAACAGAAGATGACTGTGAGAGCTTGAAAATATAATTGGAATAAAAGTATAAGGACTAAAAGCAAAAGCACCAAGCAAGCAATGTAAATTTTAATACAATAATCAACTGTTAATGGACTATAAATCTAATGGACCATAAATCATACAGTAGTGTGATGTCTATTTTACATATTGCTCACCAAGCAATCTTTTTGTGAAGGCTGTTTGGCAGTCTTATTTTGCTCCTGTTCACAGCAATCTTCATGATGTTGTCGTAATTTTGACAATCTTGATTGAAACAGCTTCTGCATATATATAAAGAGGTATTTAGCTTAAGACAGGAGAAAAAGTACATTAACAGTATTGATAGCTATAGCAACCAAAGACAATTTAACAAAACCAAAAGACAAAAACAAAACACTAGAGGTGAATATTTTTACAGTTTAATATGGTACTATAGACATTGCCCTGCCCCGCTCATATAGTATTAATTTTATTTGTGCAGGTCTTAAAAAGGTCTTAAAAAGTCTTAAATTTGAGTTTAAAAATCCTGCAGAAACCCTGTCCTTCGAGTTTAATATCTTTTTTTTTAGATCGTTTGTTCATTCATTTATTTATACAGTAGGCTAGGCTAGCGTCGTAGGGGTGAACTAGCCAGCTAGCAAACTGCACACGATGGACAATTTTTATGATGTAGGCCGAGAATGAGCTTCCCCTCTTTGAAAGACCAGCAGCCGCCACTGTTCTCTGCCCAACTCTGTTCATTTGTTACATCTATAGATAGCTGCTGCATGCATCAGATGGTTACCGTTAGTGGTGCAACGGATCACAAAACTCACGGTTCGGATCATACTACGGATTTTGAGTCACGGATCGGATAATTTTTCGGATCAGCAAAAAAAAGTTGTGTAAACTACTAGCTTTACTACTAAAGTCAGTAATAAACCAAGAACAATTACACAAATTAATTAGATTTTCAACCAATAGATAGATTTCCAGCCTACAACATAAAATTATAAATAAAGACAGTAACAGTAGTATTCAGGTGCAGAAATGTAAAAATTAAGTGTAAAACACAATAATGCTTACTGTATAAGTTAAATACAGATGATTAGCAGACAGAAGCAGGTGTTATAGGCTGCTGTCTCTTTAAGACTAAACACACGGATCTAATACTGACACACATCCGGTTTCTTTCTCCGCTGTATACGTTAACTTAAGACATAACTGACTGTTTACCAGAATACTTGCCAAAACGGGTATTTTAACATAACTTTGCGTGTGTGTGTGTATCCATCCGTTGAGGCGTTGTCTGAAATGCGGTATCTAAATCACGCGCTCTCTCTCTCACGCGCTCTCTCTCTCTCTCTCTGTGTGTGCGCGCATCAGTGTGTGCGGCAGCGGCTGAGCGCAGAAACGGAGCGCGTGCAAATGATAAACTTTCACTCTATGTTAAACTTATCAGTTGATCCGTGAATCACATGCGTGCCGAACCGTGGGGACTGGTCCGTACGGATCACGGATCATCTACGATCCGTTGCACCCCTATTTACTGTTTTATTTCCTTTCAAGGCTATTTAAAATATATTCAATTACACAGTGGCTATCATAGCATGTTATATTCATAACAGATTTATTTAAACATACATTAAATAATTAAGACTAACAGGTTTAGTAAAATATAATAAAATAAAATAAAGTAAAATAAAAGTAAACAGTGAATATCAAAATCAGAAATATTTGTATATTACAGTAACTTTATTTATCACTCCTTTTCTTCTGACAAAACCTAGACTCTCTACTCAAACCAGAAAGTCAAGAATACAGAATAATGATGTAGAGGTTTTAAATGGACTTGCCCAGTTCTGTGGACCCAAACTGCTGGATAGCTTTTTGTCTCCACGTCCTAAAGAAAAAAAATCTTTAGGTTCAGCAGTTTCTTTAAAGCGAACTATAATATTTTGATTATTGCTAAAAGTTCTCTGCCATATAAACCAATTAATGTGCAAATATATGTTATGTGCTGTAAAAGGGAAATTAGTGAATGAAAAGGGATAGTTCACCCAAAAATGAAAATTCTGTTATCAATTACTACCTCTTATGTCGTTCCAAACCCGTAAGACTTTCGGAACACAAATTAAGGGTGCTTTCACACCTGGCCCTTTGTTTCTGAACCTGGCGCGTTCCCCCCTTAGCTCGGTTCGTTTGGGCATATGTGAACACGGCAATCGCGCTCGGATCCACGACAAAACAATCGGTCCGAGATCGCCTGAACGAGTTGGTCTCAGCTCGATTGAAAACGAACTCTGGAGCGCTTCGGTTGTAGTGAGAAAGCAATCCGATCCAACGGACCAGGCTATAATCACACTGTAGAATGGGCAGGGTTTTTCCAGCATAGAGAATTATGAGGCGGCCGCCTCCGCCAAATTTTGTGCCGCCTCTGGTTGTCGACAAAACTCAGGCAGCAGTCACGTGCAAGCGTCACTGTACAGCGTCCATTAGAGCTTTTAGTTCATATTTGGAAAAATACTGATAGTTTTATACAAGTTTACCTGATATTTCTTTACACAGAATCATAATTTCTATTCATTTTCCACTGATTAACGCGATCTGATGAGCATTAACTTAAATTACGCGAACATCTCTGCATGAATAGTGGAGACGCCTACTGCACACACACTGAAGCGCACGATGCGCGGTGATCTCAGCGTCTGCTGTCTCTCTAAATGATGGGTAATTACTAGGGCTGTGACGGTCTTTGTGACAACCGCGTCACCGGCGGTGGTCGGTCGTCACCGGCGGTGGTCGGTCGTCACCGCGGTTGTCTATTGTCACCGGCGGTAGTGCACGTGACGTCACACACTTTATAACAAGCATAATACAAAGTTTTGTATACAAGTGTAATATAGTAACGGTTGCAAATTGTTTTATGTAGACTATAAATCTATGCTAATTCACAAATTACCTCAAACGCCATACACAGCGTTTCCTTTAGATTGGCAGGTTTGAGGCAGGAAAATACAGTTTATTCTGCATTCAGCAAATGTATTTCTTGATGAGCGATGGACCTTGTTGGGAAACCAAATACTACATCGCCGATCTGGAATCATTTCCATTCATGTCACCCATCCGCGTTTGTACAAGTGTCTTCAAGTTCACGTGATCGCAGACGCCCGGCTGGTCAGGTTTGTGTTGGTGAGGCTTTCTCCAAACTGGCCAAATACGAGCGAGACAGCAGTAAATGGAAGATGCCAACAAGAAATGTGGCAACATACGCCGCGAATCCTATTCCACAGAGAGCGCGTGCAGACGAGGAGTTAACGCGGCCGCTTGCTTGGTGGAGGAACAGTGAACCGTGCAGTGTTGCCAGATTGGGCGGGTTCCCGGCGGTTTTGGATTTGATTGTGCGGGTAAATATTGGCTTGGGCGGGTGGACAAAATTTGGACTGGTTTTTGGTCAGTTTGGCGGTTTTCAAAACATATAAATTGTATAGGATAATTGGTTAACAAACAAGCCCAAGTGTGCATATATAGCCTACTGCATGCATGTAATCAGTCATCACAACGTTAGGCTACTAAACACACACGCACCTGCAAAGAGGCTGGTGCTGATGTTTTAGCCAATCGCAGACAGACGTGATGATTCATGAGTGACGGGTTTTTAGCGCGATAACGGATCTGATTTTGAATGTATAACTGTAAGTGATCATAATGCCCAAATATAAGTTTGATGGTAAAGAGTGGAGAGTGTTTCAAAACGTGAATTACACCTGTTGCGGAGATGACATGAAGGCTGTATCACTGCAACTCCGAAATCAGAGCACAGTTCAATTATTTAATCAAAATCTATTTATATCTATACGATCCTGTCTTTTATCTTTTAAACGGTCCAGATTGGTATCCTTTACAGATGCTGGACTTAGTTTTGACTGTGCAAAGTTCTACATATGAACTTCATGAAAGACTTCTGTGTGAAATTATAGAGCGACACGAAGGTATTGTTGTTAATTTTTTTTTATTGTCGGATTTTCATACAGAATGACAGCTTTGACTGTCATGTGTGCATGAACGAGTGTGAAATACCTATAATTACGATCCAGGGATGGAAATTAACTTTTTTGTCCACCGGCCACTGTGGCTGGTGGATTTCAAAATCTACCAGCCACTCAATGTTTTTACCAGCCACTTTCTTGTTTTTAACCGACAATGTGTAACTGCATGTGAAAATTAATACTACAAGATCGACAATACTTAAGCAGTTTATTTAATCTCAAGTCTCAATGAAATACTGACATAGGGATGCAACGATACCATTTTTTCAGATCCGATCCGATCCAGAAAATTCTGAGTATCGCTGATTCCGATCCGATCCTAGCGCAGAATTTTTTTTTTTTTATCAATATAGAGTTTCTATACTTCTGTGTCACTCTTTTGTGTGTTAAACACAATCTACTAGACAACTTCATTTTAATGAAAAATAACATGAAAATATATATAGGGGCTGTTTACATCTGGTCACTTCATGTGTTTTGTAATATAAATCTGATCTCTCAAAACACTTCAGGAGGTGGTCTGGGCCACATTCCAGATGAACTGGACAGGTGTAAATACATCTGGTTGTTGAAACCACATACAGTATATGAATTTTACTCCTCCCAAAATGTAAAAATAATAAACGTGTGAGACCGTGTTTTAGGCTATATGACATTTTAGTCAGATATGACTGCACTAATGCAACAAGCCTCACCGCGGATGAGTAGCTGAGTATCGCAGACACACAAACTGCCGTGAGTGAAGCTGAAAGAAAGACGCAGACGCTCAACACAATCATCTTCATTAACAGTATAAGACAGGCTTATCTCTCCAGTGCTGATGCCGTGCGCGCTCCTATTGCGGTCTTTGATCTGGAAATGAGCTGATAATTAATAAAATGCAGCGCTTTTGATTTCGTTGACGTGAACTTCGTTAAATTTATATACAGCGCGGGAATTGAAGATCGGATTTATATCTGTTTTGTGAAGATTTTAATGGCCAAATGTAAATAGAAACATTTAAACAAATCAGATAGATATCTGATCAGAGAAAACACATGACCAGGTGTAAACAGACCCATTCATAATCTATGACAAAAATAATATTATAAACTAGGTTAGTGGATAATTTAGCAGCAAAAGTTATTCTAGAAAAATCATGAGTGCACAATTTTATAAAATCTAAACATTTAGTGAAATAACATTATTTAGTGGAACAAATAAAAGTGAATATGTGAAGGACTAAATCTGGTAAAATGTTACACATTGCTCTTTGCATTGTTGTAAAATACATTAATGAAAACAAGTAAATGTATTTATTTATAAATATAAACTACAAAATTAAAAGACATTTCTTTTAAATATATAGCACAGTAATGAAGGCAGCAACATATGATAGAGGAGTCCTGCCTCCATTACTGTGCTATACATTAGATTATTAATAGCCTTGATAGAACAGTACAAGAAACGCTATAAATAATTTCATTGCGCAAAAGTATTATAATACGAAAAGCTCCAATAGAGAACGGACGGCATAAAGCTCTTATGCGCATCCCGTCACAACGCATTTTTTTTAAAGTGTGCCTCCTCTAATAGTGTCCGCCGTCCGGGTGAAACAGTATGCTATTTTTATTTACCCGCCACGGTGGCCGGTAGGTGAAGCGAGTTTACCCGCCACAACACAAAATCACCCGCATTTGGCTGGTGGCGGGTGCTAATTTCCATCCCTGTTACGATCACTTATATTGGGCACTTGTTTGCATTTAAATTCTGACGGTTGACATTGATTGCCGTTTTGACAGTGTCTGCTTGCATATTTTAATCATATTTGGTAGTTCTCTTTAATGTATTTGCCCCGATTTGATCCATGGGAAATTTATCTAGCATTATATTTATATTATTTTGTCGTCATTATTTCATTATAAGGAGTTAAAAATGGCTCTTATCAACCTTGATTTACATTATATCGCATTATTTTGACAGTTAAAGTTTTGGGCGGTTTTTGTGAGCTTTTGGTCTGGAAATCGTCATCCAATCTGGCAACACTGGAGCAGTGTCTAAACCGGACGCGTGTCGCAGCACAACAGGTTGAGTCTGTCTGCAGGACATTTGAACTTCGTGTCAGTATGTCATAAATAGAACAAGGCAGTTTACTGTGAGGGGTTTGTCATGTTGCATCGCGCCGCATCTGTGGACAGCATCGATTAGAATGAGTTCTCGCCGCGCCGCTCGCGTTATTTAAGGCTACTTTCCTATTTAACTGTATTATTTCTTTGATATTTATTTTAGTGTTTTGCAGGCTGATTGTTCACTGACAGAAGTGCTAAAATAAACACGTACGTTTTTTAATAGATGATTGAGCCTCATTTATTTATGTTTGTGTTTCAGAATTATATATATATATAAATATACACAACACCGCACCACCGGCGGTTGTTGGTCCATTACCACCGCGGTGGTAAAAATCTGCCACCGTCACAGCACTAATAATTACGTAAGTTCTGTTAAAAGCAGTGGGTGAGCACGGCTTCATTCAAAATCAAAGCGCACCTTTTCATTTTATAATGCAGTCTTAATGCTCTTCGTATAGGTGCATTTTAACAATGTTTTGCCGACGAATCCTGGACTCCTGCTCAAAATGATAAATTAATAAATATATCGACAGCTACAAAAAAAACAAGCAAAAAAAAAACAACAAGAAGCAGCCCTCAAACTGTTGTCGTTCCATCCTGACGTGTGTGTGTGTGTGTGAGGGAGAGAGAGAGAGAGTTTGTTTGCATCTCTTTCCAAATGAATTATTGTCATTCCAGCTCTGTGGAGCTTTGACCAATGAGAGGACAGTTTACTCGCACGTGACAATTTTGGTCCGTTTAGAAACTTTGCCGTGTGAAAGCAAACCGCACCAAGAATAAAAAGCAACATTGTAATAATTTTAATCCCTGTTTCGGAATAAAGCAATCGATCTACAGGTGCGAAAACACCCTAAGATATTTTTGATGCGATCCGAGAGCTCATGTAATTAACACGATCAAGGCTCAGAAACATAGCAAGGAAATTGTTAAAATAATCCATGTGTCTTCGGGGGTTCAACTGTAATTTTACAAAGCTATGAGAATACTTTTTGTGTGCAAAGAAAACAATAAAAACAACTTTATTCAACAATTCGTGTCCTCCACGTCACCCTATAGTGTCATTTTGGAGAGAATCACATACGTAAACAACGTATGCTGTTCTGTGTCAGCTGCGCCACGCGAAAACGCTGTTTACGTTGTTTATGCTTTGATCTGAATGTAAACAACATATTCATGTACATACGATGTAGTGCTGGGCGGTATGACCAAAGATTTATATCACGGTATTTGTCTAATTTTGTCAAAAGGATGGTATTTAATTTGATTTAATGACCAGGTGTTCTACTGACTGAGAGGAAATACTGCAGTAGATTGACTTAGAATGCCCTATTTTACTGTCATGATGAGTGAATATTGTAGAAATATTCCACACTAAATAGTGACTTAACACTAAAATTTCATTAATACATAAAACCAGGCATCGTCTGATAAAATCAACATGCATCTACACTAAAGAGCGACTGTATGCAGTGGTTTTGGCTATATTATTTTTTTGTCTCATGCAGCGCACTGCCTGCGTCCGAGTAACAAACAAAAACAACAAACAAAAAAGTGCATAATATTAACAGATGAACTATGCTCATATTTATAATTCCAAACAGTCAGTACGCGTCAGGTGCTTGGAAACGCTGTTTTGAACTCATTTACTGAGGAGTCTGCTGCGGTCCGGCCAGCTGAAAGCGCTGCTTCTCTGCCGCTCGCTGCAGAACAGACACAGAGAGGTGAGAGTCAGACCTCGTGCTCACGGGGCAGCACTGGAGACATCTTACAACTGAACCATAGCTAAGGTTTATCCAGAAAAGTGGCTAGGTTTGTCAGTATGTATATTCTATGGGAAAAAGCAGCTAAAAGGGTCTGAAAGTTGCTGAATATAGTGCTGAAGTCGCGCTCGTGTGTGTGAGACGCGGGAGCTGATGGCAGAGGGCAGTGGATATTTGTGGCGGTCAGTGTGGATATTGTGGATGAGTTCTTCTGTGTCATCACATTCTACAGCTTCAGTTTCAGAACTTTCACGCTTACCAACACATACAGCTGTGTCCTCACCACAGCGCACCAGTGAAAAGAGAGCCTCTCAAACAGTGTTGTGTTCTGAACGTTATTTAAATGACACGGGTATTGTGGTATTTTAAAAATTCACATCATTAGAAAAATAAACACCGGTATTCAGTATGAACCGGTATACCGCCCAGCACTAATATGATGAATACATTGTTTATGTGATACTCTCCAAAATGGCACTATAGGGTGACGTGGAGGAGACGAATTGTTAAATAAAGTTGTTATTTTTGTTTTCTTTGCACACAAAAAGTATTCTCGTAGCTTTATAAAATTATGGTTGAACCACTGATGTCACATGGACTATTTTACTGATCTCCTTGCTACGTTTCTGGGCCTTGATCATGTTAGGATCCTTGCTGTCTGTGGAGGGTCAGAGAGCATCAAAAATATCTTAATTTGGTCTTACGGGTTTTAGACCACATGAGTGCGAGTAAAATATTCAGTAGTCAGGTTGTAATTCTGAAATATGCTGCGCTGTATATACATTACAATAAAATTAAAAGACTTAAAATTATGTGGTTGCAGGTCCATAAGAACAATATTATCAGGGCTATATATTGTATAATTATAGAATAGAGTGTCGCAGGGATGACATATTTTTGCTGGCCTGGTTTGTATCTGGTTCCCTCAACAAAATCACAGAAGATTTTTTTCATTTGCTTATGGATTATTGTAGATAATAAACTCTGTGACAACCAGTGATGGGAATAATGCCGTTATAAATAACCGGCATTACTAGTGCCGTTATTGTTTTTAGTAACGAGTAATCAAACAAATTACTGTTTCCCCCGTTACAACGCCGTTACTGTTACTGACAATAAAATGTGGCATTACTATAATTTATTATAATATTATTAAAAATAAAGTCAGTTGATGTGAATGATGCGCAGTATGGCTGTATTTGACGTACCGTACACTTCCTGTTGAGCTCTTCGTCTCTTATTTCTGAGGATTCCCAGCATCGTGTCCTGTAATGACTGGAAAAATACAAATAAAACAAATATAAGGTGAATGGAATAAACAAACAAATCTTACCAAACTACATGATTGACTTTAACTATAACTTAAACTAAATAGTCTATTATACTGTATATACACACACTGCTCAACGTGTAAGGTTTGTGCCACAGCTACACTAACAATTAAGAAATATATTAGACTGTATTTATTAATTGGGCATCTGAATAAAATAATAATAATAATAAAGTGCTTTACTACAACAATAATTATATTTTATTGATACTAAAGAGCTACACATACTGCTGGATTAACCATTACAGAAACATTTATAAAATGTACAAAAATGATTGTTAATCATCAACACGGTTAGTTTAGAGCACGTGATTCATAGAGTTCTGAGCTACAGCAGACTGGACATTTTAAGTCAATAACTTTTTTATTTTTATTATATTGTAGATTCTCAATGACTGTTATTGTAAACTATGTTTTTTTGTCAGTAAACTGACACACACCCCAGACAGCAAGCAGCGTCGCATGGGCTTCACACGGGCCAGATGAGGGCCAGATGAGGGCCGGAGCCGGGCCAACACTATGTGCTGTCTGGGGATCGACAACTGAATAAAACCCTTAACAGAGTACAATGCAATCACTAAACTAAATACACATCTTACTAACTTAAACAGTTATTATAGGTAATTATTATGCATTTTCAGAAGAAGACTTGATCTTACCGTAGTCTTCGGTAATCTGCATAGAGGAGTGGGGGAGGGGTCTGCCTCTGCCTCGCGGGAAATTGAGCTGACGTCATTGTCACGTGTCTACATTTCCCGGGCAAACGCGTTTGCGTTTACTTGCGTAAATGACGTAGTTGGATTTAAATTTGAACTTGTGCCTCCATTTATTTATTAAATATAATAAATATTTTGACAAAGACATAGAAAATTATCTGATTACAAGGACCTTATTTTGATCCCACTACTAGTTCATTAAACTTTAAAGAAAAACCCTGTAATTGTTCCGAGCTGGACCGACACCTGCAGTGCGTTCCAAACAGCGCAGTGATGCCTACCGAGGGCACTTCGATGGGAGACAGTCACACTGTTCCGATCCGATGTTTATATCTTCAAAGGTGTTTTCCTAATCACTCTCACTTTTGAGCCAGATACACTTTCCAAGGCTGCTGTTGTGGTTATACAGCCTAAGTGTTAGGGCGCACTAGTGATGATCTCCTCTGAATAGAACACACCCCTGCTTCCAGCAACCGTGACAAACAACGCGATCGAATTCATTACAATCAACAGTCTTCATGAAATAAAATCGTTTATAAATTTATATTCCAAGCAACACTTCACTATGAATATAACTGATCGACTTGATTACCTTGTTGCTTGATTCTGTTTTTTGTGATTGACTTTGTACTTTCAAAAATATATTTTTTTTATAATTATTCTTTAAAAATGTTCTTAAAATAAACAAGATTTTTTTAATAAAACATGATGTGAGGTTAATATGAACAGGGGTGTGCTTAAAGAACACAACAATTTACTCATTAAACACAGAAGACTTTCTGAATTTAATGACGTATATCTTATTTGAAATGCTTTTGTAATTTAAAATAAAATTAAATATTTTTGTGTGAGAGATTAATTTTATTTTAGCATAACTTTTTGAAACCAATATCTTGTGTACTAAAAATGTCTCAATGAGCTTAATATTTATATTTACCCTATATATATATATGAATAAGTGGTAAATATTTTACATTAAATGAAAGTGAGGTGTTGTATAATTACAGTAAATACACATACCATAATAATTGTATAGATCTGAAGCCGCACTTGTATTAATCTGTTGTGTGTGTGACTCTGCCTCGCGCTGTAGTGTGGGGGAGGGGCGCGCGCGCAGCGCTGGGGGAGGGGCAGAGCAGCCTCAACGGTTAAACACAGTCAATATTCTTAAACATTTGCGCTGAAAGGAATAAATCCATACACAAAATATAAACGTGCCAGCTTGACTTCTGATACTTTTAAACACATTTTATTGTAAATTAACTAAATAAAATAAATGTAATCATAATAATGGTAATAATAATAATTACAATAATAATAATAATAATAATACATATTATTGTTTTATTATTATTACTCATCTAAAGAGTGTATATGCTCATTGTAAGCAGAGCAGTTCTCTCATAAGTTGATCTTTGCTGTAAAGGTTCTCCGGTGGAGGGTGAAAGACACTAATTGGTTTATAGTATTAATTTATCTTTAATTTAAGTTGATTATCTGTCTATTCATTCATATACATAAGTCATTTTCTTCCGCCATCTCTATTGCTGACGTATTTTGCCTCTGATTGGTCAGATCATCAAATTATTCAGATGAGCGTGGCCTCTTGCTGCTCTCTGATTAGTCAGAATCCCCAGAGTGTGTATCTCAGTGGAAGTGCAGTTCTCCTAGAGGGCGCTGTTTATACACACTCTCTGGGGGGAGGAGGAGGGGTTTACACACTCTCGGTACACAAATCACTTAAAAGTACATTTTAAGGACAAGTGAGATTTTCAGCCTGGACACCATTGTAGAGCTTACTGAATACCACTATATAGTCTGACAAATGAGGACCACAAAAATGTCCTCAATTGTCAAGGTGGTCCTCAGTTTACTGGTGTGTATTCTGGTGAATGTACCCAAAAGTGACATAAGTAAGTACACACACACACACACACACACACACTCACACTCACACTCACTCTCACTCTCTCACACACACACACACACACTCACACACACACACACACTCACTCTCACTCTCTCACACACACACACACACACACACACACACACACACACACACACACACTCACACACACACACACACACACACAACAGCTGATACCACTGTCTGCTCTGCGGCCGCTCCTCCGGCTCCAGAATGGGCAGCAGCTCCATCAGATCATGAAAACACAGCACAGCTTCTCTCATGTAATAGTAATCGAAACAGAACTTTTAATTCACATTTAACGTTACTGAGTGAGAACTAATTTCACGAAGCCTGTTTCTATGGACGCCGACTCCGTTGCTATCGTCACGTGAAAGCGCGTATTCAACACGTAACACGCGAGCGTTATGACGTCATGCCACATATGCTGCGCGCGATCACAACGACAGCAAACGCTTTACCTTCATTAATAAATGTTATGATGACTGATGATGGACGAGCACTACACTGTTGACAGAGTACGGAAGGAAGAGAGAGAGAGAGAGAGAGAGAGAGAGAGAGAGCAGTTAGTGTGAAAACTGCTATTGTGATGACAGTCTAACCGGAAATAATTTCATAATAAAGGTCTTCATCGTGGCAAAAGCCCTAAGTCAGTACGGTTTACACAGGACAATAAAATAAAATAAAATAAAATAAAAATATATATACAATTTAAAAAAAATATATATATAGTTTTAATAAAATAAATAATTTAAATTTAATAAAATAAATAATTTATGATTATATGATTTTTTTTTCCGATTTCATAATTTATATATTTTATAAAATAATTAGTTTACATTTAAATAAAAAAATATTTTTTAAATATAATATATAATAACAAAATATTATATAAAAATAATAAAATAATAAAAAAAACGCTGCAAAATACACATGATAATAATAAATAATTCCTTTATCATAGAAAAATATATAATAAGAAAATATGTTAGGAAAATAATAATAAAAACATACAATTTGTAAAAGGTAGGCTAAAAATAGGCTGTTAACAAAAAGCTTAGATTAAAAAGTTAATGTTAATAAAGTCTTTTAAGAAATGTTTATATCCAGAGAAATTTCTAAAATTATCTAAAATGAAAAAAATAAATAAACAGACAGTATTATGGAATCAATGTCACATATATATAAAAAACAGTAAAGTATTGCAAAACAAAAACAAAAAAAACATTGCACAAAATGGGAAAAAATAAACCATCCTGTTATCTGGCATCATCATGACCTCTCAATATAGCGTTTCTGTGTGTGTGTGTGTGTGTGTGTGTGTGTGTGTGTTATTTTGTGTGTGTGTGTGTGTGTGTGTGTGTTCTTTTGCAAACATGTATTTACTTTTGCGATACATATTTTGGCATGGATTTGATTCCGTACACATTCAGCCCAAGATAACACAGCGCACCCCCATTGGACCCGCCCACGACCCCGCCCACAGCCCCGCCCACACAGCCACTTTCTGACTGTAAATCAACAGATGAAGCAGCTCACGCTCATCAGACACACTCCTTCATCTGTCCTGAGAGAGTTTGACTCTGAGTCATCATCATGTCTTCAAACTCAAGCCTCACGAGCATGAGACGCACTGTGGAGCAGCTCAAGCTCGAAGCCAGCGTGGAGAGAATCAAAGTAAGTCTCAGCACTCAGAAGTAACTCATCTTTCATATCAATATACAGCGATGTTGGACTTCTTCACGATTTCAAAACAAACTTCAGTTTATATCATTAAAACTTTCTAATTCACATATGTGTTTGTTTATAATAGCAGCATCTGCAGATATGAGATAAATAATAATATTAAACACTTTAACACTACTTCTGCTCTTAATTGTGTTTGGCTAGTATTAATGGATAGATGTTAGAACAACATTCAAAACAAGCAGAAATGTGTGGATGTGATAATTGTATTAAATATGACAATGCTGTTTACAAATATCCTAAAATATGAAATACAGCAAAGCAGCAGAATATGGCTGGATATGAATGAGCAATCATCTTCCTTATGGTTTGTTTAATATCACTTATTATTATTGGTCTGATATGGTCTGATATTGGAGGCAGATAATGCTACAGCTTATTGTTTGCAACTGACATACTACTGTTTTACATTTTTAATAAAACAGACAAAGAAATCATATACTCAGTGAAATTAAATTACTATAATATATAGTATATATATATATATTTATTATGGTCACCAATATAATTTGAATCTCTAAAAATATTAATAATTATATATATATATATATATATATATATATATATATATATATATGTATTAGTGCTGCAAACGATTAATCACATTCAAAATAAAAGTTTTTGTTTACATAATATATGTGTGTGTACTCTGTATATTTATTATGTATATATAAATACACACACATACAGTATATATTTTGAAATTATTTACATGTATTTACATGTCTATATTTATATTCATATAATTTACATTATAAATAAATATATTTAATATAAAAATAAAATTTTTCTGAAATATATACATGCATGTGTGTGTATTTATTTATACATAATAAATATACACAGTACACACATATATTATGCAAACAAAAACTTTTATTTTGAATGCAATTAATCACGATTAATCGTTTGACAGCACTAATACATATATATATATATATATATATGTATGTATGTATGTATGTATGTATGTATATATATATATATATATATATATATATATATATATATATGTATATATGTATATGTGTGTATATATATATATATATATATATATATATATATATATATATATATATATATATATATATATATATATATGAAATGTAAATTTCTGGCACTGTAAAAACAGAAAAGTTATATTAAGAGGCTAGACATCAGGATGGTTAATTTCTTCCAATGTTGTGCAATAGAGGGCACATTTATTATGACAAGCAGTCAGATTTAGAAATAACTGACTTCTCTGAGTTTGACTCACAGTTCCTTCTTCATTTGATCTGAGTGTGTTTGTAACGCAGGTTTCTCAAGCCGCTGCGGATCTACAGCAGTACTGCCTCCAGAACGCCAGTAAAGACGCGCTGCTGGTCGGTGTCCCGGCCACCAGTAACCCGTTCAGAGAGCCGCGCTCATGCACCCTGCTCTAGAATAAAGATCCACATTCATGTGAGTGACGAGAAACACCTCACGGCTTTACACAGCTTTACACAGCTTTACACAGCTTTATACAGCTTTACACAGCACAGCTTTACACAGCTTTATACAGCACAGCTTTACACAGCTTTATACATTTACATTTATATTTATGCATTTAGCAGATGCTTTTATCCAAAGCGACTTACATTGCTAGCGCCATGCTCTACCATTTGAGCTACAGGAAAGCCTTTACACAGCTTTACACAGCTTTACACAGCTTTATACAGCTTTACACAGCACAGCTTTACACAGCTTTACACAGCACAGCTTTACACAGCTTTATACATTTACATTTATATTTATGCATTTAGCAGATGCTTTTATCCAAAGCGACTTACATTGCTAGCGCCATGCTCTACCATTTGAGCTACAGGAAAGCCTTTACACAGCTTTACACAGCTTTATATAGATTTACACAGCTTTACACAGCTTTATATAGCTTTACACAGCTTTATACAGCTTTACACAGCTTTACTCAGCTTTACACAGCTTTATACAGCTTTATACAGCTTTACACAGCTTTATACAGCTTTACACAGCTTTACACAGCTTTACACAGCTTTATACAGCTAACAGCTTTACACAGCTTTACACAGCTTTACACAGCTTTATACAGCTAACAGCTTTACACAGCTTTACTCAGCTTTACACAGCTTTATACAGCTTTATACAGCTTTACACAGCTTTATACAGCTTTATACAGCTTTACACAGCTTTACACAGCTTTACACAGCTTTATACAGCTAACAGCTTTACACAGCTTTACACCGCTTTACACAGCTTTACACAGCTTTATACAGCTTTACACAGCTTTACACAGCTAACAGCTTTACACAGCTTTACACAGCTGTATACAGCTTTACACAGCTTTACACAGCTTTACACAGCTTTATACAGCTAACAGCTTTACACAGCTTTACACCGCTTTACACAGCTTTACACAGCTTTATACAGCTAACAGCTTTACACAGCTTTACACAGCTTTACACAGCTTTATACAGCTAACAGCTTTACACAGCTTTATACAGCTTTACACAGCTTTACACAGCTAACAGCTTTACACAGCTGTATACAGCTTTACACAGCTTTACACAGCTTTATACTGCTTTACACAGCTTTACACAGCACAGCTTTACACAGCTTTATACAGCTAACAGCTTTACACAGCTTTACACAGCTTTATACAGCTTTACACAGCTTTACACATCTTTACACAGCTTTATACAGCTTTACACAGCTTTACACATCTTTACACAGCTTTATACAGCTTTACACAGCTTTACACAGCTTTATACAGCTTTACACAGCTTTACACAGCTTTATACAGCTAACAGCTTTACACAGCTTTACACAGCTTTACACAGCTTTACACTGCTTTACACTGCTTTACACAGCTCACTTATAACGTAAGAACCAGCCATTTGTAACGTGTGTGTGCGAGTCTTCCGGTTTCAGACGCTTCTGGTTATTTTAGCTGTACAAAAACAGTCTGGTATCATAATATTTTAATTTTTTATCATATTCATAAACATGCTGGTTTATAGCGCAAAAAGTTTTACTGTCTACTAGGGGTGTAACAATACACTCACACTACACAATAAATGAATTAAAATAAATAAAAACATATTTAAAAAAAATATTTGTAATATAAATTTATTTAAACTAAATTAAAATAATAAAATTAAATGAATAAATGAAAATTGGATTAAAATAAATAAATAATCAAATTAAGAACACATCTATCAGTATGGTAATATAGTCATCAGAATAAATATGTAACAATAGAAATATTTTTCAAATAATCCTTAAAAAATGTTAATTGTGACTTTTTATCGCACAAAAAGTCGTAATTGCAAGATATAAATTTACAATTTACCGAAGACAAAACAGAATTGTCAGATATAAACTCAGAATTATGAGAAAATTCAGTTACCTTTTTAATTTTTTATTTAGAAAAACAGTTAAAATTGCAAAATTTAAACTTAATTTCTGCGAAGAAAGTCAGAATTGCAAGATGTAAACAGAATTGCGAGGGAAAAAAAAGTCATAATTGCAACAGTTTATATCTTATAATTCTGACTTTTGTCTCAGAATTGCGAAAACAAAGTTCTAATTATGAGATAAATTAAAAAAATATATATACAGTATATTCTGTGGCATAAACCAGCTTCCATAGAAAACAGCTTACTTCTGTATGCAAAATAAGCTGGACATTTATAGGGATCCAGCAGTCATGATATTTATGTGAGGAAGTGATGAGCAGTAATTAAATAAGCCAGCATGAAGTCAATGTGTTTTAAAACTATATTTTTGAAATGGAAATACAGAATCATTGTAACGTTTCGTCTCGACTCATTTGTGTATTTGTCCTGAGGTTGCTTGCAGCTTCTCTTACTATTTAAATATTCACCCAGATATTCTCAATAGTCATACGCAGCTGTGTGGGATATTATTTTTAGCCCGGAGCGTTGGACTCGCATCCGGCTTTCTGTTGGGAAGCCTGATCCGACTCTTTTACATCAACAGGAAGCTGGGTTTAGAGGAATGGGGGTAGTACAGGAAGTGCTGGGATAGTCTATTCTATCATTCTCTTTTTCTATAATATATGTGTTTCTTTAAAAATGTGGCTGAAGGAAAATGAGTCACGACTGCACAGTCAGCCAGAATTCAGACTCAGGGAAGCGTCTGTCACACTTCTGCTCTTGACCAGCATGAGTTCAGCTTTTCTTCACCGTCTGTGGTTTGATGCTATACTTAGTTCAGCACGACATGTGTCGAAACATGTCTGTCTTTTCAATGGGTTTAGTCTCCGACTGGTAAAGTTCTGAAGTATGAAAGTTTTGTCATGTTTACTCATTCAAATCTTCATGCATCTCTTTTGCATAATGAACATGAAAGTCCAACACAAAAATGAGTCATATGGACTGCTTTTCCTTGACATTTTGAAGTGTTCTTCTTGGAGAACATCATCTTTTGTGCTTCACAGTTTGGTTTTGGACACATTTTTGCCATTTTTTAGAGTCTTTCCAAATTGATTAAATACTAAATGTTTTTTATTTATTTAATCACATCTATTTTCCTTTTTGTCCACAGGAGAGAGGAGGCAGATCAACGGAACACTGATCTTTTATATTATGCAACAACATGACATGAAACTTCATGAGATATATTGTGCAAATCTGAGAATACTGATGCCTTAAATTTCATATATTTCTTTTGTATTTGTCTTATCTTTAAATATTCAGCTTGTTTGGTTGGATGCCAAAGAATTATTTGAAACTAAAGCATTGATTCATGTGAATAATTTGGATTTATCTTTTTGTTATTTTTTTTTTTTAAAGAAGAGATTTTGTCAGATTAAGTGTGATTTGTCCAGCCAATGAAACAAAAATGTTTACTAGTAGTCAATGATTTAAAATGCAAAATTAATATTATCTATTTATTTCTATATCTATCTATCATTATAAATGTATGTATGTATGTATGTATATATTTCAGTGTTTCAAGTATAGTTAAACTAACATCTCTACACTGTTAAGAGCATAAACTCGATGAAGAAAAGATGTGCTGAAGATGAAGGACATGATAGACAATGTTTTTCTCTCATGAGTAAATAAATGATCTGTTAGCATGAAATGAACCTGTTGCTCTGGTGATAATCAGGTCAATCTGGGTGGACACAAAATCTCTTCTGTAACAGTTATGTCTGTGACCCATCAAGCCACTCATTAAGTGAGGAACGAGTCTGTCTATCTATAGTTTTACAAATATAAACTGCAACGTGGAGACTCCCAAAGTCACGAGCAACCAGGAAATATCAGGGAAATTTAAAATGTAAAAGCCATGGAAACTTCTATAGCGAGTGTCCAGTTGTCTAGTTATGCCCTGCTTGATCAGATTTTCCACAGCTTCAGTGAAAGGAAACATCTACTTCCTGTTTCTTGTCATTGCATTATTCTGTCTCTGATAGTATGAAGATTAATCCACTTCTGTTGTGACATTGAGAGTTTATATAAGATGATCTTTCAAACCTTTATGCGTTTGAATATTTTGTCCATCTTTCTGGTACATAATGCAAATCTGTGTGGTTGTGTTTTGTGTAACAGATACACTCATATCAGCACATGAACCATGCATGTTTAATAGTGAATAGTGTCCATAAACACAATCTTTCGTTCATTTTAAGATTTCTAACCATATTTAAATCAGGCTTCAGTGTCGGTATCACTTCCCTCTTCACATGAGCAAGCATTATAAATAATTTTTGCTTAATTTAGTCTATTTCCTCAGAGAATATTACCTCCGGGCACAGACTGTCAGATAATAACATATTCAACACACAGCTAATACACAAGACCTTTCAAACTGGCACTGCATCTTTGTTTACAACATAGATATTAAAAAAAATAGCTGTTCTTCCTCCAGGAGTCACTTTTTTGCCTTTTTGCAGATATTATCTACTTTGACTGTTTTCTGCTGCATATAGTGTAGTATGCATATTGTGTGCCTTTATGCAGCATTTATCCACTAATGGAAATCCTGAATGTAATATGTAGCTACTTACTGTATAATGTGTTATTTTATTAAATGCATGTAAAACAGTATGAAATAGGCTATGCAACAATCTGTATACTATGTAGATATATAAAGGCCCAACAATATTTAGACACACGCAAGTCACACTTAAAAATGTCTGAAATTCATTGTAGAAGAAAATATCAACAGAATTAAAAATGTAAAGGATTTTTTTTCTCAGAACTAACTTCACGTTATTCACATCATGTTTGCTCAGTGAATTAATAACTATGTACATGTGATGCCAGGATTTCACAATCACCTTTGGACAAAAAAGTGAGCTTATGCTATTTTTCTGTCAAATGAATGACACTTTGATATTTTTGATTTAATGTCAGTTAGGCTGTACATTGATAACAGAGCTTTAACGTTTTTGTTTTTTTTATTCATTTATTTATTTTGGTTTAATTTATTTTTATTTGGCACATTTTTTGACGCCATCAGTCAAAAACTTGGAGTAATTAAGATTTTTTTAATGTTTCTGAAGTCCTTTCTGCTCATGTTGTGAAATATTATTACCATTTAAAATAGCTGTTTTGTATTTAAATATGTAAAATGTAATTTATTTGTGTAGATACATTTTTTTATGTAGGATTCTTTGATGAATAGAAAGTTCAAACAACAGCATTTATTTTAAATAGATTTTTTTATGATTTCTGAAGGATCATGTAGCACAGAAGACTGAAGTAATGATGCTGAAAATTCACATAGAATATATTCACACAGAAAACAATCTGAAGTATGAAAGTTTTGTCATGTTTACTCATTCAAATCTTCATGCATCTCTTTTGCATAATGAACATGAAAGTCCAAGCAAAAATGAGTCATATGGACTGCTTATCCTTGACATTTTGAAGTGTTATTCTTGGAGAACATCATCTTTTGTGCTTCACAGTTTGGTTTTGGACAGATTTTTGCCATTTTTTAGAGTCTTTCCAAAATGATTAAATACTAAATGTTTTTTATTTATTTAATCACATCTATTTTCCTTTTTGTCCACAGGAGAGAGGAGGCAGATCAACGGAACACTGATCTTTTATATTATGCAACAACATGACATGAAACTTCATGAGATATATTGTGCAAATCTGAGAATACTGATGCCTTACATTTCATATATTTCTTTTGTATTTGTCTTATCTTTAAATATTCAGCTTGTTTGGTTGGATGCCAAAGAATTATTTGAATCCTGAATGTAATATGTAGCTACTTACTGTATAATGTGTTATTTTATTAAATGCATGTAAAACAGTATGAAATAGGCTATGCAACAATCTGTATACTATGTAGATATATAAAGGCCCAACAATATTTAGACACACGCAAGTCACACTTAAAAATGTCTGAAATTCATTGTAGAAGAAAATATCAACAGAAATAAAAATGTAAAGGATTTTTTTTTCTCAGAACTAACTTCACTTTATTCACATCACGTTTGCTCAGTGAATTAATAACTATGTACATGTGATGCCAGGATTTCACAATCACCTTTGGACAAAAAAGTGAGCTTATGCTGTTTTTCTGTCAAATGAATGACACTTTGATATTTTTGATTTAATGTCAGTTAGGCTGTACATTGATAACAGAGCTTTAACGTTTTTGTTTTTTTGTATTCATTTATTTATTTTGGTTTAATTTATTTTTATTTGGCACATTTTTTGACGCCATCAGTCAAAAACTTGGAGTAATTAAGATTTTTTTAATGTTTCTGAAGTCCTTTCTGCTCATGTTGTGAAATATTATTACCATTTAAAATAGCTGTTTTGTATTTAAATATGTAAAATGTAATTTATTTGTGTAGATACATTTTTTTATGTAGGATTCTTTGATGAATAGAAAGTTCAAACAACAGCATTTATTTTAAATAGATTTTTTTTTATGATTTCTGAAGGATCATGTAGCACAGAAGACTGGAGTAATGATGCTGAAAATTCACATAGAATATATTCACACAGAAAACAATCTGTGAGAGAATGAGCTTTATTGGCCAGGTATGTTTACACATACAAGGAATTTGTTATAGTGACAGAAGCTCCACAGTGCAACAGAATGACAGCGACAGGGGCGGATTTAGTGAATTGGGGGCCCCAGGCAAATATAGGAATGGGGCCCTATACATTTGCACAAATTTACCCAGATCAACCTTGAGGTTTCTTTTTTGTTGTGATGCTTGCTGCTGCACAATGGTACCCATATTTGTGTCCAATGTTTCTACATTTTGCATGTTATAATGTTATTCTTTCATTTACATTTACATTTATTCATTTAGCAGACACTTATTATTTCATGTTGTAGACCACGAAATAGCAATTGACTTACAGTTGAGATACAAGTTTTAACAAAAAACAAAATAAATTATAAAATGATAAACCTCACAATTGAACCTTTAAACCGTTTTTTTTTTTAAGAAAAGGGATGAGTCAGAAGTATAAATTATTATATTATTTAAAACGGGTTTATGTGGGTGGATTTTCGCATTGGTCTGAACAAAAACTGCAGACTGGATTATTGAAAATGCACATTCATTATATAGTCTGTACTTTATCAGGTAAAATTTCAATTTTTTTTTTATCTGTTCTAAATGTACCTTAAATTAATACTTTTCAAGTTTTTAATACTCTAATCAACATGGGCATGGACAAATATGGATGCTTTATGCAATATATGTGTATTATTAGTGAAACCATAGTTAACATACATAGAGCATGAAGACTAGACATGTTTCATATGTCATAGATGTTATTCAAAGAACTTGTTCATGTCTATTAGACACATGAAAAAAAAAGAACATAGAAATACCAGGTTCCTATTACTTCTCTTTCTTTGCTCTGAGCAATTAACTTACACAAACCTGTTTACATTTTCACAAGACAGGGCAGCTCTTCTTCTGAAAATGCAAAATGTACATTTATTATTTATTATTACATTTGTTTGCCTCTCTGTGCCCACATACTGTATTTTGATGCAGCTAAATTCTCAATAAAACTGTTTTCATTGGTATCTTTTTTTTCTGTTTCTGTTGTCAGACAACAGGATGGATATGAAATAGTGACTGAAACGCGACCCATTAAGATTGCATAACCAGCTCTCCCTTCCAAGATGTTAATCTGCACAAAAATCCTGATTTATAATCGAGCCGTCGTCTGATAAAATCAAATAGGCTACACATAAGATAAAGATAATAGTTGTGCTGTGATTTCGGCTATACTTGCATGTAAAATTAGAGAAGCAACATATCTGTGTTTTAACTGAAAGCACAGCTACTTTCAGCCGCTCGCGTACAGAGCAGACAGAGAGAGAGAGACAGAGAGAGAGAGAGAGAGAGAGAGAGAGAGAGAGAGGAGTGCGCGCGCTGGGAAAGAGAGACCTCGCGCTCGCGCCGCAGTCAGCTTCAGATGCATAATACACAAGAAGCACGTTCAACTCGGACACGCAGACGGTTGTCGTGGTAATAAACACCGTAAACCGCAACCGTTCGCGTGTCCGCGCTTAATGCACATCTCGTATGAAAAGCATTTTAGGGGGCCCTTGGCTTTTGGGGGCCCAAGGCAGTCGCCTACCTTTGCCTAATGGGTAAGTCCGCCCCTGGACAGCGACAAGACAGATAATAATGAAAGAATAATATACAAATAGGCAATGTACAAAATAGCAAAAACACTATATATAATATAGACAATTATGTGTGTACAGGTCTGATATGTGCAAATTGAAATGAAAAATAAGTACTGTATGCGTGATGAATGAATAAATGTAAATAGTGTTGTGTGTTCCACGTTTAAAGTCAAGTGTTCATGAGATGGATTGCCTGAGGGAAGAAACTGTTCCTGTGTCTGGTCGTTCTGGTGCTCAGAATAACAGTTCAAAGAGGGAGTGTGCTGGATGTGAGGGGTCCAGAGTGACTTTACCAGCCCTTTTGTTCACTCTGCATGAGTACAGTTCTTGGAGACTGGGGAGGGTTGTACCAATGATTCGCTCAGCAGTCCCGGTGTCTTGACATTTTATCCTACCCGTCACATTTTCCTACCGGGGCTTTGCATGCGCACATCAATATTTCGTCCTTTTTTTCACGCTGAACAACAATATTTAATGCATCTGTATTACTGTAAGGGGTAGGTTTAGGGTTGGAGTAGGTGTAGACGTTAATAAAACACATTCTAATAGGTAGAAAAAATATTTATTGTTGGTTTCCGGTAGCTGTATCATTTCTAGCCACAACCGCGAATATAACACATAATTACTGTATTTGCATTACTGTAAGGGGTAGGTTTAGGGTTGTGGTAGGTGTAGACATTAATAAATCATAATTTAACAGGTAGCATTTTTCATTGTCGAATTGTACTACCTACTGTTTTAATGGGAGGTAGGAAAATCTGACAGGGTAGCACAAATCGACAAAACTACCCTCCGTAGTCTTCTGAGGTCAGATTTGGTAGCTGAGCTGAACCAGACAGTTATTGATGTGCAGAGGACGGATTCAGTGATGGTGGAGTAGAACTGTTTCAGCAGCTCCTGTGGTTGAACTTCCTCAGCTGGCGAAGGAAGTACAACCTCTGCTGGGCCTTTCTCACAATGGAGTCAATGTGATTGTCCCACTTCAGGTCTTGGGAGATGGTGGTGCCCAGGAACCTGAATGACTCCACTGCAGTCACCGTGCTGTTCATAATGGTGAGTGGGGGGAGAGCAGGGGGGTTTCTCCTGAAGTCCACGATCATCTCCACTGTTTTGAGCGTGTTCAGCTCCAGGTTGTTAAGACTGCACCAGACAGCCAGCTCCTTAACCTCCTGTCTGTAAGCAGACTCGTCACCGTCCTGAATGAGGCCGATCAGTGTGGTGTCGTCTGCAAACTTCAGGAGCTTGACAGAGGGGTAGTAGATATTACAGTTTTTTACAATCACTTTGCTACTATTTTCAGAACCTTGATGTCATTTTTCACAACTCTAGACACAAAACTCACAACCAATGATCAAAATGCACATTTTTCAAAACTCTAACCATTTTCTCAATTGCTTGGATACAATACACTTAAAACTTA
>CM041796.1:39957994-39983282 GCA_023376895.1 Aspiorhynchus laticeps
TAATGAACTGTCCACATGCTGAACTCAAACTCGGTTGTGAGTCGAGAGTCCCTGTGTAGAGCCGTCCAATTTATACACATGTTATTCTGTCTCTTTTAGGATGCTGCCTTAGTCAAAGTCAGCTTTATTGTCAATTCTGCCACATGTACCGTACATACGTACAGAGAAGGGCACATGATTCATCTAAACAAAACTGAAATGGCTGTATGGCTTAGTGCAATTATCAAATGGAAGAGGCTTCAAATCACAAAGGTTTCAGAGCAAAGCACTGTGTTCATTTACACGTGAGCAGCTCATGATCTGGGGTTTTTAGCATCTCAGAGCGTCTCGATTCACAGGAAATGATCCACATGAACTCCATCTGCATCTGAGTTTGAGTTGCTTAAATGTGCATCTGGAAACACATAACACAAACGTAGGCTTTCTGCAGTTTTCCATTATAATAAACGTTTTATGATTTAACGTTTGAAAATGAAGAAATTAAGACATTTACAGTTATGCATTTAGAAGACACTTTTATCCAAAGACAGTGTTAAATATTAATATTGTAATTATACAGTTGTACTGTAAAATAAAAGTATTTGTTTATATTATTTTTCTAGAATAATATTTTTTTTTGCAGCATAATATTTAGTTAATTTTGCACTTTTTAGAAATTATATATATATATATATATATATATATATATATATATATATATGATAATATAATATATAAATAATATAAAAATTATTATATATAATTATATAATTTATTATATATATATATTATATATATAAAAAATTATATAATTATATATAATAATTTTTATATTATTTATATATTATATTATCATATAAATAATAATATAATATATAATTAATAATATAAAAATAAACAGATAATAATATTCATAAAAAATATAATTAAATTAACATTAATATTATATAGATATATTGATATTTAATCATTAAATTTTGGCCAAATTGTGCAGATTTACAAACAAGCACTGCAAACCTGGAATGCTTTCTTAAAATCACAATCTTCATCAGAAAAATCACAATTATTATTATTTTTATTTTTTGACTTTTCTGCTCTGGGTAAGAGAGCCGTGTTGGTCAGTGCCAGCTCTCTCTGTGTACACATTCGCTCGGGTCCGGCTCGTAGCTGTTGAATGCAGGTTTGCATTAGTGCTGGATCTGGGTTCCCTTTGCTTCGTGGCAGATTTGAACCAGTTGTTCTGATGAATGGGGCTCATATGTGAAGGAGCTGTTTGCTGGTATTTTAGCTGTGAACTGTTTCTAATTCTTAATTACCCTTGAGCAAATCCGTCTTAAAGTGAGGCATGTTGCAGTGGTAAAAGTGATATCTGAATGATGTGATCTCACACAGCAGGTTTTACAGTGTCTTGTTTCCTCTTTCAGACGGTGGAAACCGCAGGTTAAAGCCTCCTTCCTTTAGACACTTCATACATTCAGTTTCGATGCACTGAGTGCGTGACGAGAGCATGTTTGACTTCATGCTTTCCAAGACATGTTTCATGTGTTCAGAGAGCGTGAAGATTGAAGGAAACTGTAGCTTTAAATCTGATCAATCTTTGAAGTGCGGTTTTAAAGAGTAGTTATTAAATTAAAACCCTCAGTTAGTTTCAAACCCATGCTTTTGTGGAAGACTAAAAAAAATTATTTTACTGATGTGTGATCTCGATATCTCAAGATTAATCATTTAGTCTATGCTTTTCAGTTTAATGCATGAATAAAATTAATGTAAACGTTTTTTGAAGCATCCCCCTTATCCAACAATTACATTTATTTTATTGATTTTAATAAAATTAAATAAAATGTATTTTATTTTTTGTTAAAAAGTACATTTCAAATTATGTCAGTTTTGTCACAAAATTCACACAATAAATGTTTTAATTTTTATCTATCAATATATTGCAAATTACAAAAAAGCAACTAAATTTATTAGTTTTTGCTGTTAATTTTAACCTAATATTAATATTAAAATAATATTATACATATTATAATATGACATGTTCCTGAAATAATTCCAAATTCTGTATTTTATATTTATTCTATATTCTTGTAACTACTATTATTATAATTAGTATAATTTTGTAGCTATATTGATAAATAATAATAACAATAAAAAAATGTTGGTGAAATTGTGAAGCCCTACAATTAAGCTCAGCAAAATGGAATATATATATATATATATTTAAATCACATTCACAGTCTTATACATTTAATGTTATACATTTATTATTAAAATAATATAGACTTTATAATATGACGTTCATGAAATATTTCTAAACAAATCAAGATAAATTTAATCAAATTCATGAAACCAAATCGCTTGTTATTTTTATTTTCGTTTAGCTTTGCTTTGGTGTTCACTGCAGGAGAGGCTCTCTCACCAGTTATATATCTATATCGTTATAATTATGATCTTTTGTACATATATTGTCCTGTATTTCAAGGCATGCATTGCTGAGTTCCAGCTTCACAAAGGCTGCTGTTGATGGTGTTTGCTGGTATGTGGAGCGCAGTGATACGCTCTCCTATTAGAATAAGTGAATTTCAGCTCAGAAACAGCCTCTGTATGACTCAAGGGAAAGAAATCACGCTTTAAACCTGCTGACGCCGTCGAAACACGACGCTGTGTGTTCATGAGTGATCCTCAGATCACGAAGATGAATGTTTTGACATGGGAACTGATGATGTGTGCCTCCAGAAATGTCAGCGAGGTCAGTCGCAGGATGTGAAAGCGTCACGGGTCACCCTTTCCCTCAGAAGAGGTGCAATCCAGTCTCATTTAGAATTGATCACTTGTTGTGTTTTATTGAAACGCTGCACATGCTGGAGTCTAGATGGCCTTTTCTCATGTTCAGTGCTGATTTGAGCATGAAGTCTGTGGATTGAAACATGGTCAAATGTGTTAAATGTATTAAACTACATTGTTATTGGTCAATGAGAGCATGATGAGATTATCTAAAACTTAATAAACACAGAATATGTGGATGCCGGGCGTTCCAGTCGTTGAATGTGTGGATCTGGTTGTTTATTCTCTGAAATCAGATCCCCAAACTTTTTTTGTCAGCCAAACCCCTTTGAGCTAAAATATTTACTTGAAGTTTCCCAGAGATTTTAAATTTAAATATATCAATAATTATTATTATTATTTTTTTGGTCACATGACATGCAGGTAAACTAATAAATATAATATTATTTATATATTATTACCGTAATTATTATTTATATATTTATATAAAATATTTTAGTGTTTCATTTAAATGGTTTTGTTTTTACAATGATTTATG
The DNA here is from genome assembly GCA_023376895.1 of Aspiorhynchus laticeps. Lineage (NCBI taxonomy): Eukaryota > Metazoa > Chordata > Actinopteri > Cypriniformes > Cyprinidae > Aspiorhynchus > Aspiorhynchus laticeps. The sequence goes on from CM041796.1 coordinate 39,961,296, forward strand.
TATTTTAATTTAGCATTTTTATGATTTAATTAAATTGCTTTATGGTTCTTTAAAGTCTTAAAGAGACGGTGTGTTAAATGTTTTTGTTCCTTAAGCTGGTTTTCTTGGTACACTTTAAAAACCATGTATGAATAGTTTTTTATTTACTTTTTTCTCATATTTCTCACAATGAATATAGTTGGAATGATGCTGAATTATAAACACACAAACAGACCTGTCCTTGTGTCCATCATCGCGTCTGTCCGAGGCTGATCTCACATCAGGACTTTTATTGTGCTTTTATTTTTGTATTAGTCACGCTTCAGAGCCCTGATGTGGTTGTGTGTGTGGTGGTCTCTTTCAGGTACTATAGAGGCACTCACGGTGTTATAGTGGTTTATGACGTCACCAGCGCCGAGTCGTTCGTGAACGTCAAACGCTGGCTTCATGAAATCAATCAAAACTGTGACGACGTTTGTCGAATATTAGGTAAGTATATTGCTGTTGTTGTTTTGGATGAATTTCACAGAGAAATGTCCTGGACCTGTTACATGTGGAAAAGTTCAATTGCAGTAGTTGACAAATGGATAGAAATATTTCATACCATCAAGATTTAAGGTTATATATATATATATATATATATTTGTGTTATATGTTTAAGAAGTTTTTTTCCGCAGCTTTTTATCTCTGAGAGTTCAATTTATATGGTGTGACACAAACATTTATAAAAGTATTAATGTGCATACACAGTTATAATGCAATTAAGAATGCATATATATTTAAATTTTTCTATCCACATTGTTGTTCATGTTTTGTATATTTTATTATATGGACTACAGGACAGTTTTATGTATTTATTTAAAAGATCTTTTTGTTCAAAGATGGTAAAATTAGTCTTAACTGCTCTTGAAGAAAATGTTGAGCATTTTCCCTTCAAATTATCATTACTGTAATGCTGTTATTTTCTATATTGTTTTTCTTATATTTTTATATTATTTTACGTATTTTATTTTAGCATTGCAGTAATGAGATTTTATGGAGGAAAATGTGTTTTATTGACTTACACAATACAAGAAAAAATATTGCCTTAAAAATAATGGTCCAAATAATAGGCATCATTTTCTTTATCTTTAATCGTTTCCTTAATGTTTTATATTTTTGGGATGAAATATGAGCTTGGCATTTCTTAATGGTGTCTCAGATTCAGCCTCTCAGCATGCTCTGAACGATAGGCCTTTGCTCTTGTTCATATGGAGCTGTTGTTGTGGTGGTTATTGGTTGTGTTTGGTTTTAACGCTCATTTCCTCTGCTCTGGGTTCAGTGGGTAATAAGAATGACGATCCTGCCTCTAAAGTGGTGGAGACCAATGACGCGCAGAAGTTTGCTGAGCAGATGGGCATCCGACTGTTTGAGACCAGCGCCAAGGATAACATCAACGTCGAGGACGTAAGTCAAGCTTGTCAAACACATCATCTTTAATGGAGTCATATCATGAACAGCAGCATTTGCCTTGTTCTTCTGTAATAAAAGAGTTTGTGACATACTAGAGCCCCCAGAAACTTCCTTTAAAGACCAAAGACTTTTGTATCTACTGTTTTGGTGCTGCAAGTCATATTTATTTCTATAGCGCTTTATACTGTACAGATTGTTTCACAGCAGCTTCACAGTAACAAACAGGAAAATAACAGTATTAATGTTGTAAAATTCATCAGTTATGAAACAAATTCACTTTCTGAAATGTGACAGAGTCATTATTTAGATCAGTTCAGGTGGATAACCGTGTCAGGGTTGTTTAACCAGTGGACTTAAAGGAGAGAATTAATGTACTTCCGGAGTTATTATAGTAACTAAAACTGAAAGCATTAAAATATCTTCACTTGAAATTAAATAAATGTTATCTGAAGTAAAATAAAATATAGAAAACTCAGCAAGTTGCCAAGGAAACATTTCTCATTTGCATTTAGATTGACTTGAGGTACTAAAAAATAAAATAAAAAAATAGATTAATAACAAAAATTTGTAAAGCATGAAAAATATTAAAAAAAAATTATAATAAAAATATATATAGATACATTTAAGATTCACTTGATGTACTAAAATAAGTAAAACAAAAACTTTATAAAACAAAAACTTTAAACGCATAACAATAAAACTCTAAACTAGTGCTGTCAAATGATTAATCGCATGTATTTCCATGTATATATTTATATTAATATAATTGATATTATATATAAATATTTTAAATGTATAAACATAACATATTCTTGAATATATACATGCATGTGTGTGTATTTATATATACACAGTATAACAAAAACTTATTAATCATGATTAATCATTTGACAGCACTACTATAAACAACAATAAAACTAGACAAAAAAATATTAATAAAACTATAATAGTATGATGTATTAAAATAAGTAAAACTAAAACTTAATAAAATTAAAAAAAAAAAAATATTCAATGAAAAAAAATTCGAAAAGAAAAAAATATGAAAATGGCAAAAGCACATTTACATTTAATCATTTATCAGATGCTTTTATCCAAAGCGACTTACAGATGAGGACAATAGAAGCAATCATATACAATGATATACAAGTGCTATAACAAGTCTCGGAAACACATGACAAAATTAATAAACCTTAAACTAAAATTAAAACAAAAATGCAAAGTAGAAAAACAGAAATAAATTCAGAATTTTAATAAACTATAATAGTATCTCAGTGATACTAAAATAACACTGTATACTACAAAATGTACAGTATGGGCCTTTTCATATAATTTTAAGCAAACGTCTAATGTACAGAAGTGCATTATGCTTTGTTTTTATTGATTCAGACTCAGTGATGTGTTATTGTGTCTGTCTGTGGTCCAGATGTTCAACTGCATCACCGAGCTCGTCCTGAAGTCCCGGAAAGAGTCTGTGGCCAAACAGCAGCAGCAGCAGCAGAGCGAAGTCGTCAAACTGAGTAAGAGCAGCAAACGCAAGAAGAAATGCTGCTAATGGACCGGACTCATGGACACACACACACCCTTAGAGAGCCAATCGACAAAACACCACTGAACTGACAAGAGCCAGACAGCTTAACACACTTAAACCAACCCGTGAGAGACTAGTAATGAGAGAGATATCTATAGAGATTTACTAATGATGGACTTTGGGAGGACGCCTGCAGACTCCGATGCTTTAGCAGGATTGGATTCCAGTGGCGTCGCACTTCATCCTTGTCTTTTTTCCCCAGAAGATGCTCAGAAGATCTGCCGCAGAAATTTTAAAATAGAAAATGAAACGTCTGCATCTTTGTCATTGTCTGCGTTTCACATGCTGTGGAATCATACCAACAAGGCCAAATGTGAGCGACTGCAGCGTTAATGTGACTTAACCTACCAACACCAATCAGGAGCACATATAAGTTGGAGAACATCATGAATTTTCCCATATTTTCATGCACGTCGTCACAGATGGATTGTCTGGCCGCTATGGACCAAATGTGTGCTGCTCTGCCAACTACCAAGAGACACTTATTTTGCCTTTTGCTTTCTCTTTTGTCTTTCATTTTTGTAAAGTTGTATTTTTTTACTAACGAATTGTACAATCAAACACACAGTAGAGTTTAGTGAATCTGGTGCCATTGACTGAAAGTTATTATATTTACAAAGCTGGGAGGAAACGCTGAATCTCATGTGCAACTGCATGAAAGTGCGGGAATAATTAATGCAAAAATGTATCAATCAATTGATGAAAATGTGCTATCAGGTTATCCAAGATGTAGATGAAATTTATCATGTTTCTTCATCAGATCTGGAGAAACGTGTGACTGCATCAGTGTCTCAGCAATGGATGCTCTGCAGTGAATGGGTGCCGTCAGAATGAGAGTCCAAACAGCTGATAAAAACAATAATCCACACCACTCCAGTCCATCAGTTAACATCTGGAGAAGACAAAAGCTGAAACACATCTTGCATGGCCTGAGGATGAGCAGATTTACAGCACATTTTTGTATAAACTATTCCTTTAAAGCAGGGATCTCCAACCCTGCTCCTGGAGAGCTACCATCCTGCAGATTTCAGTTCCAACCCTGCTGCAACATACCTGTCTGAAATTAACAAGCAGCCTTGAATACCATGATTAGCTGGTTCAGGTGTGTTTGATTGGGGTTGGAGCTGAAATCTGTAGGACGGTAGCTCTCCAGGAGCAGGGTTGGAGACCCCTGCTTTAAAGGAATAATTCATGCAAAACGCACACTTTGTCTTCATATACTCACCTTCATGTCATTGCAATCCATTAATTTCCTCTGTGGATCACAAGCAGAAAGTGTTTTTGAATGGAGAAGAGCAGCGTGAACATTCTGCTAAACGTCTCCTTTGTGTTTCACATAAGAAAGTAAGTCAAACAGGTCTGGAATGACACGAAGGCGAGAAAATGATGACGGAATGAGCATTTTAATTGAATGTACAGTTCTCAGTGCTGGTTAGAGCACAATCTCTCCTTATTTTCCAATTTGAAAGAGACGAAAAACAAAAGTGACCTCTCTAAAGCGGATCATGTGACTGTAACCTGCTGTATTTGACTCCTCAGATCTTCTGAACACAATCTAGTTCCTTTTCAGCAGGAATATCGTGACACCAGCAGCATTTATGACTGAAAATATCTCCTCCTGAAGAGCCGAGTGTTGCTGGTGACTCTTTTGGATCCTAATACGTGATTACAGTGACAGATTGTGGGAGTGAATGATCCCTGCTTTGAGATGTTCACAGGGAATCTGTGACAAACCCTTATGAAACCACCGTTGTGCTAATTTATGTGTTCATATCATTGAGCGTCTGCTCTATATGATGCACCCACACACGAGCGAACACGCATGTCTGCATGTGGACACTGACACATGCATCTGTGTGCTTCTGTTTGTGTGTGTAATGATCTGGTGTACACTGGAAACCATCAACTATTACTCATATTCATTGTCCCAACACGAGTCTAACGATAATAAACATTTTAAGAGAACACAATGTTCATCTGTACTCGTTGTCTTTACTAAATAAAATGTTTCTGTGGTTGTTTGACCACAAGGTGTCGCTCTAATACAGCATTATTTGACTCGCTGTGACAAACTCTTGCCTTTTATTTTCTTCAGATCTACATTTAGCTTTGTTGTTGAGATAATCATTGGCTCTGGTGTGTTTCTGGATAAGCTTGTTAGTGTTTAAATGCATTTTTGGAGACAAATCAGAAACATTAATATCATTCAGGCTAGAATCTGAATTGTGTTACAGTCAGGGAAGGGTGCTGTTTGTGTCCATCGTGTAAAATAAATCAACGTTTAACATTTCTGTCATTTTTTTAACTTTTAAATGATTTTTGTATTTTAGAGAAATAACAGGTCAAAGGTTTGAATTAGTTAAGGTGTTTTCATGACTCTTCTGCTCATCAAGGCTACATTTATTTGATCAAAAATACAGTAAAATTGTGAAATATTTTTACAATAGTTATTTTCTGTGTGAATATATGTTAAACTGTAATTGATTGCTGTGATCAAAGCTGAATTTTCAGCATCATTACTTTTTGTGGAAACGTATTTTATTTTTCAGGATTCACAGATGAAGAGAAAGTTCAAAAGAACAGCATTTATTTGAAATAGAGACCTTTGTAGCATTATAAATGTCTTTACTGTCCCTTTTGATCATTTTAATGAATCAAGTTAATGAATAAAAGTGTTTAGTTTGGGGTAAATAAGATTTAAAAGAAACAAGAACCAAAAATATTGTGCAGCACGACTGTTTTCAACATTGATAATAATCAGAAATGTTTCTTGAGCAGCAAATCAGCATATTATTATGATTTCTGAAGATCATGTGAATTCACAAGTACTTTTCTTTACAGTAAATGATGTTTTTTAAGTTTACTTGTGTCTTGACCATACAGAATATCAGGCATCGTGGCGGTGAGTTCTGCATGTTCTTCAGCGAGTGTGAATAGTGTGTGTTGCTGCTCTGACGTCTCTATGAAGATGTTACTGTAGTTTTAGCTCCAGATGTCCTCGTTTGTCCTCCTGCTGGTGCGGTGACCCGCGAGGTCATGTCTGCTCGTCTGCTCCATCTGCTCCTGCAGGAACGTGAACAATCACATCTATGTGAGTTTAAAGAGTACAACTGAGAAAAAACTGATTTAATAGAGTCTGTACAGTGTGTAGGATGTGTAATGCGTTCAAATTCATAGAATGATGAAGATGTTTCCATGGCATTTTCTTTCTGCAGCATCATAATACTATAGACTATATGACTCATGCACTACATTCAAGTCTTCTGAAGTCATACAATGCTCAGGCCGTCTAAGATTCGGATGAGTTTGTTTCTTCATCAGGTTTGTAGAAATGTGTCTCTGCATCAGTGTCTCAGCAACGGATGCTCTGCAGTGAATGGGTGCCGTCAGAATGAGAGTCTGATAAAAACATCACAATAATCCACACCACTCCAGTCCATCAGTTAACATCTGGAGAAGACAAAAGCTGAAACAAATCCAGCATTAAGACGTTTTTAACTAAAATACGAGTCCATAATAATGCTTCCTCCAGTGAAAAAGTGTTCTGGTCTGAATCAGGAGAGAAATCTGCATCAGATCAAGCAGCGTTTACAAGACAAAACAGCTCTAAACAAATATGTGTCTGGATTTTGATGTGAGAGACGACAGGAGAGGGACTTTTTCACTGGAGGAAGAGTTATTATGGATTATGGACTTGTATTTGAGTTAAAAACGTCTTAATGCTGGATTTGTTTCATCTTTTGTCTTCTCCAGATGTTAACTGATGGACTGGAGTGGTGTTGATTATTGTGATGTTTTTATCAGACTCTCATTCTGACGGCACCCATTCACTGCAGAGCATCCATTGCTGAGACAGTGATGGAATGACACATTTCTCCAGATCTGATGAAGAAACATGATCAATTTGTCAGGCAAGCTGATTTCTTTAGAGCATGGTGTCGTGATTGTTCTAATGACCTGTGAGTGCTGCTGATATCGTCTTGTCTATGAAGGTAGTTTCTGTTTTCTCTGTAATTCCCCATGTCTCTCTCCATCACAGCTCGGGAGGCTGTTGCCATGGCGCTCACAGACATCACCAGGGAAACCAGATCTTCACAAGGCAGTGAGACTCAATGAGAGGATGTAGTGGTTCTCTGCAGCGTGTCAGAGTGTAGTAATGTAACGTATGTAGTATCTAGAGAGAGACACAGCCCAGATGATGTGACGCGTCAGACTGAACTACATCTAAAACACTTCTGTTCTGAGTTCTGCTGCTGATACTGAGATCCACAGAAGCCTGTTTCTGACACAGAATAAAAAAAAAATACATGCGACTTTTTATCTGACAGTTCAGTCTTTGTCACACACTTCTGAGAAAAAAGTCAGAACTGCGACATGTTCACTTTTTCTTGCAATTCCAAGTTTATATCTCATAATTGTTTTTTTCTGTCACATAATAAAACATAAAAATGTTAATTGTGACTTTTAATCTCACAATTCTTGACTTTTTTTCTCAGAATTGAGTTTGTCTCAGAATTTTGACCTCCTTCTTAGAATTGCAAGAAAAAAGTCAGAATTGTGAGACAAAAAAGTCGCAATTATATATATATATTTTATCCTGTGTCAGAAATGAGCTTCCATAGAGATGTGCCTATTAGAGGAAAGCTGAAGCATGCTTTATTGCATTAAAATCCTGAACTTTTCCCTGCAATGTTTTTTAATTAATCTTTCTTTGAAACAATGTTACTAGCCAATATTAATGTTTACATTCAAAGATTGTGTGTCTTTATAGTTTAATAATAATATAATATTAATAATCTTACATTTAGAGTTTTTAACAGCACTTGTGTGAAAGTCTCAAATACTCAAATTATTATTTTTTCTATTTTACAAAAATGAGCTCTATCCATTACGTGTTGAACAGTGAGCTTTTGAAGCATTATTGTGTTTATAATTATATTAATGCAGCATAAGTAACAGAAAAAATACACAAAAGGGGTAAGCATGCAAAATAAACAAATGAACATAAAATAACGTATGATGATGATAACAACAACAGCAGCAATGAAGTAATAAAATCATTAAGCAAACTAAACCGTATCAATATAATTATTACAAAAAAGTCTAATTATGTTTCAAGAATCTCACTTTTTTATTACTAGTTAAAAAGATTTGAGAAGTGAGTCTAAATGTGAGAGAGCAGGAAGTGAGACAGATGCAATGCATACAAAATTGTGTATATATTCCCTAAGACTTTTTATAAGTGTCAGTAATAAATAACATCTTTAAATTAAAACATTGAAGACATTGATAAAGATTAGTCGCAGAGAATGATTCCGGTGGGCGGCGCTTAGGCGAACGCGGTGACGTATCTCGGATGCTCGCGCCGAACGCGCAAAATTTGAATTCATCAGGAAGCGTTGACCGTTTCCACACAGCAGTCAGTCAGTGATGTTCATCTAGACGCGGTTAATTACACTAATTATCATTTACTGCTCCGGGTTTCCTCACAGCAGCATCAGGTGAGCATATATCTAACATTATTCTCTTAAACTGAGCTGAGTGTTTGTGAAACGCGACCGTTATGAGCTCGACGGTAAATAACGAGGGAAACTGAAACACTGCTGCTGTCAATAATGTTAATTAATTTCATTATGAGTGATTTCAGAAGCGATGTCAACAATTAATATTAATTCTGTTTGTATAGTGACATGTAATTTGCTCTGTCATGGTCAAAGTTTACAGTTTGATGAGTGTCAGTTAATCAGATTCATGTCACAAATACATTTAAAGTTTATGGTTTGCTATTAATAGTTTATTTTATTATATGAATTTGTTCTGATACTCATAAATATTCCTGTCGTGAGACAAATTAATTTTTAAAATACAATTTTTTCATTTCATTTTAGGTAATATGACCATATAAAACCGTGTACAAGACTTAGAATAAATACGTTTTGTTTAAAATGATTTTACATGAACTTTAACATGTCATGTAGATATGTTGTATATAATTAAGCTTTTAGTTTCATTGAAGTCTTGTTTTTATACTGATATTTGAGCTTTTAACTCTTTAGATACCTGCATTATGATTATAGTGCTAATACAGCAACAAGTATTTAATAATCACTGAAGCCTGTATTATCATTGGAGAACCGATAAATTATTCACATTGTGCTAATTTTTAAATGTGCACAGGCACATGTTTTATGGACTGATTTTAAGCATTTTTGTAGGTCTTAAAAATGCTTAATTCTCACTTCCATAAATTAAAGCCTTAAAACAGGTCTTCAATTGGAGCATCAAGTCTTACATTCATAAAGTCATGCCATTAAATGTTGTATGCACTGAAAAAAGAAGACGAATGTCTTCCAATACAAATATTTAAACATTCTTAAATCAAGATGCATTTATTGAGATGCAAAATTAATTTATGCTTAAAACACACACAAAAAACATCTGTCAATGGGGTATGAAAACTTTTTTCTTTTAAATAAGGTTTTCTGAACGGTCTTAAATAAACTACTAGAAAACATGTTTGGGCATCATAGGCGTATTCCCATAATTGCTGTCTGGATAGGCAGCTGACTTGTATTTGAACACAGTTTTTGTGTAATGGACAGTCGCGTGTTGTATTGACTGTATTGCTCATGTTTGTTCTACAGGGATGTTGAAGTTTAAATATGGAGGCCACAGCAGTGTTAAAGATCTGTCTGCTGTCGACTCCATCACCAGCCGCTGCGCTCGACTCAATCAGCTGCTGCAGGTGAGCTCTCACCACCGCTTTAGTGTGTCTGAGGCTTCAGATCAACTATATAACAGCATACCACTGAAATATGGTAGAATAACATTAGCAGATTTAGAAGGACACAGATATTGAAGATGTCATCTTGTCCGAATGAATAATTGTAGGTCCAATCAAAGCTAGTACTCTTTTACAGCCATCGTTTTGTCAGACTGTGGCTATTGGTGAGCTTTTAGCAATATTTCTTATGCAAATATCCTGTTTCAGCAGAAAATACATCAGCACGTTAAAGAAACCCGAGCCTCATCATTTTGTGGGTCTTAATTGAGTGTCGTTCACGATCACAGCTGGTCTTGCCATGTGTTTGGTGTCTATATCTGAATTTGAAGCTGTTATTATTGCATTGAAACGTGGCACGGCCCTGCTTCTTGAAGGAAAGATCTGCTGATTTGGCCTAATATTACCTCATTTGATGATGCTGCGTTTAAAATGTCAATAAAAATTCCCATGGCATACAGTTTATTCAATGACATTTAAAAAAAAAAAAAAATTCACTTATAAAGTGATTGTCTTACTACTTTTAAATCAAGTCTTAAAACGTGTCTATCTATTTAAATTGTACATCTGAAATGTCTTTTATAACTTTTTGTTAATTGTATACCTTGTATAATTTATTCAGACATCGCCATGAAAATAGCCTCATGGTGTTAAAAAGTGAATAAATAAATAAATCTATATAAATTAGCTTTTTATGATCAGTTTTAAACTGTCTAATGTTAAACAGCTGTTGTTTTTTTACTGTTGTCTTGTATTTAATATTATCATTCAACTGTATGCTGTCCTTTGAATAAAAGGCATTATTATTATTATGGACCTTTTTCACATTTCCGGGTTTCTCCGCAGCGGAAGTCGTCATAGTTGGGTTAACTTGAAGAGCAGTGATTGGGAGAGTACCACAAATATATTTTTTGCATTCCCATTTGCTCAAATGGCAAAAGAAAAACTCCATGATAGTGTTTTGAAGGCTTTCAATCAAAGGAAAAAAATTGAGAGACTGATAACGGAGGTCAGAAGAGACAACGATGTCCTTCCCATAGGCGCTGCGTTAGAAACACCCTCGCATTAGCACTAACTATTTTTTTTGTAATTTGATGCAAATGTAATATAATACAAAGAATAGTGTTGTAAATGTACTTCCTTCATTTAAAAAAAATAAAAATATACAAATATGAAAAACTTTTGAGGATTTATGATGCTGATGACTGTTAAACGCGTCATCACAGTCTTGTGAAGAGGGTCCGTTATTATTATTTTCTAATTATTTATATATACCTGTATATATAACATTTAATGCACTTATTTAATGACAAAAAGAAGTATTCAAAATGCATCATTTAATTTACAATCTGCAAAGGAGTGGCAAAAGTGTAAATCAGGATTGGGCATAAAATAATGCCTTGAATCATTCATGCGTGTGAAAAAGGGCTGAGAATTGAGCAAATAGCTGTAATCTGGCTCAGATTCAGACAGGAATCACATCTTTGTGGTGTTTTTCTGCTGATTAAGGGAGAATACGAGACTTCTCCTGGTTGTCGAAAGCAAAAATGCTATGAAATGCATTATAGGGGAAGTCGTGGCCTAATGGTTAGAGAGTCAGACTTGTAATCCAAAGGTTGTGGGTTCGAATCTCAGGTCCGGCAGGGATTGAAGGTGGGGATTGTGAATGAACAGCACTCTCTCCACCTTCAATACCATGACTGAGGTGACCTTGAGCAAGACACTGAACCCCCAATTGCTCCCTGGGCGCTGGAGCAATAGCTGCCCACTGCTCCGGGTGTGTGTTCACAGTGTGTGTGTGTGTTCACTGCTGTGTGTGTGCACTTGGATGGGTTAAATGCAGAGGACCAATTTCGAGTATGGGTCACCATACTTGACAAAACATCACATTATTATTATTATTATATTTTGTGAGAAAATATTAACATGCTCCAGCAAAACATACAGTATTTCTATATAAATTTTGTGTTGTAAAATGAATGTTTGTGTTTTTTCAGGGTAAGTGCAGCACGTCGGGCTCTACAGGAGGAAATGGAGTTTCCAGAGAAACTCTGATTGATGCGTTTCTGCTGCTCTATCAAGAGTGTGCCACACCAGAGCTCATGAAGATCAAACATGTGGCCAGCTTTGTCAATAAATGTAAGCGCCTTGATATGAAATCAGTCAAATAGCCATTTAGTCCTTGTTTTTGTTGTATTGTGACCGTTTGTGTTTGTCAGATGCTGAAGTGGTGGCTGAAGTTCAGGAACTGCTTCCTGGTAAGAAGGATTTTGAGGTGAGGGGCATCGTGGGAAGGGGACACTTCTCCGAGGTGCAGGTGGTGAAGGAGAAAGCTACAGGAGACGTGTACGCCATGAAGATCATGGACAAAACCAACCTGCGTTCACAGGACAATGTGAGTGTCCTCCAAACCTGAAGCGTTACACTACGTCCTGACCAAGAGTGATGTGGTGAAAACCTTATTTTGCTTCCCAAAAAAACATCAACTCAACAATCTGGACTAGTTTGTCAATAAGTAACAACTAGTTTCTCCTAAGACCCTGCATTATGCTTTAGTGAATTTCTCTGAGACTATACATGCCACAGTTAATTTAGTGACACTCTTATGGAAATATGATAATATTTTGTCAGATTTTTAAACTGTGTGTCATAAATCAACATCTCAGGAAAATGTTATGGGGTTTCAAATCAAAATATGACTTTCTGTTATGAAACAGGATGATGATTTCATACGTCCTCATGAGGACACCGGGACTAAAAGCATGTTTATTACATATTTTGGGAGAGAAAACAACTGAATAGGGAAATAAACTATATTTCAACATTCCGATGAAATATTATATATTATTATGAAATTCTTGTCAATTAGTACTCCCATTATTACACTTCTTTCTTCATTACATGTTGCCCCAAAAACACATTAATATGCAAATTAGAGTTAGTTTATAGATACATTGTGTATAATGAGAGAACTCGTTTATGGCCATTTTACACACATTTTGCATAAAGAAAAATGTTATATCAAATCATTCTGTTATAACATAATTGAGAATCATCTTTATACAAAGTTTGGTAAAAAACTAACTAAAAAACTGTAAAAATGTATTGGTGATTTAAAAAAAATCAATTGTTTTTGCCTATGCATGTTCATTCATGCCTTTTTATTTAATAATAAATAAATAATTGAGTCCCGATGTCATTTCACTTTCAGTGTGGACAATTTACTTGGTAATTTGGTAAATTACTTGGTCACAGTTCACCTGGTTAGGACTGGCTTCTGAGCACTAAACAAAAATGTGTGATTAGGGGAAGTCGTGGTGGTTATGGTTAGAGAGTCGGACTTGTAATCCAAAGGTTGTGGGTTTGAATCTCCGGTCCGGCAGGGATTGTAGGTGGAGGGAGTGAATGTACAGCGCTCTCTTCACCCTCAATACCACGACTGAGGTGTCCTTGAGCAAGGCACCGAACCCCCAACTGCTCCCCGGGCGCCGTAGCATGGCTGCCCACTGCTCCGGGTGTGTGTTCACTTAGGATGGGTTAAATGCAGAGAATACATTTCACTACTGGTTATATACTCTCTATATAATTGTGTATGTGACAAATAAAAATAATCTTAATAAATGTCTCTTAATAAAAATAAAATAACTTACACAAACGATATGAGCTGTGCTTCATAAATTGTTACACTATTGACAATAAATGTGTCTTTTGTGCCTGCAAAATTTCTTTAAAATTTGGATACTGTGACTGTACCTTAACAACAGCCAATACTCCTGGTTTTCTGCTAGCTCTTGCTATTTTTGTGTGCAACGTGCTTCAGTGAATGAACTGTTAAGTGCAGTCACTGTCCTTGAGCAAGAAATCCAATCTCCGGTTACTCCAGGATGATAAATGCATAAAAGCATCCACTAATTGAGTTAACTAGTATCTGTTGCATGTATATCAGGATCTCATTAAAAATACATTGTTCTCTGTCTTGTGAAGGTGGCGTTCTTTGAGGAAGAGCGAAGCATCCTGGCCCTGAACTCCAGTCCCTGGATCCCTCAGCTCCAGCACGCTTTCCAGGACCAGGACCACGTCTGTCTGGTGAGTGACTGCTTTAACCCAGAGTCGGAGATTTTCTCCAGGCTGCTGGAGTTTCCTCTGCTCTGAATAATGCTTTCACATATGATTATGTGATCTGAGCCAACTAATAGTGTAAGTTTGTTCTTTAAAAGACATCTGATGCAACACATTTCCAACCACAAGTTACTGTAAATGAAACTGCATGAGTATCAGAACTTCTTGGATGGGAATTATATACAGAAACTGAGATTAATGTTTTCATTTAGCCAAAAATAAATGTTGTGATTATGTAATCTAACTCGCCTAATAGTGTAAGTCTGTTCTTTAAAAGACTGTGACATGTTGACATGTCAGGCTGTTTAAATATTGTTTAACAAGTGCAGTTTTCTTTCTTGGGTTGATGCATTTTCTTTATGCAACAGGAAGTTTGAGTGGCACATATCAAAGGATTTATTATTTTGATTTGTGTTGGTTCATAATAGATGTAGATGAAACTAGGATGATGCTTTTTAACATCCATGATGCACTTCACCTTTAAGAGGATAGAAAACAGGATCTGGCTGCTTTATTTAGCTAAAACTCCCTTTGTGTCAGCGGTGGGGCGTAACACGGTGCTTTGTGTGTCTTTCTAATGGATGTTTGTGATCATGCCGGGTGACAATACAGCGAATGTTCACAGTGTTCTCGCCCTGCTCCGTACAAACCGTGTCTGCGTCTTTCATCTGTAGAGCTACAGTCTGACCTGAAGATGAGGACATGAAGTTTACTTCAAAGTTTAGATTCAGAATTATGGAGAATATTTCCTGTAGAGAGACATTCAAGTTAAAAACAGCTCTTGCATCATCAGATGTGACACGTTTCCATTCACATGTTACTGAAAATGAGTGCTGCACGAGGATCAGAACTGGATTTATGGCGCTACCAGTTAATAATAATACTTGTATGTATATTTTATATACCTAAAGATCACTTTTTGAATACATAAAACGTAAGACAAATACATAATCCAAGCAAAACAAACAATGCAGAGGCAGAGACAAGAAACAATTTGAAGTGGGAAATGCGACACTAGTTTGTTAGTGATTCATCAAAATGAGCTATTTTCACTAAAACCGAAATAAAAGTTTTTTCCAAATTTAGCTAAAAATACATTTTCAGTAATTAAATTTGGGTAACTGAACTCAAAATGCTGTTCAGTAAAGTTCTTCGGCAACATTTCACCTCTCTATTTCAGCCAAACAAATTTCACATTGTTATTTTAGCATAAAAATATATTAATATATTATATTATTAATAAAATATAACAATTTTAAATTGCTAGAACAGTGCATAACTATCAGTTAGGGGGGAAAAAACTCATGTATAACTCAAAGTAATTAGTTTATTCCAATATTTTAATAAATTCATAAATTCCATGTTTCTAAATATTGTTTAAAATTACAGTGCATTTGCAAGAACTTTACAGTACAGTAGCGTTTACAGTAGAAAACACAGTTGAAGCCTGGATACTATAATAAATATGTTACGTGCAATGTAAAACAGATCTCAAATTTACAAAGAAAGCTTTTAGAGCTTCATTGCATTGTTTGGTTGATGCTGCATTTGCATGAAGTTCAGTTCTGTTCAACATTGTTGCATCGCAAACTCTGTGATTTACAGCAAAAGTCGCTGATTTTCACAGTGAGTGTGAGCAGCCCTTTAGACGTTGATAGAGAAAGACTGATGAAAGGACTCTCATGCTCTCAGAATCATTCATTTAAATCTCTCGGTCCTTGTTCACTCGCTCTCATGGAGGGAAAGCATGGAAAGACAGTCTCTCGTTTCCTCTCAAGAGAACACTGTTCTCATCTCAGTGAAGCGTCGCTCTTTTTCTGCTGTACTGATCATTTCCATGTCTTGACCAGCAGAGCGAACCCTCAGCATCCAATCCCACAATCCTTTCCTGCGTGAAGACGCTTGCCTTACAATTAACCAAAGAGACTTTGTTGTGAAAACGGCACAGATCTGACCAAAATATCCGTAAGGTGGGTAGATTAGCATTTTCTTGGTGACCCTTCAGGAGTGAAGGAATCCAGCTTCTGTTCTTCAGTGAAGTGATGCTGTTTTATATGGAAGACCATTTCTGCCACTGAATAAAAAATATAAAACGTAATTGCGACTATCTCATAATTCAGACTTTTTTTTTTCACAATTTGCAAGTTTACATCTCGCAATTCTGACTTTTTTTCTCAGACTTGCGAGATCACAAATAACTTTTTTTTTATTCAGTGGCAGAAACGGGCTTCTATAGCTTTTAGCCCTTCAGCCATCAAACATTGTCTTGATGCGTTGGCGTGTATCGAAGCTCAAAAACTAATAAACTAGTTTGAGAAAACTGCTAATCCGCCAAACCAGATCCGTTTTAAAGCAGCAAATTCCCCATGGTCATTAAAATAAACTCTTAGTGACATTAAACTTTCCATTATAACTTATAGTTTACTTAACTGATGGGGATAGTTCACCCAAAAATGACCATTTCCTATAAAGCTACTGTATCATATCTGATATGCACATTTCTAAGGCTCTAAATGATCAAGATGATTCACTCAATCTACTCCATGACATCTGTCGTCTGATTGATAGTTTAGAGTGTTTTATCCAGTAAAACATCTTTCAGTGTAATCGTACACACGTCCAGCTTCAGCTGCTGCTTCAGTGTCAAATCTTGACTGATTTTGATCAAGTAAGCGTCAGAATAACTGCAGTCATATCTCCAGATGAACACTTACTGGACTGAAGCAGCTCAGCTTTACTTGATTCTTCATCAATCATGTTTTAGTCTCAAATCTGATCATCAGGATCTTTTGAGGAGCTTTACTTTCACTGTTCCTCAGCGGAGGAATGATCTTCATCTCACATCTTCTGAGGAGCGTTTATTTCTTCATCTCTCAATCAGCATTGCATTATATTTCTGGATCATTTCAATCTCATTTTACTAAGACATTACTGGAGATATAGAGCGACAAATTATATTTAGATAATTTTATGTCAGTATCTGTATTTTGTATCTGCTGTACTGTTATAAAGATCTAAATGATTTACATTACAAGCATCAGAATTTCATCATATAAATATCAGCATCTGCAACAAATTCATATTTTTGCTCAGCTTAAATCTCTGAATAAAATTGAGCTGTTTTTTCCTCCATATTCTCACTCTATCAGTCTATATGAGCCATAAAACCTGGTGTATCATATGATACTCAACAAAAATACATCTATTCAAACCTTTTTAAAATATTTTTGGTCTAAACGTTCAATAAACTGTTCCATTTTAGAGAATTTGGTCAGGCTTTAGTGATAACTTGCTCAGCAAGTGTCTATTCAAACTGTTGTGGAGATAATCATATTTCCATAGTTAATCTGCAGCAGTTATAGCTGTATGAAACTATATTAGTAGATGCATTCACATACTTGTATCTTTACGACTATATGTTCAGGGAATCCCTATTTTTATCAAACAGCACTTCTAATTACAACACTGTCTGTTTGGAATCAGTGTTACAGTATCATTAATGTGTGTTATAGTGTAATATTGCACAGACAGTGATTAGCTGTCGCCCCACGCAGTATCTGTGGGGTGTGGTGGAGGCTTTCCAGTTCTCATGAGGGCAAACGCATGAAGCTCAAAGTGACTAAAGAGACAGTTTTCTATTTCTGCCACATCCCTCGTTCCAGACGCCCCCGGCAGAAGAGGGGGAAAAACCAGTAATCTGTCTTTACCCAAGCGATGCGCTGAAAAGACCCTCGCTAGCTTGTTGCTAGGATACGTGGGCTAGAATTCGGCGCTTGCCGCTCGTGTCCCGCCGGCTTTGCTTTCCATTCATGTTCTCTTGTGTGTGTTTGTGTGTGTATGTGCACGTGTGTGTTTGTGTGGTGCTGGTTTGCCCCAGAGCCGTCACACAGGGGCAGATCTCATCTGGAGCACGTGAGGAGCCCGTTTGAGCTTTAGTAACGGTGTGGAGGGAAGTTTCTGATGAAGAGCGCAGTCGAGGGACTCATGATGATTCTGCCTGTGTGTGTGTGCACACGTTTGAAGTGTGATTTGATGGAAAAGAGCTTGTGTTGTATTTGATGTTTATGTGATCAGTGTGTTAGATTACTTGTTAAAGAAAGGGGGAAATCTGTCACTCTGTTTGTGTAACTGGAAGTGAGATTTAAATTTTATTGGCTGGCCAATATGTCATTGGCTTTTGTATTCATATAATTCTATACATAATAATTGTAAAAAAAAAAAAAAAAAGTGTTTAATTAATTTTATATATTCATTTTGTTTATAAATATTATGAATAATAATTTATAAAATAATAATTTTATTATATAAAATTATTATTTTTTTTATAATTTTGTTTTGTGTGTTTATATAAATATTTCACAAAATTATTACAAATTATTTAATTATAATTTTATAATACATTTATTATAACTGCATATTTTTATTCATACTATTATATATACAAAATATATAATTTCAGATAATTCAATAAATTGAGATCATAAAAAATGTTATGTTGTGTGTATATTCTGAATAATAATTGTATTATATAAAATATAATAAAATATTTAGTATCATTTGTCATGTGTTGTGTGTGTGTATATATATGACAAATTATTAAAAAATATTTGATTCTAATTTTATATAATAAAATTATTATAATAATAAAATATAATTTTATATAATAAAATTATTAAAATTTTATATATTTATATTCATAATATTAAATATACAAAATGTATATCATTTTTATATATATAATTATATTTATATATATATATAATATATATATATATAAATAAATAAAATTATAATTATTTTGTATAAATATACAAATTAGAAAATACAAATTATTTTTATATATAAAAATACATGAATTATTTTGTCATGAAAAAAATATTTAATATCTGACATTATGAAACCATTTTTCACCATTACTAGCAGTTTTGTCTCTTATGTTTTATCAAAAGTTACCCAGGACACATGACTGTCAGGGAAGAGCTTGAGAAACATGAGAGGTGATGTGTGATGAAAACAGTATTATCATGTCTCATTTTGCCAAATAACACTGTTTATATAATTATCGTGTGTGTGTTTGGGATGCATAAATGCTATGAAATTAGTCTCAGCGAGACAAAGAAATCAGACATTTTATTCCAGCAATGCTTCGAATGTCTTTTCCACCACAGAATGTGATCAAATACAACAAATCATCTGAGCTGTGGTGGAAATGTTCACGAGATAAAGGAGAAAAACGACAGAATTGCTGTGTGTCGCATGTAAACGCACTGGATGCTGTGAGTAGATGAATTAAAGCAGTGTGTGAAGTGTGTTTTAATGAGAGAACGAGCCGTTTTCCCCTCACATGCTTCACGTGGCTGTGTCTTGTATAATGTCTGGGGAATTTCGGGACATCATTTTAATGATTATGATCACTTTCATGTTCAATTTCAGTAAAACGACTCCGGCTATTTTGCATTTGCTTATAAAATGTGTTATTGATGTATCAGTCAGACGAGACTCTGCCGATGCTCAATTAGAGATGCGGCGCTGCTGTAAATCACCAAATAATCACAATAAATAATGAACCGTTTACATTTGCATGTATTCATTCTTGTGCTGGAGTCTGTGAGGTTCATACATCAGAAATCTCTCTGTTTACATGTTCAGGTCTTTTATAGAGTGATTAATTTGAGCCTGTGGTATGGTTTGAGGCTGATATTGTGGCAGATACTGTGTCTATAAATAACCACGCAGTCATTCATATACCTGCAGCATTCACACCGCTCTCTCTGTGCTGTTCTCTGCTGTTTTTCTTTGGGTTTGCACATACGCCACTCTCTCAAGATGCAGTTTTTAAGCTAATTGTCTAATTAGAATGATAATGGTGTAATCACAAGCTTTTATTTAGCATGTGGATGTGTGATCGAGACAAGTGGCTGCTAATTAAACCAACCGGACGGAGATGTTTTGTGCAGTAATAGATTCACTTACACAAGATCACGTTGTGAGATCTGCCGTACACATGATGCTCAGTTTCCCACTCACTGTAAACTCGTTATGTGCTCGTTACATTCACTTCTGAGGCACTCGGACTGTCATTGCATTGGATAAAATGTCAAAACAAGTGTCATTTATAAAGAAAGATTGTACATGCACACTTTACAAACAAAACATTTGTAAAAGAGATTTCAAAATCAAAACCCTAGCTGATTAAATGCAAAAGTGATGATGGAAACATATTTGTTAAGTATTTTGCTATCTAATGCCATGATATTTAAAAAAAAAATTAAGTGTGGCTGAAGTGTCCAAAAACTTTTGAGAGTGGAGAGATTTAATTCACTCTGTTTTTGACTCTGATTGAATCCATTGCATCAAATGCTGTTCATGTGTTCATGTTCTGTCCAGGTGATGGAGTTTCTGCCCGGCGGGGACCTCATGGCTTTGATGAACAGATATGAAGATCAGTTAGACGAGTCTATGGCTCAGTTTTACCTGGCGGAGCTTGTACAGGCCATTCACTCGTTCCATCAGATGGGATACGTGCACAGGTACAACAAAACACACACTATTATCTTTGTTAAATAGCAAAATCCTTTAGTTTGACCAGCCATTAACATGATTTACTAGTTTCTATTGCTAGACAGGTATTAAACATTCTCTTTCTGTTGAGCATATTTTGTATAAGCACCTGAGTGCATGCTGTTTTTTGTTTGTTTGTGTGTGTGTATTTTATTTTTCCCGGAAGAGAGGAATTGTAAATGTTTACCTGCTAAAAGTTAATTTTAAATTTTATGAATAAATTAGCACATGCTAGACTTCAGTTTTAATTTCATAGACTCAACAGAGAAATAATCTCTTTATTTTATTTTATTCCTGGAAGAGAGACTAAATTCTAAATGTGTTTACCTGATAAAAGTTCATTTTAACTTTTATAAATATACTGGAATATGCTAGACAGTAGACACCGGTTTTGATTTCATAGACTCAACAGAGAGATAATATCTATTTTGTTTTGTTTTATTTATTTTATTTCCTGGAGAAAAGACTAAATTCTAAATTAGTTTACCTCTTAAAGGGTAATATTACCTATTATAAATTCATATGCTAGAATATAGTTTTGATTGCAAAGACTTTACAGAGAGGCTGTAATGAATAATGAAACATTAGAACTAAATGTGTGTTAGAAATGACTTTTTTTTTTTTTCATTGTGATTACAGTTCTTACTTAATCCTCTCATTCTTGTTTCTTGTCCTCATTCATTTCTTTTGTCAGAGATATTAAACCAGAGAACGTTCTGATCGACCGGACGGGTCACATTAAACTGGCCGACTTTGGATCAGCAGCCAGACTGACCGCTAACAGAACGGTAATGAGTGTGAAGACGTCATTCAGAGAGGAACCTTTCGTTCTGTTCAGGGAGGACCGATCATGTGCGCCCTGAGTTTGATATCAGCTCAATATGTTTAAATGTGGTGTTAATGGACCATGTTTCACGTCCACTTTAAACAGTCAGAGTTCGGACACAGATGAATTGAATGGTGTGTTGTTATCTGGGGCAGGTGACATGCTCCAAACTCCCGGTGGGCACTCAAGACTTCCTGGCCCCTGAGATCCTGTCCGCGCTCAATGGAGGGCCGACATGCAGCTACGGCCCCGAGAGCGACTGGTGGTCCCTGGGCGTCATCGCTTATGAAATGATCTACATGAAATCGCCCTTCGCTGACGGCACGTCCACAAAAAACATCAACAACATCCTGAACTTTCAGGTGAATCTAGCAGCTTGATGTTTAGAAGCTCAGTCTGAATTACACAATTTGTCTTCCAAGATAATATTTGTTTTAATGAGTAGGTTCAAAACACAGATTCACTGATTTGTTTGCATTCCAGAATTTTTCATTTTGCTACACAAATTGCTTAGTAAAAATATGTGGTTTTATAATGCATATTTTGCATATGCATATTATAATTATTTATTCAATGATAAACAATGTGTCTTCGGTTGTTTTCTCTTTTTGTCAGCAGAATTGAAGCAAATTGTCTGTTTTTTTTTTTTTTTTTTTTTTTTTTTCTTTTTTTTTTTTTTTT
>CM041796.1:39983382-40245882 GCA_023376895.1 Aspiorhynchus laticeps
AGCCCATTTAGGTGAGTTTACCCACCGGTCAAAATTCTCAGTTCTCTATTACTTGATTTGTCAGTAATTACTCAACTAAATTGTCAAAATGCAAATTTTCACAGAATATTTTGTGTTTTGTTTTACATTAACGGTACAATACAAATATATTAGGCATATTTATTAATTTATTTTATTTACTCAGGGGTCAAAAGTTTCAATTCTGTGCAATAACAATTAAATTAACAAACGTTTTATAATATATTAGATGATGTATCAACTCAAGGCCGTAACCATGTCTTGAACATTGGGGGGGACCAATTTTATAAATATATATATATATATATATATATATAGTGCACAGCATAAATGAGTACACCCCCTCTGAATAAATATAAAATATGTATTTTCTTAATGATCACAAATATAATTCATGGAAAGATGGCAAAATTGAAATGTATTAAACATATACTTAATAAAAACGGCAAAATATATGCCAACATTTCTGTAAGATAAGTAAATTAGCCAATTTAGTTTAAATGAAGGACTGCAGAAATGAGTACACCCTAGATTTAATTCAGCAAATGTATAATATTCTAGTACTTAGTATGTCCTCCAGAACTTTGAGTATACTGCTCTTACCCTTCTTGGCACTGAGTGTACAAGTTCATGACAAATTTTCACATCTGTCCTGTTTAACTCCTGGAGGACGACCTCCTTAAATGCTCTGGTCTTTAATGGGGAGTTTTGCTCAGCTCGTCTCTACAGAATCCCCCACAGCTGCTCAAGAGTAGAGATCGACCGATATATTGATTTACCGATATTTTTCCCGATATTTAAGCATTTTTCCATAATCGGATATCGGTTTTGTAATATCGGATTTTCCGATAAACGCCGCCATCTTGTGGTTGTTTTAGGAATTGCACGCATGATCGCCATTACAGCGCATCTGAGGGGAGACGAGACAACGGCGTGCACAGGTAAAGTATTACTTGCTTTGCTGTAATTAGTACATTTTATTTAACATAACAGCCATTAATGCACAAATTAGATGTGATACATATGCTTGATATGTAGTTTATGCAGCTTGGCTCTAAGAAATAGACGAGTCACGTAAGATAATCCGTCAAGTCCTGTCCCAATAAAGACGTAACTTTGCATGAATTAAATAATACAGCCATGAATGAGCGCAAGTTGGAAGTAAAAGCGCTGAATTAAATTCTCTCTCTGTTGTATATTTGCTCATCATTAGTCTCGTGAAGCCGCTTCATATTGCTGTTCACTCAGTGGGTTGATGCTCAGGAAATGCTACAGCACGGCCACCGCATGTAACTTTTAAAAATATTCACGATTAAAACACCGTAATTATAGAAACATTTACTATATAACCTAGGGATGTGCGCTACGACTAATTTGACAGTCGTTTAAACGGAAGTTTTGTATCCGACTAGTCGACTAGTCTAAAAGCTAGAAACCCCCCAAAAACGGCAAAAAAAACCAACAAAACTGTGCGCGTGTCTATATAACAGCATACAGTTGAAATACTTAATCTTTGAATCACACTGTCAAATCCCTCAATGAATTCTGCTAAAAATAGGTCATGATTATGCCGTATGCTTGCCTCGCGTTATCATCAATTAATTTTAGGCGGACGTTAAACAGAAAAAAGGAAGATCATACACTCTTCATAAACCAGTGCGTAGCTTATTTATTCAGATCGCCTGGAGCAATGCAGAAATTGAAAATCAATCAATAGACTGACAGAATTCTTCATTTTCATATAACGTTAGCCAACATATTAAAACGCATAGTTTAACAAAAGTTTAAAACAATAGGAAAGTTTATCAAGGAATAGCATTAAAACGGCTTTTAAAAATGTACTTCATGTTGGCTATATTGTCTAAAAACAAAACAAAGCTCGTTTTACTTACTCAGATCGTGCGCATTTTGTTCAGTGAATTTAACATGTTAACGTGGTCTGGAGAAACACGGGACTAGAGGCGATTCTGCAAACCCCGCGCTCGGCAGGAACTGAAGTCATAGGCACACAAAGAGATAACTACAAGCAAGCAGACAGTTTGAAAAGAGCCTGGAAATCCGCAGCACCACCGAAGTGGGTCTTCGTTTAGAGGAATAGACAGCGCGGATAGGATCGCGGACCGCAGCGGCAGGTTGTAGTGTATGACATGATTCACATTTGGCTTTGGCTAGACTCCAAGCTAACACATGCCTGTATTGAATATGATTACGCATAGCTCCAGTAAAGTTATTGTTAGCCAATTTGACATTACACAGTTTACAAAAAACGTTTCCATTTCCTTCTAATTCAAAATAATCCACACCTTGCTGGTCTTTCGCGTGGAGCTCGCCGCAACTGACATGAAGAAAATGCATGTGAGGTAAAATTATAGTTCCCGCCCAGATACGTTTTTAAAAATATTTAAATATTTTGATATGTATTCTTTTTCAAAAGTTTTATTTTAAGTGTTCTTTAAAATGTTTTAAATGTAATGTTAAAATGATGGTAATTTGAATGATAAAATCATCTTTTTTTTTTCTCTCTCGTGTAGTCGACTATTGTTTTCAGTGTCGACTAGTAGGAGCTGTACCGTTTAGTCGACTAGTCGACTAGACCCGCACATCCCTAATATAACCATCAATTCCCTAATAAACATCCTAGTAAACACAACTCCAGTGTTTCCCACACATAGACTTTACCTGCGCGGGCCGCCCAGGTATATTAACGGCCGCCCAAGTATATTTGGTGACACATTTTTGTTTTTATTACTATTATTATCTTACACTTTTTTTTTTTTATCCGCCCGAGATAATGAAACCGATCGATTAACTAGAGGAAAATCTCCCCGCGCCTGACGTGTTTCGCATTGCTCGTTCTGTGTGCTCAAGAACTGTAGACACTCCCTCAGACAAGCTCTCTCTCTTTATTTGTGGCGGGCCGCAACAATATCCACCGCCCGCTGCCATCAGCTCCCGCCTCTCACACACAAGAGCGCGACTTTCAGTATTTAGCAACTTTCAGACCCTTTTGGCGGCTTTTTTCCCACAACAGGTACATACTGACAAACCTAGCGACTTTTTTTGAAAAAACCTTAGCTATCGTTCAATTGGAATTTGTCTCCAGTAACGTTACTGCCCCGCGAGCGCAAGCTCTGACTCTCCCGGCGCAGTGTCGCCTCTCTCTGCGTCTATTCTGTGCAGTGAGCGGCAGTGAAGCAGCGCATTCATTTGGCCGTAACGCAGCAAAATCGTCAGTAAATCATTTACAAAACAGCGTTTCCAAGCACCTGTCCCTTACTGACTGTTTGGACTTTTAAATATGAACATAATTCGTCTGTTAATATGCGCATAGCTTGTTACTCAGACGCAGACAGTGCGCTGAATGAGACAAAACCGTAATACAGCCAAAACCACCGCATATAGTCGCTTTTTAGTGCAAGTTAGATGTATATTGATTTTATCAGACTTTGTTGCTATTATAAATCAGGATTTAAGGAGTATAGTGAGAGTGATTCCTGGTTAACATGTAAAATTAATGTTTCCTGTTTACTATTTATACTTGTTTTATGTATGACAACAGAAAGTATAATGTGAACAGCTTTATTGGCATTGTTGTATTAATTACAGTATGTGACATTTAGAACAGATCTGAAGTGCCAAAACTCGTCTGAACGCAAACTTGACACAATGACATGCAAATTAACGTGACGTCACCTGCCGCCACAAGTTTTATTTATTTTTTAATTGGTGAGAATTACTTTTATGTGCTTTATTTATTGATTTTTTTACCTCATCGAAGATTTTATTTTTAAACAAAAACTGTTTAGTAACAGTGCACTTTTTTATTTTTTGTACTCTCAGACCCCTCTATTTATTGGTGTATAAATAAGATTTGTTTTGTTTTCTATGCAAGGAGGGAGTGATTGTTATAAATAAAATGGTTTGTTCAGTTCAGTGGTGTTGTAATCATTGTGTCAAAAACACAAGTATAACAGTAAATAAATATCGGTTCTGCATATCGGTTATCGGGCACATAAACAAACAAATTATCGGTATCGGTATCGGTTCTAAAAAATCAATATCGGTCGATCACTACTCAAGAGCGTTAAGACTGAGTGAAATACATGTCCACTGAAGGATTTTCACCTTGGGAGAATGAATATCTTCATTGTCATGCTGAAAAAATGCCCAATAATGCAGGGAATGAGGGGAGGGTAGCATCTTCTGTTTCAAGTTTTTGTATTCCATCACACAGTAGTGTGTGAATTCATGACAGCGTTGATAAAGCACAACTCCCTCACACCTTCAGCACTCATTCATCCCTATACAAGAGCTTTACTACCACTGAATGTCACTGTGGGTACCAAACACTTCTCACTGTACTCCTCCTCTAGCAACACCACAACATTTTGGATGCTTTTGGATCTGAAATGATTGACTTGGTCTCTTGAGACCAGAGTATGGATTCCCAGAAGTCTCTATTTTGTAGATATGGGCCTTGGAAGAGGTTAAATGAGTTTATTTTGCTTTGGCTACAGTAGGTAATTCTAGTGGTAACAACAACCATGCATGTCACTTCTGCAGGCTGCGTCATACTCTGTGAGATAAAGTGTCACTCTTTTCATAGCTTTTGCTGGCTCTGAGACACTTGCATGCTATTTCTCCTGCTCTTTTTCTAGCAAAAATTGACTCATCACTAAATGAAAACTTAAAGTGAAGACCTGATTATTTCAGGAGCCTTGTCACAAGTCCATTGTTTTTGAATGTCGATGCTACTTATGCTAAATTTTAAACTTAAAACAATAATTTGGTATTCCTCTTGTAACATTGTCCTCTTTTATGCTAAGAAATAGGTCAACTGGCACTTCTCTCACAAGTGGTTCCACTGCTGCCAGCATTAAGTCTGAGTATGATTCAGAGGACTATGAAACACTTTTAATTGTCAGGAAATGACTTGTCTTTAAAAGTTTTGGTTCAATATACTTACTGTTGCTCAAGAATAACCTTAAACCTATACAATTTTTTTTTAGTAACTTTCAGGAGGGTGTACTCATTTTTGCAACACAACATTTTATCACTTTGATAAGAAAATCTTATTTTGCTGAATAATTTTGACATTCTTCTTTGGTAATTGATCAAGCAGACTTGATGGAACATTATATCTCCAAATAACCCTAATATGTCATCTAAGTAAAGAGTAATTGCTGAATTTGTTAAGTTTTAGAGGGGGTGTACTCATTTATGCTGTGCACTGTATATATATATATAAATATGTGTGCTTTAATTGATGCACACACACACATTACTCGCACACAGAAACTTGTCAACACTAACCCGTAACTTTTATTGTAATAAAGTAGTTTCCTATAAGTAGAACTAAATTCACAGTTTCATTGTTTGTAGGGACAGACAAACAGATGCAGATAGTTAACACACGCACATTTCATCTCTCTCTCTCTCGCTCTCTCTCTCTCTCTCTCTCTCTCTCGCTCACTCTCTCTCTCTCTCTCTCTCTCTCTCTCAGAATGGGCATATTTGAGAAACAAAGTTGAGTAGTTTGCTTCACTGAATATAACTGTCTGTCATTTAAAATTTCTATCGTAACAGTTGACTAACATTAAATAATTTGCAGCTTCCATCTCACCTCGCTCTCTTTCAGTGTTTTCAATGTTCAATTCAATTCAATTCAAGTTTATTTGTATAGCGCTTTTTACGAGGCAATCGTTGCAAAGCGCTTTACAGGAAATTAAGTTTCTACAATATATTTATACATTGTAGAAACTTAATATATTAGCTTATGGCAAAATGAGTTAATTCTGCATGTTGTTGGGGATCAGAGGTTGGCATCCTCTGAGGTCCTCCGAGGGGTCGGCATCATCTCTTCTCAGGTCTTTGGTCATCTCTGATCATTTAAGGGCTGGATCCAGACTGAATGTTCGCGGCGCGCTCAGCTCTGTGAACGCTAAACCCCGCCTACTTTGATTTGATTGGTCAGTTCAGTTATTTTGACATTGACGAGTGCTGTTATCCCACTGAGGCAGAGACTGAAAATGTTACTTTTAAAGCTTTTTTGTCATCCAAGAGCGCTGCGTAATGGACCGGGTTTGACAGTGCACCGGGTTTATAGCTTTTCTGTGTGAATAAATACACACTGTTCTTAAGGAGGCATCCTCCCCTAAATAAAAATACGACTGGATAAGATTAATAATGAAAATATCATGATACCTGTTTGCATTGAGGCTCGGTTCTGTCTTACGCTCCCATTAAAAGAAAAAAAATTCTGACGTCTATATACGTGATCAGAAGCAATTAGGTAGCGGACCTGTATGCATTTGTGCACAAAAATAAGTAACGAAACTTATTTTGGAAAGACTTCTGAGGTGGTTTAAAGCCAGGTGATAATGCTTCAAAGATCTACAGCAAAACAGAAAGTAATTTGGGGATAACAGAGCGAATATTCAACTACTTTAATACTAATTCCTCGCTAGCAGGGCTGGACTGGGACAAAAAATCGGCCCACCACCACTTATATACTACCCAGTGTTTCCCACACATAGACTTTACCTGGGCGGGCCGCCCAGGTATATTAACGGCCGCCCAAGTATATTTGGTGACACATTTTTTTTATCTCTTACACTTTATTTATTTTTTTATCTACCCGAGATAATGAAACCATCCGCGATCGATTAACTAGAGGAAAATCTCCCCTCGCCCGATGCGTTTCGCACTGCTTGTTCTGTGAGCTCAAGAACTGTCCACACTCCCACAGACAAGCTCTCTCTCTTTACTTGTGGCGGGCCGCAACAATATCCACCGCCCGCTGCCGTCAGCTCCCGCCTCTCACACACAAGAGCGCGACTTTAGCACAATATTTAGCAACTTTCAGACCCTTTTGGTGGCTTTTTTCCCACAACAGGTACATACTGACAAACCTAGCAACTTTTTGGGATAAACCTGGATAAAAGGCTATCGTTCAGTTAAAAAAATGTCTCCAGTACTGCCCCGCGAGCGCGAGGACCCTCACGGCGCAGTGTCGCCTCTCTCTGCGTCTATTCTGTGCAGTGAGCGAGCGGCAGAGAAGCAGCGCATTCAGTTGGCCGTAACGCAGCAACGCAGCAAAATCGTCAGTAAATTATTTACAAAACAGCGTTTCCAAGCACATGTCGCTTACTGACTGTTTGGACTTTTAAATATGAACATAATTCGTCTGTTAATATGCGCATAGTTTGTTACTCAGACGCAGGCAGTGCGCTGAATGAGACAAAACCGTAATACAGCCAAAACCAACGCATACAGTCGCTTTTTAGTGTAAGTTAGATGTATATTGATGTTATCAGACGATGTCACGATTATAAATAAGGATTATGATTTATAATCATACACAAGAGTATAGTGAGAGTGATTCCTGGTTAACATGTAAAATTAATGGTTCCTGTTTACTATTTATATTTGTTTTATGTATGACAACAGAAAATATAATGTGAACAGCTTTATTGGGCATTCAGTTGTATTAATTACAATATGTGACATTTAGAACAGATTTTAAGTGCCAAAACTCGTCTGAACGCAAACTTGATGCAATGACGTCATGAATATGCAAATTAATGTGTGACGTCACCTGCCACCACATGTCCCACAAAATCCTGTGGGAAACACTGCACTACCAGTCAAAGGTTTTTTCAAAGGTCTCTTCTGTTCACCAAGCCTGCATTTATTTGATCCTAAATACAGCAAAAACAGTAATATTGTTAAATATTTTTACTATTTAAAATAACTGTTTTCTATTTGAATATATTTTAAAATGTAATTTATTCCTGTGATTTCAAAGCTGAATTTTCAGCATTATTACTCTAGTCACATGATCCCTCAGAAATCATTCGAATATTCTAATTTGCTGCTCAAAAAACATTTATTATTATTGTAACTATTATGTTGAAGACAGCGGAGTAGAATTTTTTTCAGGTTTCTTTGATGAATAGAAAGTTCAGAAGAACAGCATTTATCTGAAATATAAATATTTTGTAACATTATAAATGTCTTTATCATCATTTTTACATAGCATCCTTGCTAAATAAAAGTATTAATTTCTATAATTTGCACAAAAAAAAATTACTCAATGTTATAAATATTGATAATAATAATATGTAAAAATGTTTCTTGAACAGCATATCAGCATATTCCGAAGTTTTCAAATCTCCCAGCATATTAATGTTGTTTTGAAGTCGTAACATGATATTCTTAAAGTAATTGTGCGAAAAATACGTTTTATTAATCAAAACTCTGTAAATTTGTGTGAAAAGGAGTAAAAGGTGTCGGAGCTTTACTCCCTCTAGTGTTTGTTTCTTTTGGAAACTGAAACTGCAGTAATATGTAGTTATTGGTACGTATTTCGTGTCTCGCTAAAAAGTGCACCCAGGTACATAAATGCCATGAGACTAGGTAGGGAAAACCCGACAAGGTGAAGCGATCTTTGTGTATAGGCGGAGCAAAATACTTCATCGATCCGTCTATAGCGCTTTGTGATTGGGTGGTTTGCGCTGTCAATACAGGAGACAAACCAATGGGCCACTGTCTGCTCGCTGTCCCTGCGTGATGTCAAAAAAAACATTCTGTCGGCCCCTTAAGTGCGTCGGCCCACCGGGAAAATGCCCTGTATGCCCGATTACCATAGATTACGCTAGAGATTAGCTGGAAACTGTTAGTCAACACGTGCACAAACTGATCTTCAATCGAAACTTCCCCACCAACCCCCCCCCAATATCCCCCACCCACACACAAGACTTCCTGAGCACTGCTTAAAGCTTCAACTTCTACACATTTCGTGATCAAGTCAAACTTACGCAAATTTATGGAAGCCCATTTCCGCCACGTATGAAAAAGATTCATGCCTCAAAAAGTCAAAATTATGACATAGCCTACTTAATTATCTCATAATTATGACTTATGACTTACTAAATCGAAATTATGACTTAAAATGTCGTAATTATGACTTAAAATGACTTATTGTCATTGTTATTTCTGTCATTGTTTACTCAAGTTAAAGAAGTTGTTAATATGAACATTTGCTGTTTATTTCTCTCAATGTGCACACTTTTATAGCATTACAATGTGTATTATTTAATTTGGTTAACTAAATGTGTATTAACAGTGCTTGTTTACAATCTCTTAACCTGTGGGAGGACGCCAGCGCATAGCGTTCTTTGTTTACATTAGTTCAGTTACTGCTAGTTTTAATGTAAATTAATGCAATTAACTTATACATCATTAAAAATGTCTAAGACTCAAGCTTCAATCATATCGATCTCGTTTTTCATTTACATAATTCCTGGCATAAATTCAAGTTCAAGGCAGTTTAATTCCTAAATAAGAATATTTATTGTTGTCAGCCACTTTAACATTGTAAATACAGTTTGAACATTAACACTGCACAGTGCTTACATACAGGTAAATACAAAACTTAAATTAATTAAATTAAAATGTGTTGTACCAAAAGTTAAATAAAAACTGTACTATACTTAAATGTAAAAAAAAAAACTTTACTCAAAAAAAGATTAAATTAAAATGTATTAACATTAATTTATATTTAATTTCGTGATTCCTCTGCGTACCACTAGAGGGAGCCTGAGTAGCACTAGTGGTACTCATACCACACTTTGAGAATCACTGCTTTAAACAATCTTAATTCGTTTAAATTTGCGATTATATGATATTTAGAAAACATGAACAGAGTATGTTATCTTTGAGACTATTATACGATTAAAAATATAACGCAATGCATGGCATTCACATCAGAAACATGTGAAAAAAAAAACAGACATTAACGTAACATAACTTACTAGCAACACACAACAACATTAGCATCTGTGATAAAGCAATACAAAGTACACACACACACACACACACACACACACACACACACAGACACAGGTATTTATCTTCTGCAGGTTGACGTTACATGTCATTTACCCATTTGTAAACTCTGGTAACATTATACTTTACTATTTTTGAAAGGTAAGATAGCGATTTTCTTACCTGATGTGTCCCGTGTGTTTGCAGGACCTCGCAGATCACACCTGACCCTTCCCGTGTTCACATTCTAGTTTTTGTTCTCCGTTGACATGTCACGACTCAAATTTGCTCAAAATAAAATTTAACAGGCAAATATAAAATAATTCGGGACCGACCGAGCAATCTCAACGAGCAGCAGCTCACACACACAGTCAGCCGCCTCACTCAGAAAGACGATAATAACGGTCATATTTTCAAACTGAGAAGCGAACAGTTTCATTGGCCAGTTTCCTGGATTACAGCCAGATTAACCAATCATGATCAAAGAAATAAGGTAAACGCAGTGAAATGTATTTAGTTTTGTTGTTGTTAATGATGATAATATTTCAACATATACCTTTAGATTTTATAATAGGTTTAGCGATCAAAATATTGTAAAATGCTAATAAAATAATAATAATGATCTTAAATAATTTAGTAATAATAATTTAAAAGGCAGAAATTTATTTTGTATGCTGTTGAAGACATTAAGTTTATTCAACATACAGTTCTTGTAAAAAACAATCAACATTGATTTACAAGTGTTTTGGTAACCTTTTTCAACCATTTAGCATTAAACATTTTTTCAACGTTGTTTCAATGTTGAAACAACAACTGTCATTATTTCAACCATATTTCAACGTTGAAGGTCGGTCATGTGCCGGCTGGTTTTCAACCGTTCAGCATTAAACGTTGTATTAACGTTGTTTCAACGTTAAAACAACAACTAACCATATAAAATTAATTCTAAAAAATGCATCACGATTTCTACACAAATATGAAGCAGCAATAATAATCATGTTTCCTGAGCAGCAAATGATATTAGATTTATTTCTGAAGGATCATGTGACACTGAAGACTGTAATAATGATGCTGAAAATTCAGCTTTGATCACAGATGCATTATCCTACATTAAAATAGAAAATTAATTTCACAATATTGCTGTTTTTACTGTATTTTTGTTCAAATAAGTGCAGCCTTGGTGAGCATGAGACTTATTTAAAAAATATTACAAAATCTTACTAACCCCAAACTTTTGTGTACATGTAGCCTAATATTTATTTTAAATAGGTAATTGTGTAAGTAAATTTAAACTGTTGTTAAAAGTTCAAATGATTTCTGTTATGTTCTGTAATTGCTGTTAATAAATCTGTCAGAAAATAAATATACTAAAGTTTACCTTTAGGAGTACAGCATTCTGACAGCCTTTTAAAAAAATTAACCATGGTTTTATTACAGTAACCACAGTTTACCACAGTATTTGTAGTAAAACTGTAACCACAAATTTACCATTATGGCGCTTATAATAATAATACATTTTAGTACTTACTGTATGTAACACCATGTTTATTTTTCATGAGGTACCCTCAAAGGTGCACCTTTGTAACTTATCTATACCCTTAAATCATGCATAATTGTATGGTACTAATATGCTCCCTTTTAGGGGTATAGGTGCACCTTTGAGGTTACTGCCCCAGTAAAGGGCTAAAATACAATTTTAGTATTTAATTTCTGACAGTGTAAACAAAAAAATGCCTGAGAAATGTTTTAAAAAAAACATGGCTTTAAAATCTAATATTAAGTGAGTATAATTACTGATTATATTCTTATATATTATATATTTAATAATTTAAAAGAACATTTTAGTACAGGTATCGGTATCGATATCGACAATACTGGGCTTGAAAATATCGGTATTGGATCGAAAATAAAATAAGAGGTATCGCCTATCCCTGTGCCGCAAGTTCAGTGACGCAGGCCGTGACAATTCTCTCCGGCCAATCAGTGATCAGCAGAGTTTACACGCCATGTTTTGGTTATGGTACGGCTCGTTTGGAAACTTGGCTGATGTGGTACTAAAAAAGTACCAGGTACTGTACCCAGTGGAAAACCCCCAAAAAGTGAGCTGTACTGAACCGTACCATGCGGTACCATGCAGTGGAAAAGCACCATTCTGGGCGCATACAGCTGAATCATCCACGCTGTTTTCAAATGACTGATTTCATCTGATATTATGTGTGGATTTACTTACTCATCAAACCTACATGCTATTATGGAATGCCAAAGTTGCCGTAATTATAAATAAATAAATGTACAAAGAAATGTAAAAATGCGTATATATATACAGTGGTGTGAAAAAGTGTTGGCCCCCTTCCAGGGGCGGATTTAGTGAATTGGGGGCCCCAGGCAAATATAGAAATGGGGCCCTATACATTTGCACAAATTTACCTATAGATCAACCTTGAGGTTCCTTTTTTGTCGTGATACTTGCTGCTGCACAATGGTGCCCCAGAGTTGTGTCCAATGTTTCTACATTTTTCATGTACATGTTATAATGGGATTCTTTCATTTACATTTACATTTATTCATTTAGCAGACACTTTTATTCTTTCATGTTGTAGACCATGAAATAGCAATTGATTTACCATTGAGATACAAGTTTTAACAAAAAAATAAATAAATAAATTATAAAACGATAAACCTCACAATTGAACCTTTAAACCATTTTTTTTTTAAGAAAAGGGATGAGTCAGATGTATAAATTATTATATTATTTAAAACGGGTTTATGTGGGTGGATTTTTGTATGACATGCTTTTGGAACTTCAGAAATATAGCGGTTTCCCCGGTAACGGCTGTAAACAAAGCAGGCTCAGCTCATAAATGATACTTTATCAGGTAAAAAGAAAATGCCATCGAAACTTTTCTGAAGAGAATCGGTTCCCTTCAGAGGTTCATTCATATAAAAACTTGAATTAGTGAGAATGAAAAAAGTGTGAAAAATATAGCCTATGTGAGGAAAGTCCACTGATGAGTTACCAGCTTAAGCCTACATTTAATTTTAGTCATTGTAACTTAGGGCTGTCAATCGATTAAAATATTTAATCGCATGATTGTCATGAGTTAACGTGCGAATAATCACAACTTAATCGCACATTTTTATCTGTTCTAAATGTACCTTAAATTAATACTTTTCATGTTTTTAATGCTCTAATCAACATGGGCATGGACAAATATGGATGCTTTATGCAATATATGTTTATTATTAATGAAACCATAGTCAACATAGAGCATGAAGAGTAGACATGTTTCATAGGTCATAGATGTTTTTCAAAGAACTTGTTCATGTCTATTAGACACATGAAAAAAAAGAACATAGAAATACCATGTTCCTATTACTTCTCTTTCTCTGTACTGAGCAATTTACTGATATTTTCGCAAGACAGGGCAGCTCACTTCTTCTGAACATGCAAAATGTACATTTATTATTACATTTGTTTGGTTCTCTGTGCCACATACTGTATTTTGATGCAGCTAAATTCTCAATAAATTTTCATTAATATATTTTACTGTTTACTGTTTGTTGTCAGACAATGGGATGAATATGAAATAGTGACTGAAACGCGATCCATTAAAACTACATAACCAGCTCTCCCTTCCAAGATGTTAATCTGCACAAAAATCCTGATTTATAATCATGCCTTCGTCTGATAAAATCAAATAGGCTACACATAAGATAAAGACAATAGCTGTGCTGTGATTTCGGCTATACTTGCATGTAAAATTAGAGGAGAAACATATGTGTTTAACTGAAAGCGCAGCTACTTTCAGAACAGAGCAGTTGCAGAGAGAGCGAGAGAGAGAGAGAGGAGTGCGCGCGCTGGGAAAGAGAGAGACCTCGGATCTTCAGATGCATTATTTTTATATTTGCTACAAGCAGGATACACAAGAAGCACGTTCAACTCGGACACGCAAGGTTCAAGGTCCAAGGTTCTTGTTTATTTGTCACATACACAATCATACAGGGTATAATCAGTAGTGAAATGTAGGTGACATTTGTCGCAGACGGTTGTCGTGGCAATAAACACAGTAAACAGCAACCGTTCGCGTGTCCGCGGCCGCGCTTAATGCACATCTCGTATATGAAAAGTTTTTAGGGGGCCCTTGGCTTTTGGGGGCCCAAGGCGGTCGCCTACCTTTGCCTAATGGGTAAGTCCGCCCCTGCCCCCTTCCTGATTTTTTATTTTTGTGCATGTTTGTCACACTTTAATGTTTCAGATCATCAAACAAATTTAAATATTAATCAAAGATAACACAAGTAAGCACAACATGCAGTTTTTGAATGAAGTTTTTTATTATGAAGGGAAAACAAAATCCAAACCCACATAGCCCTGTGTGAAAAAGTGCTTGCCCCCTAAAGCTAATAACTGGTTGGGCAACCCTTAGCAGCAACAACTGCCATCAAGCGTTTGCGATAACTTTCAATGAGTCTGTTACAGCGCTGTGGAGGAATTTTGGCCCACTCATCTTGGCAGAATTGTTGTAATTCAGCCACATTGGAGCCACCCTTTTTTTTTTACCATAAAATCCACAGTATATTTGTCCCAAATTATTGTTAATGTTCATAATGACTATATCCAAGACTGGAAGATTGTGTATCTTTCCGCACAAAGTTTGTCTTTCTGTCTGTGTCTTATAATAGCCATAGGTCGCGCTTTCTCTTTCCATTTGCTCTGTTTTGTACTTCACCGTACTTCAAACTCATCGATGCACCTTTGTTAATTCCTGAAGTGAACTTTTATATTGACTGTTTTAGACTGCTGTCTTGAATTGGGTGCAATAACTGTGAGTTGTTCTGAAGCTGCGCTTCTCGTCCGGTGTGTGACTACATTCCTCCCATGTATTAAATGCGTGTCCTTGAAAGCCCGCAGTTTTCTAATGTATTTACTTTAACTTCTTAGGTATAATATCAATGGTATGACATTTCAGATGCATCTAAAATTACAAAAACATATACATATATTTAATTGTTTGATCAAAATTATTGCTTGCTCAGTTAGGTAGTCGCTGGATATTGGTAGGGACACGTCCCTTGCGTGTCCCTACCGAACAGTTTATCAATATACAGTATTTTCCAGTTGTAGTATATTTATAGAACAATTAATTTTAGAATAACCAATGAATAGTTTCCCGCATTGCGTGCATTTGCTGAAGCTCGTGAAAGCGTGCAATCGCTTTCTTATATGTGCTGTTTTTTTTTTAGGTTTCACTTTCAACACATACAACACATGTTTCCAAGTGTTGGAACCCCTGACCACCACGTGGACACGGCCCTGATGATGAGGTCTTACCGTTGACATGCAGCATGTAGGCGTGTGGGTATCCTTCAGTATTTTCCTCCTGAACGAAGCAGCGGTATAATCCTGCGTCTCTCTTCTGGACACCAGTGATGGTCAGAGACACATCTCCGTCTCTGAATCCGTCCTCAGTCAGTGATACTCTGTCCTCATAACCATCGCCTGGGTTTGTGTCTCCATTTTCAGTGCAGTGTAGAGCGTTTTGTTCATAATGTAGCCACGTCACATCCCTGACACCGCTTTGAGTCTCCGCATAACACGGGAGAGTGACGTTTCCCAGCTCGACAGCTGTCACGTTTATAGCAACTATGGGAAAAACAATTTAAAATTTAACTTATATTACTCACAGTAAGTTCAACTACTCATGCTATAATGCATGTTCTAAAGCGTCTCTAATGTGAGGCAAACACTCACCTAAAACCTCCAGCATAACTTGCTTGATAAAGCCATCACAGCTGCACAGGTATTGGCCCTGGTCATTATATTTTGCTGACTTGAGAAATAGAGAGTAGTTTTTTTCAAGCGTGACTGCAAATCTTTCCTTAAAACTTTCTTCTATGATGCATTTCTTCTTTTGGCATTCAGCAACAGTTGCTTGTATAGGTATGGTCTTCCTCCACATGACTTTTTCACCGCTGCAGCAGGGAAGTGATGTCGGGTGATTCAGAACCACAGAAACAGAGGAAGCGCCTGTGAAGATAACAAAAACATTATAAATGTCTTAAATACCACATCGGTTTGCATATAATTTGCAAAAATAACATAGAAATCATAAAAACATGATTATAAAAACTGCTCTGATTAAGCTATTTGACAACAGATGCATGTGCATAGCTTTTTACAGTCTATGGTGCATAGGCAGTGTTGGGAAGGTTACTTTGGAAATGTAATAGGTTACAGATTACAAGTTATCCTACTTAAAATGTAATAAGTAGTGTAACTTTTCAATTACTTTATTAAAGTAATGTAACTGATTACATTTGATTTCTTTTTGATTACTTTTCTAAATTTCTAATGTTTTCAACTGTTAATCATTTTCAAACATGTAAACCAGGCAGGATTAACCTTACAGTAGTACTCAACACTGATTGCTGTCAGACTTTTGAAATCTTTCATCACTTGAATTAAGATTATAATATTTTAATTTTAAAGGAGACATTGGATGAAAAATATCTTCATTTGCATATAAAGATGTCTTAGCAGTTTGTGGACACAACCACCCTACAATGACAGAAATTCACTCCTTTTTTTAATCCCCCAAAAACCTAAAGAGTCTCAATTATCAAGCCGTTTTGATGTTGGAGTGAATAACCAGCACTCTCTTCCACCTTCAATACCATGACTGAGGTGAGACCGTTGAGCAAGACACCAAACCCCCAACTGCTCCCCGGGCGCCGCAGCAATATGGCTGCCCATTGCTCCGGGTGTGTGTTCACGGTATGTGTGTGTGTGTGTGTGTGTGTTCACTTCTCACTGCTGTGTGTGTGCACTTGGATGGGTTAAATGCAGAGCACAAATTCAGAGTATGGGTCACATACTTGGCCACATGTCACTTCACTTCACTTTCACTAAATTTGTTTATGCCTGGCAGCGCAAATCATTTTACTTCAGACTGTTTTCTGAATGAGGGACAATTCAAGGCAGGTTTTGTTAAAAAGTTGAAACTCAAGGATGGATCTCTTCCACAGAAGAGAGGGGCAGGGTGAGCAGATCTCATTAGCATGTAAAGAGATATGCACCGAAACGCGTCACTGTGAACAGAGCTGTTTTTGACAAGGTAAAAAGGGTGTTGTTTTACACGACCACTGAGACCATTTCAAGAAGACCCAATGAATCATACCACCTTGTGGAAAATGGGCATCCGATGTCCCCTTTGAAGCACAGCCACCACAAAATCAGACTTACTTTAAAATCATGCTGAGGTTAAATACAGATTTAAAATCATAACAAGAAATAATTGAATAGCGATGATACTGTTTTTGAAATCAAATCTTTGCATAGCTATGACAGGAAACACTGGAACAAACAATGCCTTAGAAAGAAAGAGTTAATCTTAAAAAATAAAGCATATACATAAACCCATATAGGAAATATAAGAGTTAACGGATAAGCATGTTATAAACTTCTGACACATTGGTGTTTCATATTTTAGAGCAGTCACTGCAATTTATAAAAGAAATCCATTAAATCTGTATGTGGGAGTGTGTGTGTGATAAAAATCAGATGTAACCCCATTTGTAATCCTTAACATTTTCATAAGTAACTGTAATTTAATTACACATTTTTTCTTAGTAACTGTAACTGATTACAATTACTTTTATTTTGTAATTAAATTACGTAATTCCGTTACATGTAACTAGTTACTCCCCAACACTGTGCATAGGCCTGTTTCACAACCCACTCTCATGAAAGTGCGTATAAATAGTACGCCAAATAAAAATTAAAACTCGTAGTGCTGATACCAAAAATGGACTTTGGTGTGTATATGCTACACGATGGGTAGGGTTAGGGTTGTGGGGTAGATGCGTATCATATGTAGGCCTACGTGAACACTGCGTATCATGTACGTCAACAAATTTCATATCATATGCACACCAAACACGTTCGTATCATATATACGCCAAAGTCCATTTTTCGTATCAATACCACGAGTTTTCATTTTTATTTGGCGTAGCCTACTATACGCATTTTCATGATTTCACTATGACTGTCAGGAAAGCCCGGGGACTGAGCTGAGACAAATGTCTGTCTGTAGAACATTGTGATAGTTGTGCAAAGCAAAAACAGTGCAGTTATATAATAATTTGCACAAAAGCATTCTTCTTAAAGAAATATTAAATTGCATTAAAAGAAAATAAAGTGACCTACCAGTTAGAAATAGTGCAAGAATCCAATAAATCTTCATGGCTATATGCACTGAAACAATTTAACAAATATTATATTTCATGTTAGTCATACAGGACATTTTGAAGGTCTTGTGACTCAAACGCTTGCTTCATATGTCAGAATGAGTGTCCAGATCATATTTCTTGGCGATGCCTTCTCGTTGTTGCTTTCCTGGACATTGTAATTAATATTCATGAGCCAATAAATTACAACTGAATGACAACACTTAGAAATTTGAATAGACAATAAATTGAAAATGTAAAGTTAAGAGTAAGAAATTAATATTTGTTATGTAAATGAATCACATCTGGCCAATGGAGACAATTGTCTGAGCCGCAAACCTCCTTCAGGAAATGTGTGAGCTTATGCATATAAGGGGAACTATTTTTATTTTTTATTTTATTTTCATATTAATATAAAACTTCTGTATGTTTCTCACATCTTGTGATAGATGAGCACTATATATTAGACCAATCAAATATCACAGATTTAAAAGCACAAAATTAAAATTGATTGATGTAGGCCCATTTAATTACAATATAGGCCTGTATATAATTCACAGAAAGATATAGTGTATTTATTCAGTGTATAGATGAGTCTCTTTGACTAGAATTCTAGAACTTGATTTGTCAGGCATTGTTCAACTAAATTGTCAAAATGCACATTTTCATAGAATATTTTGTTTTGTTTTGCACGGACACAGTTTTAAAAACAAAAATAAACTAAAAATAAATAATAAAAAGATATTTGACATTTATTTAGGTAAGTTTACCCCATTTTTTATTGCGATATATAGAACAATGAATATACAAGGGCAATAACATATAAATTACATCAAAGCAAATACAATAAGCAAAAACAATAAAAAAAATAAAAGTAGGGAAAACAATAAGAAAATCATGTCCATAAGTGCAAATCGTTACAAATTATTTAAAGAATAGATTTAAGGCTTTAAAATAATTTACAGGTTTTTTTCGCTTTATTTCTTGTTTCTTTGTGTACAGGTAGCTAATTCTATTTTAAAATTAGTAAAAAAAAAAATTATTTTTTTTTCACTACTCATTTACATTTGTGGATAAAGAAGTTTCCATATATGATGAGTAATTTCACAATATACCAATTTTTGAAGTCAACAGTATACTCTAAATAAATTAATTAATAAATAAAATTAAATCTTGACAATAAAATAAAAAAGACAAATCACACCAAAATAGTTTTGTACAATCATAAAATAAATGGACAACATAACTAAATTAGCAAATAGAATTCTGTTACTTGATTTGTCAGTAATTATTCAAGTAAACTGTCAAAATGCAAATTTCCATAGAATATTTTGTGTTTTGTTTTACATGGACAGTTTTAAAAAACAAAAATCAAATAAAAATGACATTTACCCAGGGGGTCAACATTTTCAATTTTGTGCAATAACAACTAACTTTACAAATGTTTAGATCAGCTCACTGGGCTGCTATGTACACTTCAGGTAATATGTTATGTAGATTATTATTATTATTATTTATTTAGGAGTAACTAAGGTACAAAGGGTTAGAAACTGCACCGCACAGGTGACTTTTGGCTTTTCAACCATTTTTTTTCTGTGTGAATAAATACACACTGTTCTTAAGGTTTCATCCTCCCCTAAATAAAAATAGGACTGGATCAGATTAATAATGAAAATATCACGATACCTGTTTGCATCAAGTGAGATAAGGCTCGGTTCTGTCAAACACTCCCATTAAAAGAAGTCCCAGGTGTGATTTTTTTTTCCTTTTCCCGAAGAAGAAACGTTCGGAAAAGGTGTTCTGATGTCTATATGCGTGTCATAAATGCAGAAGCTTTAGTGCACCTTCTCCTCTCTGCCCTGCACTGAGTGCATTTGAGCACAAAATAACAACAAAACTGATTCCGGACAGACTTCTGAGGAGGTTTAAAGGTGATAACGCTTTAAAGATCTACAGCAAAACAGAGTAATTTGGGGATGGCAGAGCGATATTCACCTTCTCTAATAACACTAATTCCTTGCTAGAGATTAAGTGGAAACTATTAGTCACCACGTGCACAAACTGATCATCAACCTCGTGACAGACTCATACTCATTACGCTCCATATGCTTTGATTAGAGGCGGCTCGTGGGTTGTACAATAGATATACTATGTCAGTTACCACAGCATTATAAACACATGTAGGCCTAACAGCTCAAGCTAATTAAGTTTCTAAAGGTTTAAAGACTTTTAAGGATTTTGTTCCCTATAATAAGTGAGTAAAAACAGCAATGTTGAATAGGGGTTGAATAATTATGACATAGCTGTGTTATTAAAAAATCCTAGAACTCAAAAATATTACATTATATATTGAATTTATACCTTTTAATATGCCAGTAATCTAGATGCAATTTTAAAAGGATCTTCAGAAAAGATTGTATTTGTAAAGTAGTCTCTGGGGATTGAATAATTTCGACTGCAACTGTATATACTTGTAATTATCTATACAAAAATAAGAATATAAGAATTCATACGCGTGTTTAATAATGTAATGTAATATAAAATTAAAATAAACAATGTAATATATTATATATACTTATGTACATGAATTCTATTAATACCCACACTTAAAAGAAATATATTAATATGCATGTTTTGGGCATAAATAATACTAGTGAACACATTAGAGGAGATGACTAGGAGTAACTCTTAAAATACTTATGAAAAATTAAAGTTTAAAAAGTTCAATAATCCGAACCAGCAAAAGAAGGGGAATAATAATAAAATCAATATTCACCAAAACTCTTTAAATTCTTCTAAAAAATTTGTTCAAGTCATTATTTTAGAAAAATCTGGTATTACAATATAACTACACGTTTAGGGAGCAATGTTGTTTTGACACAACATCAATGTCTTTAATAACAACCTAAAGTGTAGTTCAGAATAAAAACTACACATTTATTTATACAATGTTGAAGCCAGATATCAGTAAAATATTAATAATAACAACATCAAGAACACAAATCATGTTTGACTTATTTATTAATACAGCAGCTGACAGTCAACTTTGTCTAAACTTGGACTGTTAATTAGTAAAGTAATATTAAATGGTCAAGAATAACAAATGAATTCAAAAGCAGGATTGAAATTAATTACAGACAGAACTGATGAGAGATTTATAGCATCACAGCACAGTGTTGAGCTGATTCTGTCATTCATGTGGAGAACTCCTTCAGAGCCCAAGATTTGGTGCTGATTTCTCGTCGTAGTCTTGAATATTCCTCAGCGAGAGCCTCAAACTCCTCTCCGTAGATCTGGAAGGAGATCAGCTTAGACTCCAGCGTCTGTTTGTGCAGCTCTGAGGAGTTCAGCTCCGCTCTCAGCTTCTCCCTGAAAACAGTCACAGATGATTACAGGAACTGATGACTCTGGTTTGCTGAAACTTTTTTTTTTTTCTTACATCTAAGGCAGTGACTCTGTTGTTGTGAAAGGGATGTGGTTTGATGCTGGTTCTATTAATTGGTATTTACTGTAATCTCTTGATGGTCTGTTTGTATTTGTTAATTATTGTTGTTGATCACTGAGGAGTTGCCACAGATACAAAAAGAATTTCCGAAAGGATAATAATAAACTTGAAACTTAAACTGAAACTGACTCGAGACCGAACAGA
This sequence comes from Aspiorhynchus laticeps, assembly GCA_023376895.1. Lineage (NCBI taxonomy): Eukaryota > Metazoa > Chordata > Actinopteri > Cypriniformes > Cyprinidae > Aspiorhynchus > Aspiorhynchus laticeps. The sequence continues at coordinate 40,005,101 of CM041796.1, forward strand.
CAATATAAAACATTATAACATATTTTCCTTAAAAATACTGCACTGATGAATACTGCAAAACATGAGCAGGAATGTGCTTTAAAATATATAGGGTTTCCATAATTCCTTCCTAACCGACATAATTATACTGATTAGGCTTAATCTATTTTAATTTCAGTTGTAGTTTCTATTTATTTTCAGTTAGTAATTTCAGTGTTTCAACGTAAACTCATTTCAGTGTTATTTTAGTATTAATGAGATACTATTATAGTTATTAATATTTTGAATCAGTTTTTATTTTTAGAATTTCTGTTTTTATTTTGTTTTTTAATTTCTGTTTTTACTTTGAGTAATTTTGTTATGCGTTTTGGTAATTTCATTAGTTTTTGTTTTTCGTGTCTATATCGTTTTTATTAATTTTTTATTTCAGTTTTAGTTATTTTAGTACATAAAGTTAAATTGAATTGAGAAATGTTGCAATCAGCAACTCGCTGAACTAAAAATGTTTATATATATATACGTAAGTGTATTTTCTAACATGACAGTTATAAATACTGTAATTATTTCAGCAACAAAGGTGATTTGAAACATGTATCTTGCATTGTTTTCTCTTGAATAAACTGATTGTTATAAGTACTAGAATATCATACTGTTATGTTTTGGTGATTAAATCAAATGTTCTCAATATATAGGCTATTACAATAATCGTATGTTTCGAAATGATTGCTTGGATAAAAATATGCGTAGGCCTAATTAATGAAAGTAGGCCAAGATCAGGTTTTGAAAGAATGATTAGCGATGTTACAAGTGTGATCAGTTTGGATTTTTGAAAATATACAACTTACTTGTGAAAATAGTAAAAGCGAATAAAAAAACTGTAGTATTCAAAGTACCTGCATCCTGGAGAAACGACGGTGGCGCTCTTATGTGAACACAAATACTAAAATGAACCACAGACAACAAGAAACCTTCATTTGCTTAAAAAATAAACGTAGGCCTATCAAAGAAATATGAATGTGAAAGTCGCCTGCGGTTAGTGATGTGAGATTTGAACCAAGGCATCAGTTTATTTCGAGAATAAATTTGTGTGCCAGATTGATTTGAGGTGTTAATGAAAAACTATTGACAAACAAAACCTCACTTTCTGCCCAGTCACGTGAGTCGGAATGTTCGAACCCCAGATCTTACTTTATGAGTAAGTTTTCATTCAGACTCATTCAATTACATTTTTAAATACCCAGTCATACAAGTAATGAACAATACAAATTTTGTATTATTAAATTTAGTTTACTGTGTTGAGACTTGCTGAAATTGCGTTTGGTCTCATACTGTAACGCGTATCTTGTCAGTGTCTGCACTTGCTTGGCCATTTGTTGTGATAAACAGGAAAGTGGGTCCAGCTGAATTCAAATAGTGATTTGTTAGATGGGTATAAAAAAGGTTATTATACCGTGGCAGTTGTCCTGTGAAGGCCTCCTTATGCGAAGACCGAAGAGTGTAAAGACCATCGACTCTACTGGACAGGGACACCGGCAAAGGATATACAGTAAGTATCGCTTTTTATTTTTCCTCTTTCCTACGACTTGTTTCACTTCTATTTTAGTTTGTATAGCCATTTCTTACTATGTGTAAGTAAGTTGTTGTTGTTGTTTTAAAACATGTGAGCTTGGCTCCGTGTTGATGTCTGTATAGGTTGTTTATTCAGTTTAGTTTTATTTAATTTGAGTTATTTTAGTACTCCATACTACATGGAAATGAAATAATATATATATTTCATTTATTTTTATATGTATGTATATGTGTATGGCTGTACACATGTAGTTGTTTTTTGGTGTTTGGCTAAGTGTTATGTTAGAAGCATTATTATACTCATACCTTTTGTTGTTTTAATATTTTGGAATTGTTTTTAGCTTATGTTTTTTTTTCATTTAAATGTTTAGTATTGAAATGTTGTTGTATGCATTTGTCAATTTGATTTCATTAGCCTACTTTATTTTCTTAAATGTGTGTATATATTATTTTCAGAGTTTTGACTAAGTTTTGATTACTTTTTCTTATTTGTAAGTCGCTTTAAAGCGTCTGCTAAATGACTAAAAGTAAAGTAACTAAAATTACAAATAAATATGCCATTCATATAAGCCTATGTGTACATTATTTTTCTAGTTCATCATATTGATATTCATATACTGGCATTAAACGCCGCAGTTTAAATTATCATAGAGAGAAATTCAACACACACACACACACATGAAAGGGCAGATTGTTTGCCAAATCTATTTCATTATGCTATTTTTACGAAGAAAACAGATCCTAGACCAGGAGTTATGGGCAGCTTTTCCATCTAAAAGCAATCAGTTAGACTATTATACATGCTGAAGTAAAGTCCGGCCGTCCCCCTTGGTTTTCACAGACAAAAATTTGCATTTATGTATAAAACATTGGCTAGAAAAATAAATTAGAAAATGCAAGTCTTTCAATTTCTTGTTGATCTTATAAAAACCAAATAACACATCCTTAAACACAACTGTCTAAGAGAGAAGCACAAGCGAACAGAATCTCCTCAAAAATATATCTACGTCAACACAATCCGAAAAAAGGTGAGGGACAGACTCATCTTCACTGATAAAAATTATTTTTTGGTGAAGTAAATACTACATAAAAACAAATGTAATTTCTACATTAAGTAATTTAGTTCAGGCAAGAAAAAAAAAGTAAATTCTATATTAGTACTCAATTTAAGCTTGTAGAAATTAAAGTTTGAACTTAAGTATATTTTACTTGGAATTGTTTATGTTTACAAGGATTCTTTAAGTAAATATCAGAGTTATGATCCCGTTTTTTCCCATCATGCACTGGGGCATGAATAATTAAAATGGTTAAATTTGTCACTGTTTTTGAGTTATATTTACACAGTTTTATGGTTGCTTTTGTTGTTAGGCTTAGTAACTTACTGTTTTGTGACATCTGGACTTGATTTTCTACTCAAAATGACCCATTTATACTCGAACACTATCCACTGACCGTCATTGTGTATGGTGTACCAAGTAATGAGGTGTCTGTGTTCATTTGGGTAATAATTCTATTAGGTGGACATATTATCTTAAAAAGATAACAAGCTGTTTACTTACATGATTGTAAGTGAATCACATGATTTAATAGCATGGTTGTTTCCCAGTGCTACATCGACTGAGTAAATTTTAGAAGCCATGACTGAGTGACATACAGGTGCATCTCAATAAATTAGAATGTCGTGAAAAAGTTAATTTTTTCTTGTAAGTTATTTCAAAAAGTTAAACTTTCATATATTTTAGATGCATTGCATGTAAAGTAAAACATTTCAAAAGTTTTTTTTGTTTTAATTTTGATGATTAGAGCTTACAGCTCATGAAAGTCAAAAACAGTATCTGAAAATATTAGAATATTTACATCTGAGTTTCAATTAATGACCATCCCTACAGTATAAATTCTGGGTATCTCTTGTTCTTTGAAACCACAATAATGGAGAAGACTGCTGACTTGGCAATGATCCAGAAGACGAACATTGACGCCCTCCACAAAGAGGGTAAGTCACAGAGGGTCATTACTGAAAGGTGTGGCTGTTTACAGAGTGCTGTATCAAAGCATATTAAAAGCTAAGTTGACTGGAATGAAGAATTTGGGTAGGAAAAGGTGCACAAGCAACAGGGATGACTGCAAGCTTGAGAATACAGTCAAGCAAAGCTGATTCAAACACTTGTGAGAGCTTCACAAGGAGTGGACTGAAGCTGGAGTCAGTGCATCAAGAGTCACCACGCTCAGACGTCTTCAGGAAAAGGGCTACCAAGCCACTTCTGAACCAGAGGCAATGTCAGAAGCATCTTACCTGGACTGTGGAGAAAAAGAACTGGACTGTTGCTCAGTGGTCCAAAGTCCTCTTTTCAGATGAAAGTAAATTTTGCATTTAATTTGGAAATCAAGGTCCCAGAGTCTGGAGGAAGTGTGGAGAGGCACAGAATCCATATTGCTTGAAGTCCAGTGTGAAGTTTCCACAGTCAGTGATGGTTTGGGGTGCCATGTCATCTGCTGGTGTTGGTCCACTGTGTTTTCTGAAGTCCACAGTCAACGCAGCCATCTACCAGGACATTTTAGAGCACTTCATGCTTCCTTCTGCTGACAAGCTTTATGGAGATGCTGATTTCATTTTCCAGCAGGACTTGGCACCTGCCCACACTGCCAAAGTACCAAAAGCTGGTTCAATGACCATGGTGTTACTGTGCTTGATTGACCAGCAAACTCGCCTGACCTGAACCCCATAGAGAATCTATGGGATATTGTCAAGAGGAAGATGAGAGACACCAGACCCAACAATGCAGATGAGCTGAAGGCCACTGTCAAAGAAACCTGGGCTTCCATACCACCTCAGCAGTGCCACAAACTGATCACCTCCATGCCACGCCGAATTGAGGCAGTAATTAAAGCAAAAGGAGCCCCTACCAAGATTGAGTACATATACAGTAAATGAACATACTTTCCAGAAGGCAAACAATTCACTAAAAATGTTTTTTGTATTGGTCTTATGAAGTATTCTAATTTGTTGAGATGAATTGGTGGGTTTTTGTTAAATGTGAGCCTAAATCATCACAATTAAAAGAACCAAAGACTTAAACTACTTCAGTCTGTGTGCATTGAATTTATTTAATACACGAGTTTCACAATTTGAGTTGAATTACTGAAATAAATGAACTTTTCCACGACATTCTAATTTATTGAGATGCACCTGTAGTAGGTCATCTGGGTATTTCATGCATACAGAAAATTTGCATACTATGCACAGCATACATTACTGGATGTTGCAGAAATAGTAAGAGTAGTATGATAGTATGGCATTTCAAACACAGCCTGGGTCTCTTCTTCTTCTTCTACTGGTGTTAATGGTGGTTGGCACACCAAATTGAATGGTGCATTCCCGATACCTACTGGGTAGGAGTGTGGAGCGCATAATGGTTGGGAAGTTGGGAACCAATAACACCGATGACAATGGGGAGGGGACAGAGATTATAAAAAAATAAATAAATTATAAAAAAATAAATAAAATACTAACAAAAATGTATTTAAAAAAAACTTTAGTTTAATACACCGGTATCTTACATTCTATTGATCAGTTTTGTTTCTTTTAAGAAAATAATTAATTCATGAAATGTTCTTGATTGTGTTGAGCCATTTCCTAACAGAATCTGCGATGACAGATTATTTATACCCAAAGATCTTAACGCTTGAATAAGTTGAAATCTTGCTCTTTCATACGCATCACACTGTATAAGTACATGTTCTATTGATTCAGCATGACCACATCTATCACAATTTCCATTTTCATGCTTCCCCATTCTATAAAGACATTGATTCAACAAACAGTGTCCAATACACATTCTTGACATTAAAACGTCATCTTTTCTGTTGCCAAACTTTCTTCTTTCTTGACCTACCTTCTCTTTTTTTTTGTTATCAAGAATTTTTTATTTTTTTTATTTTTCACACACAACACAACATAATATCAAAATACAACAAAACAAAACAACAGACACATACTCAACATCTCAAGGTCCAATCAAAAGGGAGGGAGAGAGGGAAGGACAACAAGAACACAAAAGTCACTCCTTTATACGATCACGTCTGTCCAACAAAAAACACTGCCAAGCATCAATGGTCGAAGGCCTGGCCCCACCGACTCACGCCGTTGTACGTTCACATGACACTATTTGCAGGAGGCTACGGATCCAATATGTTTTTCTACACGCGTGTAAAAAAAACAAAAACAACATAAAAATATGAACAACCGACAACCATAAACAAGAAACAACTCAGACCGCACATTACCGAGAACATGGGTCTGACTGAGCAATAAAAAACAGTGATAGTTCGTGACCGATCCACTCCAACGCAAGACATGTCTCCCGAAAGGCTCACACAGCCAAAAAAAATTTTTTTTTTATTAATTAAACCTACTCTCCATTAGTCCCCTCCAAAAAAGAAAGAAGGAGTGTCAGTCTTACCAGCAAAGAGATCGTTGTACCGGATAAATAAGGACAATATCCCAGTAGGAGAGAGGAGAGAAGAAAACGCAAAAAATAGGTTTAGCAAGCGTCCATGTCCATCCTGGCATCATCCCCTCCTGGGCAGCTAGGGCCAAGTCCATTCCGGCCGTCACGCCCCTCCCGCCGAACTGGAGAAACAGTGGCCGCTGCTCCCCCGTCATCCCCCCGCAGAGCTGCGGCATACGACTTCTGCTGAGACATGGAGCTGATAAAATCCTCCGCTTTCTGAGGGGAATCGTAGCTTCTCTGTTCCCCTTTGTGCCGTAGCTTAATTACCGCCGGATAGATGAGGAAGGGCTGGAGACCAAGCGCTGTCATCTTCTTCAAAACCGGACCAAATGCCTTTCTCCTGATCGCTGTAGCCGGACTAAAGTCGGGAAAAAACAGCAGTGTGACATTGCTCTGCGAGCATTTCACCGGATAGGCCTGCCGAGCACCCTTCAGGATATCTGATCTGTCATGCCATCTCAGCACACCGAAGATGAGAGTGCGCGGCCGATGGGAGCCCCTCCCTCCGTCATACACGCGATGCGCCCGATCAATCTCGATGTCACGGCCCCCCAAGGAAGGAATCCACTTGGAAAGATTAGCTCAGAGGAAACCAGCTGCGTCTGGACCCTCCATCCCTTCCGGGAGCCCCACCAGTCTAACGTTGTTCCTCCTACACCTGTCCTCGATATCTGTCATCTTCTCGGTGAGTCGCTCCGGCTGATCCTTTAAGTCCGTGACTCTTCTCTTATCTTCACGCGCCGCTGCCTGAACAGAAACAACGTGGTCACGTGTCTGCTTCGCCGTGGTAACTATGGCCTCAAATTCCTCTCTTAGCTCTTTAACAGTCTTGTTGGTCGCTTGTATGTCCTCACGCAGTTCACGCAATGCTGGAATCAGCACAGAGTCCATCGCATCTCTTACTGCCGAATTCACAACCGAATTCAAAGTGCTTTGCTGCTCTTTAAATGCTAGTTCAATGCGGTTAGCAATAGCCTCGTCGAGGTCTTCTCTGGAGGTGGCTGAATCTCTGATTTTTTTCTTCATTGGCGATTGCTCAATCTCTCTTTTCCGATCCCCTTTGTCTGCCTCAGCACTCATGATGGGTCCAATGCAGAGTGGTTTAAATTTTACTGACAGGATCGTAAAATATGTGGCAAAGTGAGCGGAGCAAAAGACTAAGCCCGCATCGCCGTCGAGGGGTCACGTGATCCTCGACCTACCTTCTCTTGAATGTGATATAAGTGTCTACCTTTTATTCCACTATCCCACTCCTTCTGCCATTTCTTTCTCATTTCTTTTGCAATTAACCCTTTTACTTCTGTTTTACTCATTGACACTTTAATGTCAATTTGTGCATGTTTCTAAGCCCGTTTAGCCAGATGGTCGGCCTCCTCATTTCCTTCCACACCCATATGTGATGGTACCCACATGAAGTTTACTATAATTCCAGCTTGTCTTATTCTAAATAAACTCTGCATCACTTCAAATATCATATCTTGTCTTGCTATTGCAATTCCACTTAACAAGCCATTTAAAACTGAAAGGGAGTCTGTGCAAATTACTGATCTTATTGGTTGTACTTCTTCTATCCACTGAAGAGGTAGATATATTGCTATAATCTCTGTAGATTTTCTATGGGGTTAAGGTCAGGCAAGTTTGCTGGCCAATTAAGAACAGGGATACCATGGTCCTTAAACCAGGTACTGGTAGCTTTGGCACTGTGTGCAGGTGCCAAGTCCTGCTGGAAAATGAAATCTGCATCTCCATAAAGTTGGTCAGCAGCAGGAAGCATGAAGTGCTCTAAAACTTCCTGGTATATGGCTGTGTTGACCTTGGACCTCAGAAAACACAGTGGACCAACACCAGCAGATGACATGGCACCCCAAACCATCACTGACTGTGGAAACTTTACACTGGACCTCAAGCAACGTGGATTCTGTGCCTCTCCTCTCTTCCTCCAGACTCTGGGACCCTGATTTCCAAAGGAAATGCAAAATTTACTTTCATCAGAGAACATAACTTTGGACCACAAAGCAGCAGTCCAGTCCTTTTTGTCTTTAGCCCAGACGAGACGCTTCTGACGCTGTCTGTTGTTCAAGAGTGGCTTGACACAGAGCTCTGTGAACAGCCAGCCTCTTTTGCAATGACCTTTTGTGTCTTGCCCTCCTTGTGCAAGGTGTCAATGGTCGTCTTTTGGACAACTGTCAAGTCAGCAGTCTTCCCCATGATTGTGTAGCCTACAGAACTAGACTGAGAGACCATTTAAAGGCCTTTGCAGGTGTTTTGAGTTAATTAGCTGATTAGAGTGTGGCACCAGGTGTCTTCAATATTGAACCTTTTCACAATATTCTAATTTTCTGAGATACTGAATTTGGGGTTTTCATTAGTTGTCACTTATAATCATCAAAATTAAAAGAAATAAACACTTGAAATATATCAGTCTGTGTGGAATGAATGTATACATTATACAAGTTTCACTTTTTGAATGGAATTAGTGAAATAAATCAACTTTTTGATGATATTCTAATTATATGACCAGCACCTGTATATACACACACACACACACACACACACACACACACACACATTTACATTTAGTCATGTAACAGATGCTTTTATCCAAAGCGACTTACAAATGAGGACAATAGAAGCAATCAAAACCAACAAAAGAGCAATGATATACAAGTGCTATAACAAGTCTCAGTTAGCTTAACACAGTACACATAGCAAGGTGTTTTAAATTTTACAATAAATAAAAAGAAAACAGATAGAATAGAAAAAGAATAGAGCAAACTAGTATTAGAGGCCTTTTTGCTTGTGGTCTGCAAACACTGCTCACCCCTGGTGGAGTTTATGATTATTAAGTGCCGGCCGTTCTATCTACCGAGGGAATATACAGCCATACTGCTCTTTGCTGTATACATCCCTCCCAGCTACAACAACAGGAGTGAGGCACTAAATGATCTGTACCAGCACATCAGTGGGCAGCAGACAGCCCACCCAGATGCTTTTCTAATCTTGGCTGGGGATTTCAACCACGCAGACTTAAAGAGTGTGTTCCCAAAAATTCACCAACACGTAGACTTTCCAACAAAGGGTTCTAGATATATATATATAGAGAGAGAGAGAGAGAGAGAGAGAAGAACTTTGAGCAGTTCACACAATATATATACTTTGCATAGAAACAAATAACATCATTCTGGATCCTCCAGAGGAAGAATAAAGATAAAACAATAAAAGGAATAATTTCTTACTCCTTCATACAGGTCTGACATGGTGAATACATAATGTTTCCTTGAATAAAGAAAAAGAGGGTACTTGAAAAACAACTCCTTATACAGCAGTTATGGAAAAATACAAAAGAATCAGACTCAGAAAGAGCTTTATTGCCAAGTATGTTTACACACACACACTTTTGTCTTGGAGGCAGTAGCCTCCAGCACAGAAAAAAAGGACAGACAGCGTGCAGGCATACTTTATATATATATATATATATGCGCGCTATGTGCATTTCTTCATTCATACACATTCTCAATATTGACTGAAAAAAAAAGAGTGAATGGTCAATGTTGGAGACCATAGGGAAGGACTGCAAGAGACCACTAAAATTCTGTTATTTATCATCAGATCAATACACCTGTTATTCTCATGGACTCATAAATTGATCATTAAGAGATAGAAATATATCTTTGTGTAAATAAAGTCTTAAAAATAAAAACCTCTTGCAGGAGAAGCGATATTAAAAGTCTTGCATTGAATGTTGTCTTTTTACATTTTGTGCTCTCTATCCACAGGAAAAGTGTTTTAACTCGGCACAGAACTGAACTCACACAGTGAAACAACAGTGTTCAAAACATTCTGTGGTCCCAAGATGGCAGTTTTCATATTTTGTACCTGTGCATCATGCAAGCAGCTGCCAGCTTTATGAATGACTCTAACAATCATGTTTCTGTGTTTGAGAGGAGTCAGTTTCATTATTAGACAGACTGTAATCATTCACTGTTCATAGATCTCTTCTCCAGGATAAAAAGGACGAGTTGAAAGCTTTTGGTCACTCTCCTGTACGGGCTCGTGATCTGTAGTCTCCACTGAGGGTGATGCCTTCTTCTTACGGCATAAAAGAATGAGAAGAAAGCAAATGAAGAGTGAGAAAGGTAAGATCAGTCCAAAGCGAGCTCGTTTCTCATTGTTGCTGTCCTCAGTTTGTTCTCCTCCTGCACCGGTGAGCTTCTCTGCATGAAATTAAACAGCAGAACTAGCACACTGTGTTGGTTTATTTTTTAAAGTGTATTTTCATTTTGGGAAAATTTGGCTTTTATTTCATTACATTTCAAAGCTTTATATGCTTAATTTTCTTGATATTTCAAACTGAAGAAATCTGGACCCAGCAACAATGTCTTTTCAGCTAATTATTTTCAAAGAACATCATGATCGTTTAATAGCTTATTGACTGCTGGCTAATTGACGACTCAATTAATTATAATGTCAGACTGAGCACCAACCAGGGTTATTATATTTGACAAACTAAAACTGAAATTCAAGTACGTTAGTTAATTGAAACAAACTAAATAAACATTAACTAAAATAAAGTTTTTTTTATTTTTCCAATTTCAGCTAGAAGCCAAGGTAACATTTCTCATTTTAACTTAGTTTAACTTGAATACTAAAATTAAAACAAAAATCGATTAGATTTAAATGATTAATTATATTCAAATGAATTAATTATTAAATAACTACATAGACATACTAAAAATATTTAAAAAAAAAATGACAAAAACAAAATTACTAAAACTAAAAATTCAAATGAAAATATATTTTAAAAAAACTATAATGGCATATAAATGATAATAAAACAGCACTGGCTGCAACGGTCACTTATGTATTATTGTTGTTGTAGTTTTTTTTAAATCACACTATTTTTACAAACAAATCTTACCTATCTAATCTTCACAAATAGTAGGCCATTTATGCTTTTCCTGGTGTAATATTTAATCTAGGATTCTGTATTTCAACTCAATGTGATTTATGCACCACTATATAATAGTGATACTCTATAAATTTCGCTGTTGCTTAGATCACTCCCATATAAAATGTATAACATTAGTAGTAAAACCATAAATTAATGTTAATAATGTAACATTCACTTTAAATCTAATTGAGAACTAACAATACAATAGGCATTGATATATCAAGTACATATATTCATATGAATGATGAGGTCTTACCGTTGACATGCAGCATGTAGGCGTGAGGGTATCCTTTAGTATTTTCATCATGAACGAAGCAGCGGTATAATCCTGCGTCTCTCTTCTGGACACCAGTGATGGTCAGAGACACATCTCCGTCTCTGAATCCGTCCTCTGTCAGTGATACTCTGTCCTCATAGCCATCGCCTGGGTTTGTGTCTCCATTTTCAGTGTAGTGAAGAGTGTTTTGTTCATAATGTAGCCACGTCACATCCCTGACACCGCTTTGAGTCTCCGCATAACATGGGAGAGTGACGTTTCTCAGCTCGACAGCTGTCACGTTTATAGCAACTATGGGAAAAACAATTTAAAACAACTTATATTACTCACAGTAAGTTCAGCTACTCATGCTATTTAAAGCATTATCTAAAGTGTCACTACGGTGAATGAGAAGTGCACAACAAATCACAATTCTGAAAACAATAAATTACAAACGCAAATGCAGATCTAAAAAACAAAATAACAATTCAGAAAACACAACAACAAATCTGAATACAAAATACCAAGTCAGAAAACACACAAATCAAAGTAGGCTATAGGTCTTTGCGGACCAAAAAGTGGGTGTTTCTCAAACGTTCAATGTCATGCCTGAATACTGCCTGATAAAGTAGCATTTATGAGAGCCGCACAGCTTTGTGTACAGCCAACGCAATCTCACGGCAATTCGTACATATTTTACGAGGTGGCTAATTCGTACGACCTCACTCGTACGATTTACTACGATTTGTCTAAACCCCAGTGAAGGTTAGGTTTAGGGGAGGGGTTAGGTGTAGGTCATTCGTACAAATTCATACGATTAGCCACCTCGTAAAATACGTACGAATTGCCGTGAGATCGGGCTGGTACAGCTGTGACGAGGGAAACCGTTCCAAAAGTATGGAAGCCTGTTTCCACCACTGAATAAAAAATTAAAAAAAGGTAATTGCGCCTTTTTATCTCAAAATTCCAACTTTTTTTCTGATATAAACTCGCAATTGTGAGTTAAAGTCTTAATAGTGGAATAAACTCGCAATTGCGAGAAAAGTCAGAATTGCGAGTTTTTAGCTCGCAATCGTGACTTTATAAATCGTAATTCTGACTTTTTAACTTGCAATTGTGAGTTTATATCTCACAATCCTGTGAAAAAAAGTCAGAATTGTGAGGTAAATAATGCAATAACCTTTTTTTATTTTTTATTCAGTGGCGGAAACGGGCTTCCATACAAAAGCGCCTCCTACTGGCAGAGAATCAATTTTCAATGAGGCCGTTTTCTGCTTTTGAACGGACTTCTTAATGCTGTAGGATAGAACTCAATTCGTTTAATTTTCCTAATAAAAAGACTGTTTAATAGTTTTTTGTATTCTGATTCAAAAGGTAATATAATATAGAGTACAGTGTTGTAAATGTACATGCATATTTTGTATTCCATAGTAAGGGCAATTCATACAGTACTTTTAAACTGAGCTACTTTAATACCTTCTCTCCGAACTTTCTACCACGACTCTGCTGTTCTTCCTGTATACCTTGATTGACAGATGTCTCGTCCAGTCAGCGGTGAGTAATCTATTCCCAAACCAATGACACTGTCTCAAACTATACCTACCTCTTCCGGTTTGTCTGATTTGACATCGTGTTTTCTGACTTATAATGTTTTCGGAATTGTTATTCTGTTTTTTAGAGATTTGCATTAGCGTTTGTAATTTGTTATTTTGTTTTCAGAATTGTGATTCGTTTTGCACTTCTCGGCCACCGTATGTCTCTAATGTGACGCAAACAAACACTTACCTACAACATCCAGGATAACTTGCTTGATAAAGCCATCACAGCTGCACATGTATTGGCCCTGGTCATTGTATTTTGCTGACTTGAGAAATAGAGAGTAGTTTTTTTCATGTGTGACTGCAAATCTTTCCCGAAAACTCTCTTTTATGATGCATTTCTTCTTTTGGCATTCAGCAACGGTTGCTTGTATAGGTATGTTCTTCCTCCACATGACTTTTTCACCGCTGCCGCAGGGAAGTGATGTTGGGTGATTCAGAACCACAAAAACGGAGGAAGCGCCTGTGAATATAACAAAAATTGTTTCGAATTGTAATAAATGCCTCAAATCACATACAATTTGCAGACTCTACAAGATTTGCGTTTACATTTATGCATTTAGCAGACGCTTTTATCCAAAGCGACTTACGGTGCATTCAGGCTATATATATATATTTTTTTATCAGTATGTAAAAAAAAAAAAAACCCTGATAAAACAGATCTTAAAAGATGTTTATCTTTTAAGAAATAAATGATAAAAACAGAGAATATGAAGCTGACGTTGCACCATGTTGAGTTCTGGCTCTGGCAAATTGCTTTGTTTATCTGCCATACAGGGAGGATTGTGCTGCCTTTCTGCTACCGAGTTTAGGGCAGTATTTTGATTTTCTTTCGTGATTGTGAAAAATGTCACCATTGTATGTCATTCATGCTGCATTGAGAATTGCAATAGAAAACTGGACAATGCAATATGTTTTTTTTCGTCTTGATGTGTATAAACACCAAGGGAAGCAGGTTGTGGAGATGAGGAGAAAATGCTGGATAGTATTAATAATGTCACTACCTGTCACTCAATAACAATCTCATTGCTGGGTGTTTTTGACAGTTTTGATTTTGTTTGGTTTAATAATTAACATTACCTTTGCAAGTATGACTCTCACTCGGCTTGTGAATTAGCAGAACTGGAACAGGGACTAAAATGCTGAACCTGAATAAAGCTTAACATGGCTTAATGTACCAAGATAGTGATAAAGACAAAATTGTAAAGAATATACTGTGTGCAGATATGCATATAAGCCCAAAATATGAACGCAACACGTTTATTTACACATTAAGAGTTTTCCTCTCAGATAAAGAAAACATTTAGTCTTGTTATTTTTTATTTATTTGGGATGGGGATAATGGTGGAGCGTTTGAAGCATGAAGGGACTTCGCACAGCTCCAGTGATCTGTTAAAGATTTGTGAAAAGATGTGCGCCAGCTGGTCAGCACAGGTTTTTAGACAGGCTTATGTAGCACCATCTGGGCCTGGTGCTTTTCTTCTCTTCTGCCTCCAGAAGACCAGGGCCCGTATTTATCAAGCCTCTAAGAATTACTCTCAAGAACACTGCTAAGAATTGACTTAAGTGGAAAAAAATTCTTGGCTCAAAGCTGCGATTAAAAGTTAGTTATCAATCGTCTCAGTCGTACTTTAAGCGAAGTGTAGGACTAAATCTTAAGTGTCAGTTTTAGAGATGATTCACAACACTTTGCTGTCCCACAAACGGGATTTTGGATGACGACATATGCATGGACCAATCACTGAATAGATTTCCTTAATTAAGCATATTCTCAGATAAATTCTCATAGAATGGTTAAATTCCTAATAAGAGTTTACATTCAACACACATTTGACAATAAAGAATTTTCAAGAGAATACATTATGGCAAGGAAACAAAGCATCATCACAACTTAATTTAGGGTGCAGATAGACGATAATAAAGTGTATCGACGATAGTCAAAGATATTGCCTGTTTCTGATGCCTTTGACGACAGCAAGACGATTATTATTATTATTATTATTATCTGTCAAAAATAGACTAGGTGCCTATCTTTAGTGATGCAGCGCGGAGAGCGGCTTCAGAAACTTGCCACGGCGCGGCTGATCAGCTCCGGTGGCTGTGGAGCTGTAACGCGCCGCAGACGCGTGCAGTGTAAATAAGGGGTAAGAGATTTATTCATCATACAGTGTAGATCGCATAATACTCGCGCTAGACTGAAGTCAGTTATGATGTTGTTTGGTAATGTAAATGTTCTTTGCTCATTTTGAATAACTGAGGAAGTGTAACTTGTTTCATTAACTGCTCGTCGCCAAACATTTCAAAGACATTCCTCTCCTGAAAGATTAGCGCACGTCTCTGTCTCTTCAGCGCCATCACAAGCCCCTGCTGGCAACTCCTAACCACTTGAGAGACCTCTCCAGCTGTCTTAAATAACTGGGAGAGTAAGAGTGATTCTTAGCTTTAAGAAATTTGATAACTTGCTTTTATACTTAAGTTTGAAAGTAGGAGTAAATTTCATGAATTCTCAGCACTTAAGACTAAAATGGCACTTTGAGAAGCTTGATAAATACGGGCCCTGGACTGCGTTTCCCGTCACCCTTTGCACTCATTATTGGTTCATTACTGCCAGCTGTTTATCATTGACTCATTAGTCTCACCCTATATATACCTTGTTCATTTTGCCTTTAGTTGCGTCAGTATTGTATTCTGTTCCTATCTTTGTTTTCTGTTTTTGCTCATGTGGATTGTTTTTTTGGACTGAGAATGAAACTGCAAATGGTTTTTTTTGTGTGAGAATTCCGTGATACACGTAGACTTATATCACCAAACAACAATTTTTTTCTGCTTCTGCATATTCAGTTCACCACAGACTGCTCATATTGGTTGAAAATGTCGCAAACACCCGCAGACTACAGTACATGTTTCACAACAAATAAAACTACATCTAGCAAATTAATTCACACGAAAAGTGTTATACAGCGGCTTTAAAATCAACCAAAGAGACCATCTGCGTTGCAGTTAAAGCCAGTTTGAAGCATAGCAGTGAATTGAACCTATATGGAAAGCTGCTTCTTATTTAACTTGCAATACTACAATTAATGTAGGGGAGAGTGGGGACGGTTGCAACACTTTTTGCATTTCCTTTAGTTTCTCAGAGACTGTTTGCATTAGAAAGACAGAATTGTAATACAATAAAGCCACATCAGTCTGCTACTCACCCACATTGCTGTAACACGTGCACATATGATTATATACATACAATTTATACTTGAATAGATAGTCAAATGTTGCAACTGACCCCCAACAGGGGACGGTTGCAACAGTCCACAGGGGCAGTTGCAACATTCATTAAATTGTAATTAAAACCATTCTTAAATATCATTTTGCAGTTTCTTTATTTTATTTATGCATAGACATGGTCTTTAATAAGTTAAATTGGCTGTATAAAAACAAAGAATAGTAAATGGAAGGAAAAAAAATTCAAGAAACATGTAACAACCTGGTCTTGGTTAATTATTACAATACATTTGAACTACAAAATATTAATTTAATCAGAATCAAGACACTAAAACTTAATAATAGCCTACTTCTGTTAACATCTGTGAAAGGTTACTGAACTAAGGCCAGTTGCATGAACTTAGTCACTGTCTTAAGAACTAGTTTGACCAACTAGCAGTTAACCAAGTGTATCAATGTTGTGGTAAGGGACAACATGTTGGGACTGTCCCTACACTTGACAGCCGTGATAAAACTTGGTATAATAGCTTGACACAATATCTTTGACACATGCTAGCTATACCTATTAGAAGCTAAGAAAACACAGACATAAATCATATGTTTTTACAATGCTTCATGCAAACAACTTAGTATGACAAAAAATATCTGATGATTAAAAAAATACTTTTTTACCATGAAAATTATTTTTTGTAAAAGGAATGGTCACATGTGCCTGATTTCATCCAGGAAGGATGGGGGGGGGGATTTAGCACATGCAGTATGAATATCATCACTGTAGCTCATTCCTGATTGAAGAAATAAACCATGTTGAACCATCCCCACTCTCCCCTAATGTTAAAAAATGCTTTGCATCCCTTGAATTCCTTATTTTATTCAAGTAATAAGAAATAAGTGAGTGTTATGAAATTTCATTAGTTGTCATTAACTGAGTAATGTAAGCATGAATGAGCTAACCTTTTGTTACTATTACAGCATGTATGTAAGCATTTTGGCTGTTCCTCAAGTCATCATGCTTTTAGCGTGAAGACTAGCGGGGTAAGCCCAAGCCATGATGCAAAATTGGTGGTTTTCTTCTCTCCAGAGTGGCTGAGGTAAGATCTACACGAGACTCACAGACAGGCACAGATTACTGACAGTTAGCACATAATGTGGGGCCTTTAGATAAAAACACAAAGGAATTTATGATGTGCTCCCTGAATGCATTTAAGCATAAAAACATTCATCTTGTGAAAAGCCTGAAACCGAGAGAGATTTGATCAGCATCCTCCTAATTGTGTGTGTGTGTGTGTGTGTGTGTGTGTGTGTGTGTGTGTGTGTGTGTGTGTGTGTGTGTGCGGGTTTATGTGGTTTATGAGGACACAAATTTGTTTAATGACATTACGCCTATGGAGAGTCCCCATAAACCACAAAAACCAACATGTGTGTGTGTGTGTGTGTGTGTGTGTGTGATTTTGACTAATAAGAGTATTGTAAGTCAACTGAAAATTTACCAATAGAATTTTTGCCCATAGGTGATTCATTCGTTTATCTAGATTATCACAGCTCTGAGAAAGCATATTATGACTTATTCAGATGATCAGTTTTGTTTATTGTCTGTCACTGTTTTATGTTTCAGCTAAATTCACTTTTTTAAATCTAAATCCTCTTGTAGTAGACTGGTAACTATCACAGCTAATAATGTTTTTGTTATTTATGTTTTTTAAAGTAGATATTTTAAAAGTCCCACTGTTTGTAGTGGCTTTATTTCTTCCCTTTGTTTTTTGTTTTTTTTTAAAGAAAACTCAAGAGAAACAAGGAGCTGAAGAAGACATTGGGATGTCTGGCCACATTCAGTCTTGCTCTCCCATGAGAAAAATGGCACTAACATGTCTTGAGTACACAGACTACTCATCGCCCCACGAGGAGGTATGAATTGGGGGCAGAGGTTAGGAGCTTTGAAGTGAAAGCTAAAAAGGGATTTATACTGAAATGCCCCACAATCGAAACATATATTAGTCATATAGGTGTTCTTTCTGCCTTTTCCTTTTTGTCAGTCGAAAGTATTTGTATAGTTTCATGTTCTGAGACATTAAATATGAAACTGCTCTGCATCAAGATATGAAACTGTCTAATGAATGTCAGCATCTTAGTTATAAATCACCCATTTCAAGGTGTTTTTAGTATAATATCTAGAGTCCTGAGTTTATTCTTAATACACAGTATTTCTAATTAACAATTGTTTTTCAGATCGATTTATAATCTCATCTCAACATTACTAACAGGAATCATTATACTGTTTTTCTGAAATATGAAGGTTTTTAATGTGTAAGTACCATAATATTAAACATTTACTTTCACTTTTGTATATATTTTACATTAGTTGCATAAGTTAAATAACTTTCTGTTTGATGTGAAGTCCCACATTTCATGGCTAAGAGTTTATATTATAGTGTATGTTAAACAGTAGGTAGTTTTGGCTAAAAATGTCTCTAAATTCATGCTAAACCACATTGACTCGTTTACCATATCATTACCTTGTGATATTAGGACGTTACGAAAGCTGTCAATTTTATATTTATCCAAATAATTTTAATGATCAGAAGATTGTGTTGATGATTCAGGTTGAATCAACTAAGAAATTTTACAATTTTATGCACAAAATTAGCGCATTTCAAATTTGATGCCTGCTACAGGTCTCAGAATAGTTGGGACGGGGGCATGTTTACCATGGTGTAGCATCTCCTCTTCTTTTCAAAACAGTTTGAAGACGTCTGGGCATCGAGGTTATGAGTTTCTGGAGTTTTGGTTGGAATTTGGTCCCATTCTTGCCTGATATATGTTTCCAGCTGCTGAAGATTTCATCGTCGTCTTTGATGTATTTTTCATTTAATGATGCACCAAATGTTCTCTATAGGTGAAGGATCTGGACTGCAGGCCAATTCAGCACCCGGACTCTTCTACTACGAAGCCATGCAAGGGAAACAGGTCAATTCAGCTCAAAGGGAATTTATAGGGAATTTGGACAGAATCGCTGTTTTACGGCTGATCACCGAATCGGCCAGCGATTCATTGAACGAGCCGGATAACATCAACTCTACAAGTATAGTGAACTCTCCGCAGTATAGTGAAAACACTAGTTATTAGCACAGTAACAAGATCAGCACTTTAAGACATTAACTTGTAAGCAGGGGCGTCGCTGGGAATTCTGAGCCCTGTGCACTGACTTTGCTATGGGGCCCCCCACTGAACGTGATTTTGCAATCGCAATGGGCCCCCCCTCACCAAGGGCCCCTGTTACTCTGTTCCACTATTACCCTCTGTCCTGCTTGTAACCACAAAACACAAGATGCTTCTCTTTTCAATTTAAACCAATGAGGTTCAGCCATTCATCCCATATATTTAATAAAAGTCTCTTGTTTTAAATGACGCTCATACAAAAATGCAGACAGACCAATAAAGTCCGTTTGTTTTGCCATTTTCAAAATAAATATTATGAATACTAAGTAGATAATGTGGCATCTTCCATATATATGATATATTGAAATATAAAGTGCATTTCCAGTTTTACCAGTTGTCTCAAATTAAGTAATTAAGAGTATGAGTATTTCAATGAGTTTTTAGCGGCATTAAGGATCGAAATTTTATGTAAAAAAAGAAGAAAGAAATCCTGCAAAACTTGCAGTAACTTTAAGAAATCTGTATTTGTGTAAATAAAACATGCAATTAAATATATATTTTTTTAACATTATTGCCTAGTGTTCACTTCAGCTGGAAACTGCACTGTATAGGCACGTTTTTTTAGAGTTTTGAAGAAATAGAGGCAAGTTTTTTCCAATGTTGGTCAGAGCAGTTGGCCATAATATGTACTGGAATATTACACATTTGTTGAATTTAATCAGGGTTTACTTTTTTGCAAAAATTCACTTAAGCAAAAATTGCATAATTTCCTCATTTTACAAATATTGATGACATATATTTTCCTATATTTTTGTATCAAATATATGTGTAAGATAAGATTTAAACCTCTCTTAAGCTTCAATTCAGTAATTATTGCTTTTCAGTCCCTCTCAGTTATTAATAGTCTGAACAGCTGTGAAAAGAATTATCACACAAAGTCATGTCCCAAATATTTAACCTTTATTAATCGGTTCACACAATTTATACTTTGCATAGAATGAACAGAAACATAATTCTTGGTTTTCCTCTCCAGAGGATTTAAAACCATAAAAGGAATAATTTCTTACTCTTTAATACAGGTCCAACATGACAAAGGGTGAAATCAGCAAAAGTGGGACCGATAACAAGGTGGTCTTGAAATCTTGTAATATCAGTACTTAATTTGAATATCAGCATTTGATTGGTCAAATGTAAATCATATGGGCGTGGTTACCGCTCAAATGCTGGAAGGTCTGAAAAAAGTACATGGTAAGTGCCCTTAAATAGTTTGTCTATTGAAATTGTTAAGGTTTAAATTCTAATACAAACAGTATTCCAATCTACAATATATATTTGTATTACATGTGTTCATGTGATCATTCAATTTTATGCAACAAGTTTCTTCATTCTACTTTTTTAAAATATGTTAATTTTTCTAATTTACCTGAACATGTTAGGGACAGTATAGCATTCAGCTAAAGTGT
Organism: Aspiorhynchus laticeps; assembly: GCA_023376895.1. Classification (NCBI taxonomy): domain Eukaryota; kingdom Metazoa; phylum Chordata; class Actinopteri; order Cypriniformes; family Cyprinidae; genus Aspiorhynchus; species Aspiorhynchus laticeps. Next base: position 40,025,803 of record CM041796.1, read on the forward strand.
CATCCTATAAATTAAAAGATAACACATTGCTTAATGTGAGAAATTATTTTGTTCAGAAAATGCCACAAACTGTATGCAGAAGACAGAGAGAGGAAAAATAAGAATAGAAATTTGTGAAGATTGATTTTTTTGTGTGTGTAAAAAGTGCCTGTAAACAAACACATTCCTGCTCTCACCCACATTTACATTACACACATAAACAAATATGTGAAAGCATGTGTTACACACACACACACACACACACACACACACACATACACCTAAGCAGACTGTTGGATACAAACACTTACAGTACACACACACAAACAAACACAGTTGAAATCGTGATGTTTTTAAACTACACGTAATACATTGTACTTCTGTTGAAGTGACTCAGTTCTTTGATTTTGTCTTTCAGCTGGAGTGTTTTAATTCTTTACATTTGTACTTCAGCTGGAGTGCTTTAATAATTTCTTTAAATGTATGCTTCTGTTTAAGTGTTTTAATTCAATAAACTTTGTTTGAGTTCACAATCTATAGCTCAATCCACTGGTATGTCTATTTTTATAAAGATATTCTTTTAAATTCTGAAAATTTTCTATTGAAAAAAAAGGATTAGTACAATGTCCTGTTGTCCTGTTGTATTATCAAAGCACAAACTAGATAAAAATGTTTCCCAATTTACCTAAAAAAGTGAGAATTTTTTTAAAGAGTGTTGGTAAAGATTTATTTTTATTTAATACACAGTTTACCAAAAAAAAGTGTCCTGCTATTGCTGACTTCACCCAATATAATGTAACCTTGAATAAAGAAAACAGGAATAAGCAGCCCGATCTCACAGCAATTTATATTTTATGAGGTGGCTAATTCGTACAACCTCACTCATACAAATTCATAAGATTTTTGCTAAATCGTACATATTTTACGAGTTGCCAATTCGTATGAATTTGTACGAATGACCTACACCTAATCCCGCCCCTAAACCTACCCTTCACTGGGGTTTAGACAAATCGTACAAAATCGTACGAGTGAGGTTGTACGAATTCATACAAATTAGCCACCTCGTAAAATACTTATGAATTGGCTGTGAGATAGCGCTGGAATAAGGCTAGGAATACAAGTTAAAGAAAAAGGAGGTGGCTACATGCATTTCTTCACTCATACACATTCTCAATGTGACTGAAAATAAAGGAACTGAATGGTGACTAATAGTAATAGGGAGGGCTGTAAGAGGCCACTAAATCATAATTATAATTTTATTTATCATCATATACATACATTTGTTATTCTCATAAAACTGTAATCATGATCAGAAATGTAAATACTACATCCTTATGTCCAGAGGGGATGTATTCATTTATGCTGTTTACAGTACATATTTACATTGGCACAATGCATCAAAAACAGTTTCAAAGTCATTTATGTTTACATTATCTACATTTGTACAAATTAAATTCATTCATTCCCAATTTCTCTACTAAATAATGTCAAATGATATACAGGGTTTCTGCAAATTTTATGAAAGTAAATTTAAGACTTTTAAAGACATTTTACAACCCGAATTCCGGAAATGCTGGAATGTTTTTTAAATTTGAATAAAATGAGAACTAAAAGAATTTCAAATTTCAGATTTTAAAATTTTATGCACAAAATTAGCTCATTTGATGCCTGCTACAGGTCTCAAAATAGTTGGGACGGGGGCATGTTTACCATGGTGTAGCATCTCCTCTTCTTTTCAAGAGTTCATGGTTTCCAGCTGCTGAAGAGTTCGTGGTCATCTTTGCCGTATTTTTTGTTTAATGCTGCGCCAAATGTTGTCTATAGGTGAAAGATCTGGACTGCAGGCCAATTCAGCACCGGACTCTTCTACTACGAAGCCATGCTGTTGTAATAGCTGCAGTATGTGCTTTTGCATTTTCCTGCTAAAATACACGTCCTCTGGAGTGGAGCATATGTTGCTCTAAAACCTTTATATAGCTTTCAGCATTCATAGTGCCTTCCAAACCATGCAAGCTGCCCATACCGTATGCACTTATGCACCCCCATACCATCAGAGATGCTGGCTTTTGAACTGAACGCTGATAACACGCTGGAAGGTCTCCCTCCTCTTTAGCCCGGAGGACACGGCGTCCGTGATTTCCAACAAGAATGTCAAATTTGGACTCGTCTGACCATAGAACACTTTTCCACTTCGAAACAGTCCATTTTAAATGAGCCTTGGCCCACAGGACACGACACGATGGCGCTTCTGGACCATGTTCACATATGGCTTCCTTTCAGCATGATAGCGCTTTAGTTGGCATCTGCAGATGGCACGGCGGATTGTGTTTACCGACAGTGGTTTCTGGAAGTATTCCAGATTTCTCCCGTTTCTCTGAATCTTTTGATTATGTTATGCACTGTAGATCATGAGATTTGCAAAGCCTTTGCAATTTGATGTTGAGGAACGTTGTTTTTAAAGTATTCCACAATCTTTTTATACACTCTTTCACAGATTGGAGATTCTCTGCCCATCTTTACTTCTGAGAGACTCTGCCTCTCCAAGACATTCCTTTTATATCTAATCATGTTACAGAGCTGATGTCAATTAACTTAAGTAGTTGCTAGATGTTCTCCCAGCTAAATCTCTTTCTTTTTCAGCCCTTTGTTGCCCCCGTGCCAACTTTTTTTTTAGACCTGTAGCAGGCATCAAATTTGAAATGAGCTCATTTAGTGGATACAAGTGTAAAATTTCTCTGTTTAAACATTTGTTATGTTCTCTATGTTCTATTGTGAATAAAATATTGGCTCATTTGATTTGAAAGTCTTTTAGTTTTCATTTTATTCAAATTTAAAAAATGTCCCAACATTTCTAGAATTCAGGTTGTAGATTATCCACACCAGTTCCAGTGAACAGGACAACTCCTAGATACCTCACATTTAATGCCTCAAAATAGCCAAGAGAAGAAAAGGTTGATTTACAGCCTAAATTATTAGAGTTAAACTTAACTGAGGCTGCAAGGCAGCAGGTAGGAGGCAGGAAACAGGGCGAGGACCTCATTAAGAAATAATAACTTTCACATCATGAAAGAAGCTGAATGTTCAAGACTTGGCAAAGATTCGATCACCAGGTTAGTGCACACTTTTACAGGCCATGCTGTCTCTGCTGAAGCCTTGGAGAAGGCACAAAACTTGACCGGGACAGAGGATAAGTTTAAACAGTGGAAAAAAGACTTGAAGTTGAAGCTCAAAAAGGTGGTGTACCAATATTAAGTATGTGGCTGTCAATAGAAGATGAGATCCCTAATGTGAACAAGATTAGGTTATACATAATACATACATGTACATATATGTATACATACACACACACACACACACACACACACACACACACACACACACACACACACACATACAGTATATGGAACTAATGAAGCTCCAGGAAATCCCCAATATGGACAAAGGCATTGCTATTCCTGTAACTGAGTAAACAGAAGATATAAACGTTTTGAATGATAAAACAAACACATTAAACACTCGGCTACGACAATATATAGTTTGTCTGTGTTATTCAAGCCATCTCTGGTATTTTCATAATAATTAAGTATATTTAAAATCCATTGCTAATCAATGCATTAGTAGCCTATAGAACATATTTTCTGCCTCATTCTGTGACAAGAAGCTACATCAGATCACAAAAGGAAGCATTTAACTGGTGTTGTGGACTAAAAAGGTTATAATGTTCTATTTTGTTGGTTTAAACAGGTTTAAAAACACGAATACAAGAGTATTTTAGCTTTAGGCATTTTAATTAAAGCTAGGGCTGGGCGGTATATAGAGTTTGTACGATATATCGATATATTCTTTATAATCGATACGTTATTATGAAGCAATACAGTTAATATTGATATACAGTAGTTTGATACCAGCGCATCTGATAAAATATCTAGGGAGGACACAGACTGAACTGCTGCGGAGAAAATGCATAATACAATTTGTTCTAAACATGTGACAAGCTTTATATGAAGGGCTATAAAAAAACCTCGTAAGATACAGTAGCCTATAGTTTATAGTTTCAGTTTAAAGCGGCTCGCGCTCTACCTCTCAGATGCTCTGACAGAAAGGCTGTGTGCCGCTAACAGAGATGCTTCTCGCGCTGTTTAATGTGTTTGCTGTTTTCCGTAATGCATAATTTACATTTCACAGTTATATTCTCCATCTGTAAATGTTAGAAAGCCATGGAAATATTTCCATTTTACTGTCAGAAGTGCGTGAGCTTTTGCTTTGCGATTCTCTGCTAAACTTCACAGACTTCATTTAGAATGAGCGCCGCCGTGTGCGTGCGCGCCAAACAGACGGCGCGCAATGAAATAGGAGCGCAATAACTCTGACTAAAATATACATTTTGCTGAAATATTTGTAGTTGTAGCCTGTGATGCTTCTTACATGCGTTTCGGAGAAACAAAGGACAAATATTTTAATCGATCGCTCAGGCATGGCACCGAAATGAGGCACCGAAATCTGCGTTCTGATTCGGTTCAAGTACATACCGGTTCCATAGGTACCGGTGCCATATTGGTACCGGGTCTCGGTACCCAACCCTAGTCAGGATATATTTTATTGTACATTAACAAAAGATGTTCTCTGTCAGATTCATCTAGAACAACATCCTGAAATTGGGGCAGTGGCTCAATACTGGCTACATCCTCTAAAACAGGGGTTCTCAACCTTTTTTACTTCTTCTCCGGTCAATTTTGCAAGGCCCCCCTATGCCTAACATTTCCTCTTATACTGTACTTCTGCAGCAGAGAGAAAAGTGTTTATTTTTTAACTTTTTTTATTAACCAAAACATTTGTTTTGCCTTATTATTCTTCTACTGCATGTCATATATATATATATATATATATATATATATATATATATAAAAAAAAGAAAAAAATCAAAATTCAAACAAACTTTAAATTAAAGCTATACTTCATAACTTAAAAGGAAACCCTCTGCTCAATTCTAACTTTTTAAAATAATATAAATGGTATAAACCTATATAAAATAATATAAACCTGCCATACCAATGTCACAGTATGGCCCGTATTCCACCATCACTGATCACCCTCACCTGCACCTGATTAATTGATCATGTACACCTGCTCCTCATCATCACAGCTCATCACCCCTGCTCTACTTAAGCTCACTCCTCACTCCAGTCATCGTCTGATCTTGAAGTCACAAAGCTGCCAACACATTGTAACTTGTGGATACTACTCGGACCTTCACTCTCTACAGTGGACTGCTAGCTGAGTATACTAACCTGTTTTACTTACCTGATGATTCTTACCCTCTGTCTTCCCTCTCACTACCAGATACCTTTACATCTGTGGACTCTAGAGACTCACGGGCTCTCCAAGGATTCCTATCCGCCACAAACCTGCCAAAGGACAGAGACTGTCAGAATCCCAGCGCACTATCCACAATACCTCTAGAAAGCCACTTACCTCATGCAAAGACTCTCACCACTGTTGTCTCACCCAAATCCTTGTAAATAAACTCAACCTATTCTACACTTACCTTTGTGTCTGGCAGTTCCGTAACAGAAGATCAGACCAATAACAGAAGATCAGACCGAACCGAAGACGTGTGCGGACCACAGCGTAATGGAGGCGGCAGCTTTTATCACGAGGGCTTATGGAATCCACGACCCGCTGGATTTCGTGAGGGAATTCGTGCCTTTCGCCCTCTCCAGCGCACTAGAGGATCGAGCCCTCAAGCTCTTATTCCGGCTCGGGATCACATCCCATCACCCCTTTAAGCTCCCAGACACTTCCAGCCTCACATGGCAGGAGACTGTCTTCAAGTGTCTGGAGAGTCTTCGATCCCGAGTCGGAGTTCCGCCCGAAGCGGCGATGATGGTTCCGCCGCCCATAGCGGCGATGATGGTTCCGCCGCACAAAGCGGCGATGATGGTTCCGCCATCCACGGCGATGATGCCGCCCGCGACGAAGATGGTTCCGTCGCCCGCGGCAATGATGCTACCGCCGCCCGCGATGAGGAAGTTTTCGCTGGCCGCGGTGAAGTATGGGCTACTGCCCGTGATAAAGCAGGAGATAATGGATGAGGCTATCCCCTTAGAATTCCTTGCTCCTGTCATCTCCCCAGTGGCTGCTCCACGCCAGAGCCCTCCAGTGGCTGCTCCACGCCAGAGCCCTCCAGTGGCTGCTCCACGCCAGAGCCCTCCAGTGGCTGCTCCACGCCAGTACCCTCCTGAAGTCCCGCTGGTTCCGTCCAGCCGTCCTGTATTCCCGCTGGTTCCGTCCAGCCGTCCTGAATCCGCGCCTCCAGAGCGCCCCCTAGTGCCCGCTCCTCCAGAGCGCCCCCTAGTGCCCGCTCCTCCAGAGCGCCCCCTAGTGCCCGCTCCTCCAGAGCGCCCCCTAGTGCCCGCTCCTCCAGAGCGCCCCCTAGTGCCCGCGCCTCCAGAGCGCCCTCATGTGCCCGCTCTTCCAGAGCTTCGTCAAGAGCCCGTTCCTCCAGAGTGCCCACCAGAGGGGAGCTTCCCCATGAAAATTTTGGGGGGGGGCTATATATCCTCTGCCTGGGTGGCCGGGCCCAGAGCTAAGGCCACGGAGACCCCTGACCCACCATGGCCGCACAAAAGATATAGGCCATGGCCTCCCGAGCCTCCAGATCCGCCATGGCCTCCCGAAGCCCCGGATCCGCCATGGCCTCCCGAAGCCCCGGATCCGCCATGGCCTCCCGAAGCCCCGGATCCGCCATGGCCTCCCGAAGCCCCGGATCCGCCATGGCCTCCGGATCCGCCATGGCCTCCAGATCCGCCATGGCCTCCCGAGCCTCCAGATCCGCCATGGCCTCCCGAGCCTCCAGATCCACCATGGCCTCCCGAGCCTCCAGATCCGCCATGGTCTCCCGAAGCCCCAGATCCGCCATGGCCTCCTGAACCTCCGGTTCCGCCCTGGATGCCTTCCCTGTGTCCATGTCTTCCACCGACATCCAGGGCGCCCACCCCCCCTCCCAGGTTTTTGTTATTACGTCGCGGGACGCGCCGTCCGGGAGGGGGAGGTACTGTCACAGTATGGCCCGTATTCCACCATCACTGATCACCCTCACCTGCACCTGATTAATTGATCATGTACACCTGCTCCTCATCATCACAGCTCATCACCCCTGCTCTACTTAAGCTCACTCCTCACTCCAGTCATCGTCTGATCTTGAAGTCACAAAGCTGCCAACACATTGTAACTTGTGGATACTACTCGGACCTTCACTCTCTACAGCGGACTGCTAGCTGAGTATACTAACCTGTTTTACTTGCCTGATGATTCTTACCCTCTGTCTTCCCTCTCACTACCAGATACCTTTACATCTGTGGACTCTAGAGACTCACGGGCTCTCCAAGGATTCCTATCCGCCACAAACCTGCCAAAGGACAGAGACTGTCAGAATCCCAGCGCACTATCCACAATACCTCTAGAAAGCCACTTACCTCATGCAAAGACTCTCACCACTGTTGTCTCACCCAAATCCTTGTAAATAAACTCAATCTATTCTACACTTACCTTTGTGTCTGGCAGTTCCGTAACAACCAAACAGGACAACAGGGAGATGCCAAAAGACCACTCACTACACCTGTCCCATTGAACTGGACTGTCTGAATATATAGCCTACTGTTTGTATCCATTAAAAAAAAGAAACATACAAATGAAAAATACAGCAAATAAATTAAATCTGTTGAAACACATCGATCTGAAGATGGGATCAGTGAACAGTTCCTCCGTCAGAGCGCGTCTGATGCTCACATGTCTATAACAAGCCTCACAAGATTCTCCTCTATGGGTGAGCATCCATTATAAAACACTCACAGGATATTAATTTGGATTAATTAATTTCAAGCAAATATTGAAATTTCACACAAAAATACGATAGGGATCAGAGCCCAGAGAGCGCGCATAGTTTGTGAATCATATGCGTGCCTAATGTACGACTGATACACAGGAGTGTCATACATTAGGCACGCGCAAGTTCATTATTATTACTCTAATCATCTTTACCTTTACATTAGCGCGACGGTTTGCTTCATACAGCCCAGAGATGTAGTTTGCGTGCAGCGGTTGGAAGTTCTGAGCCGATGTTCAGTCTGTATTTAAAGTGCCCCTATTATGGGTAATGAAAGGTTCATATTTTGGTTTTGGGAGTCCCCAACAACAGGTTGACATGCATTCAAGCTCAAAAAACACTTTCATATTCTTATAATATGCATTTCTTTTTACCTTATTTGCTCAACGACTCCCAAACGATTCGTTCAACGATTAATTTTTCCAAACTCCTCCTTTGCGTGACACTAATCTGCGGGTGATTGGTCGATTTCATTTAAAGCTCTTTTTGTGAGCTTTTAACGCTCCAAAAGTGGCACCTAGTGGCAAAGAATGAATTTGCATGTTCATTCAGACCAACGCGAAAATCAAGTTTTCCCAGGTCTGCGCGCGCAACAAGTGGGCGGGCAATATGCTAATGTTTCATGTTGACGTCAGCATGAAATGCTTGGGATTCGTTTTAAAAACGACTCGTTTCAATAATTCAGAGTCGACTCTTTCTTTTGAGAGACAATAACTTTATACACGGTGCACTTTCAGATTTAAAACTTTGCAGGATGTTTTCATTCACTTACAGCTGTGTTACACACTGCATGAAAGATCATTTTCAAAAATCCATAATAGGGGCACTTTAACAGTGCGATGAGGCTTGCTGCGCCGAGTCCGAAGCAATCAATCACAGAGCACGAGAGAGGCCGTGCTTTGATCATTTTAATTTAACACATTAATAATGAAATTAAACAATTATAGGATAATATTTAAATTAATTTTAAGCCATCTCGTGGCCCCCCTGGAGGATCACTGAGGCCCCCTAGTGGGCAGCGACCCCCCGGTTGGGAACCCCTGAGCTTATACTTTCATGAGCTCTGAAATTCACCAACAATCAGTTTTGCTTTACTTTTGCTAAACATCTGAACTCAGTAGAGTGCACACTATTGGGAATCTGTGTTGCAGATTTGGCTTTTTCAGAAGAAACCTTTAGAGTCTAGAAACTCATTGCAGATAAATACACAAGTCTCACCGTGTATTTCAAATCTGAGAATGATGAAATTTTAAGATTTAAGTATTTTTTTAAGATGAAACTTTTTTCGGGGCAAACCAAAGAAAATGTGAGGGTATGAATTGAAACATCCAGTATGTTTCTGCTAACATGTGCTGTAAGGGCAGAGTTTCCAAACACAACTTTTGCCTACAGCGCAAATGTAACAATGGGGGATTTGCAAATAAAACAATTTAATTTGTTAAATATTGAGGTAATACTTCAGTAATTTATTTTAGTTGAATCCTCTATTGACCTGTTATGATTAAATGTACAATACATTGTATTTGAGTTTTACTTAAGTATAAAATAGTATAGATAAAAAGAAATGTTATTTATAATATTATAATATTATATTTCATATTATATATAATATAAAAATTATAATAATAATACATAATGACTTTGTATAGTTATGAACTTTACCTTTTCAATAATTTAACCACACTTCAAAAAGTGCTTTTCACAATTTTGCATGGTTGCAAAGCAGCTTTACATACATGTGTGACCCTGGACCAAAAAAAAAAAAACAGTCTCAAGTCTTAAGTAGCACAGGCATATTTGCAATAGCCCAAAATACATTGTATGGGTCAAAATGGTCGATTTTTCTTTTATGCCAAAAATCATTATGATATTAATTAAAGATCATGTTCCATGAAGGCATTTTGTAAATTTCCTACCGTGAATATACAGGTGCTGGTCATATAATTAGAATATCATCAAAAAGTTGATTTATTTCACTAATTCCATTCAAAAAGTGAAAATTGTATAATGTATACATTCATTCCACACAGACTGATATATTTCAAGTGTTTATTTCTTTTAATTTTGATGATTATAACTGACAACTAATGAAAAACCCAAATTCAGTATCTCAGAAAATTAGAATATTACTTAAGACCAATACAAAGAAAGGATTTTTAGAAATCTTGGCCAACTGAAAAGTATGAACATGAAAAGTATGAGCATGTACAGCACTCAATACTTAGTTGGGGCTCCTTTTGCCTGAATTATTGCAGCAATGCGGCGTGGCATGGAGTCGATCAGTCTGTGGCACTGCTCAGGTGTTATGAGAGCCCAGGTTGCTCTGATAGTGGCCTTCAGCTCTTCTGCATGGTTGGGTCTGGCATATCGCATCTTCCTCTTCACAATTCCCCATAGATTTTCTATGGGGTTAAGGTCAGGCGAGTTTGCTGGCCAATTAAGAACAGGGATACCATGGTCCTTAAACCAGGTACTGGTAGCTTTGGCACTGTGTGCAGGTGCCAAGTCCTGTTGGAAAATGAAATCTGCATCTCCATAAAGTTGGACAGCAGCAGGAAGCATGAAGTGCTCTAAAACTTCCTGGTATACGGCTGTGTTGACCTTGGACCTCAGAAAACACAGTGGACCAACACCAGCAGATGACATGGCACCCCAAACCATCACTGACTGTGGAAACTTTACACTGGACCTCAAGCAACGTGGATTCTGTGCCTCTCCTCTCTTCCTCCAGACTCTGGGACCCTGATTTCCAAAGTAAATGCAAAATTTACTTTCATCAGAGAACATAACTTTGGACCACTCAGCAGCAGTCCAGTCGAGACGCTTCTGACGCTGTCTGATGTTCAAGAGTGGCTTGACACAAGGAATGCGACAGCTGAAACCCATGTCTTGCATACGTCTGTGCGTAGTGGTTCTTGAAGCACTGACTCCAGCTGCAGTCCACTCTTTGTGAATCTCCCCCACATTTTTGAATGGGTTTTGTTTCACAATCCTCTCCAGGGTGCGGTTATCCCTATTGCTTGTACACTTTTTTCTACCACATCTTTTCCTTCCCTTCGCCTCTCTATTAATGTGCTTGGACTCAGAGCCCCGTGAACAGCCAGCCTCTTTTGCAATGACCTTTTGTGTCTTGCCCTCCTTGTGCAAGGTGTCAATGGTCGTCTTTTGGACAACTGTCAAGTCAGCAGTCTTCCCCATGATTGTGTAGCCTACAGAACTAAACTGAGAGACCATTTAAAGGCCTTTGCAGGTGTTTTGAGTTAATTAGCTGATTAGAGTGTGGCACCAGGTGTCTTCAATATTGAACCTTTTCACAATATTCTAATTTTCTGAGATACTGAATTTGGGGTTTTCATTAGTTGTCACTTATAATCATCAAAATTAAAAGAAATAAACACTTGAAATATATCAGTCTGTGTGGAATGAATGTATACATTATACAAGTTTCACTTTTTGAATGGAATTAATGAAATAAATCAACTTTTTGATGATATTCTAATTATATGACCAGCACCTGTATATATAAACTTAATTTTGATTAATAATATGCATTGCTAAGGACTTCATTTGGACAGCTTTAAAGGCAATTTTCTCCGATTCCAGATTTCCAAATATTGTCCTATCCTAACAAACCACACATCAATGGAAAGCTTATGTATCCAGCTTCCAGATGATGTATAAATCTCAGTTTTAAAAAATTTAACCTTATGTCTGGTTTTGTGATCCATGGTCACATATAGAAAGTAGTTACAAAAGTAAAGATATGTAAACAACATACAGTATAGTCATGGATTTGAAATGGTGAAAGAAGTTCACAAACTTGATCAGAAGGTTTATTACTTCAGTATATTCCCAATACACTCCAGTGCACCTGTACCAACACATGTTTTTTCCATTAATGTTTCGGTTCTTTAATGTCCCGTACGAACAATGACAATGTTGCACTTGGAAATGTGGACTGCAGCCCTTTGGGCTGTCAAAATATTATGAGTTATTAAACAAATTATTTAAATTATCCTGACCAGCCCTCAAAACTAGGCTACACAAAAAGTTAAAATGTCAAATAAATTCAAAAACGTTAACTACATGAAAAGTAACAAAATGTATTAAAATAATTTAAATTGATATGTCACATATAAATTCATTTATGATTCAAATATAAATCCACAGCGTGCTGCGAGACCGTCAAACCACAAAAACATTTCATTGCATTTTACATTAACATTTGTGCAGTGCATTGAGAGTTGGAGCATGCAGAGACAATGGACAGAGTTGTTACAGATGGTTTTACTCCAATCGCATGCACTGAAACATAAGCAGTACGTTCACATTCTTCCACCAACTAACGGAACTGTCTGTGTTTTAGCGCATGTACAACAATAAAACTAATGTTATGCCGATTTATCCAATTGTTTCCTGCAGTGTTAATGACAGATCATGTCAGGTAAAAGAGAAGCAAAACATTCTGCAGATGATATTTAATGTTGTGTCCACTGACTTTAACAGCTTTAGGTTTAACGCACTTTCGTGTTCTATACGGTGTAAGTCATTCGTACAAATTCATATGAATTGTGCAACTCGTAAAATACGTACGATTTAGCAAAAAACATTTGAATTTGTACGAGAGAGATCATACGAATTCGTACGAATTAGCCACCTCGTAAAATATGTATGAATTACTGTGAGATTGAGATTATATTAAGACTTTTCGGTGATTTGCAGTCTTTAAGTCCATATAATTTGTGCTGTCACTGATGGAAAAAAAAACCTGTTTACTTATAGTAGTATTTGTAACGGTATAGATTATAGAAAGACTACAAATTAACCGCTGTTTATCACAGCGCATGTCTGCTTTGGTGGCGCATCTGGTAAAGCGAGTGCACGTGTATGGCAGAGACCTGGGTTCGAATCCAGTCCGCAGTGTTTCCTTTAGCCAATGTTCTACTGTCTGTGCCCAATGTTCTACTGATGTTCTCTGGATAATTGAGTTGACTTGTATGCTAGTAAAAGTAAAAGGTGATTTCAATTACACATGGCTGTGCCATTATTTATAAAGGTTAATTTATTGCATTAGAAGCACACAATTGTGCCATTAGCACACTTCAAGTTTACTTGGAATGCCATTGCAATGCATTTTAAAGTCACTAAAAGTAAGGCATAGTATGACCTCAGTTTGTTATTAGTATAATATTAATGTATGTTCAACACTCTTACAGTGTAATTGAATTGTAATGTCACCAAAATACATTTGAAGTTTATGCTGAATGAATTCTGCAGTTCAAAAATTAAATAAAAGAGTGGATATTTAAAGTGTACTTAAGTATACTTGGAATAGTTCCACTTTAACACAGACAATTATATTTAATACAACTTTAGTTGAACTTCAGCACTGCTTTTGCACAACTAAAATGCATTTAGTACAAAATTAGTTGTTCCAATTTAGCAGACTTTAAGTATACCAATTTATAGTGTGCCACAAATAGTTATATTTGTTATACTAAAGTACATAAGAATAAATTGTACTTAAGTATACTATTTTTTCACTAGGGAATGTACAGAAAAAATTGTTAAGAATTTAAAAGCTATAAAAGTTATTGATTTCCTCCTTTTTTCTTTGACGAACAGACATCACAGAAGCTGAGTTATGTTGTTTTGGCTTCTATTTATTTAAGAGCTGCTGCTGCTGAACGTGACGCGGATCTGACACACATCCTATTTCCTCTTAACTCTCTTTACCTTTTCTGACCCACTTCAGTCTCTACTAATGAGCTGACGAGTTGAATCGGGTGTGTTAGATGAGGGAGACAGTGCTGGGCTGCTCCCGGACAGTTTTGAAAACCATTTCAGAGACATATTCTTAAATGTGACTCATATAACATGTTACATGCATGCACAGTTTTGAGGCAGCTTTAATCGCCTTTTTGGTAACTTCATGTCTTAACTGACCACGACATTGCATGCTCGTAGTTTATTTTGCGCTTTGATATGAAATGATAAAGACTACAGTGCACGCTGGCGCATTTGTGCGTGCAAGAGCACGCGCTACGAGCACAGTACCGTTTCCACGCTCGTTTGACTCGTGCCTGGCTCTGAAGTGAAGTGGAAGCGCGTGACGCGCGTCTGAAGCGTCTCCAGTTTGATGTGGTCGTAAAGACATTCTGCGACTGAATAAATGCTCTCCTTGTCAAGAAAAAAAGAGACAGAAGTAGCAGCTGTGAATGGGATGGCCAACCGTAGCCCCGCCCCTGCGTTAATGGCGTTAAATAATTTTAATGCAAAACTGAAAAAATTAATCGCTTGCATTAACGCGCTAATTTTGACAGCACTAGTCTCAACGCATTTATTTTTTTAACAACTCAGTGCCATGTTGTATCAATTAAAAATTCAAATAAGTCATTTGTGTCAACACATTGAAACATTCAAAAAATAAAGTTATTTGTGTTAAAGCATATTGCTGATTATTGGCATATAATTCACTTAAGTTAATGGTGTTTGTGGTCACAGTTTCATTCGCGGATCCATGTCAGATACGACTGACTGACCAATATTGACTAGCCTTCAACTTGGATAAGATTCCTAAAAGTTTTACACCTACAGCACATTATAGACATTGATGCACAAACGCGGATTTGTTCTACAACCCCAAATCAGAAAAAGTTGGGACAGTATGGAAAACGCAAATTAAAAAAAGAAAGTAGTGATTTCTAAATTTACTTTGACTTGTATTTCATTGCAGACAATATGAACACAAAATATTTCATGTTTTGTCTGGTCAACTTCATGTCATTTGTAAATATACATCCTTTCCTGTCATTCAGACCTGCAACACATTCCAAAAAAAGTTGGGACAGTAAAGCATTTACCACTTTGTAATGTTGCCATTCCTCTTCACAACACTTAAAAAACGTTTAGGGACTGAAGACACCAAGTGATGAAGTGTTTCAGGTGTAATTTTGTCCCATTCTTCCTGCAAACAAGTCTTAAGGTGGGCAAAAGTACGGGGTCTTCGTTGTCACATTTTGCACTTCAAAATGCGCCACACATTCTCTATTGGAGACAGGTCGGGACTGCAGGCAGGCCAGTCAAGTACCCGTACCCTCTTCTTCCGCAGCCAGGACTTTGTAATGTGTGCAGAATGTGGTTTTGCATTGTCTTGTTGAAATATGCATGGACGTCCCTGGAAAAGATGTCTTCTTGAAGCAGTGTTGGGTGTAATGCGTTACTAAGTAACGCGTTACTGTAATTAAATTACTTATCCACTGAAAAATTAAAGTAAGGGATTACTGTTCATTTTTAGGTAATTTAATTAGTTACTTATAAAGTACTTGCGTTACAAACAGTAAATAATTTCAACAGTTCTAAAATCAATATTGAATTTGAAATGTAAATTTACCATCTAAAGATCAAATTGAATGCAGCGCTTTAACCCTCCATGCGCCAGCTCGTTCACTTTCAGATTTTCCTGATTCACAGAGAAACATTAAATACTCAGATACATATAAGACTAAAATCAATAGAATCTAAAAAGCTTGAATTTTCCTTTTAAATGAACGAATTCAAATAAAAAACTAATATTTTTGATTATGTAATCCCTATGAAAGTATAGCTACACCAGTCTTTCCCGTATCTAAAAGCTAGACATTTCTACTCCTAAATGAACGAATTCAAATCGAATACGAATATTATCTGATTATGTAATCCGTTTGAAACTAAAGCGTGGTACAGTCATTCCTGAAAGCCTGAAGTGTCTACTTTAAAATTAACAAATTAAAATCAAAAACGAATATTATCTGATTATGTAATCCGTATAAAACTGAGGTACAGTCTTTCCCGTATCCACCTGTCAACCCTCCCGGTTTTCCCGGGATTCTCCGTATTTTACCATTCTATCCCGCTGTCATCCCGTTTAAATATTTTCCCGTATTCTTAATCTTGCTATAAAAAAAAAATCCCACTGGGCATATTTTATATGTTTGCTACATTCACCTCCGGTAAAACTCCCGTAATTTGTATGGCCCAAACCTCATTATATGAATAATCAAGTCAATATATTCCACGGTTGTCCGGTTGCAGATCTTGTATGAAAAGCATCCTTCTCACACAGTCGACACATACAAATTCTCTCAATTTGTCAACTTTACAACCCAGTGATGCTGTTGATATCTGCACACTGTGCGCAGTAGTGATGCGCGGATGGAGGTTATATCCGCGGGCACTGTAGATAATCCGTGGGTCTGGTAATAAAAAAATGCATTCTGATTATTTGCGGGTGGGTCGCAGGTGGATAAGATAAATCATTAATGATGCAAATATTAACTACATTTTCTAAAATACGAACGTGTTTTAAATATATATATTTTCATCAGGCATACGATTTCGTTTGTGTGTGTGTGTGTGTGTTAGCGCTGCAAGTTTCAAAGTCAGGTGCAGCCTTTGTTTACTCCGCCCCCTTCCCCCATAGACACGCACCCAAATCATTTCTGTAATTTATTCTTACCTAGTTAACAGGTTATTTTTACATAAATCTGTACGGATTTTACTAGTTGGGCTTTTACTGAACATCTTGCCAAACTGAAAGTATTGTTTAACTTTTAAGCTTTTTTGTTCTGTTTGCTAACCAAAGGAGGTAAAAAAATATATATTAAAAAAAGTTTAAGTATTACAGTTGTTTTAAAGCTAAAAGGCTAAACTATTCTATGTTTGACTCAAATTGAAAGAATACAGAGTTTAATTTCTATTAAGGTTTATAGGGATTTTAAGATGTAGCCTAATTAGCCATTTGAATAATTAAGTTACTTATTGAGTAACTAAGTTACTTTTCAGACAGAGTAATTAATAAAGTAATTTAAATACAATATTGATGAAGTAATTAGTAACTGTAATTAAATACTTTTTGAAAGTAACTTACCCAACACTGTCTTGAAGGCAGCATATTGTGCTCCAAAATCTCTATGTACTTTTCAGCATTAATGGTGCCATCACAGAAGTGCAAGTTACCTTTGCCAAGGGCACTGACACAACCCCATACCATGACAGACCCTGGCTTTTGGACTTGTTGCTGGTAACAGTCTGGATGATCCTTTTCTTCTTTGGTCCGGAGCACACGGCGTCCATTCCTCCCAAAAAAAATACCTGAAAAACTGATTCATCTGACCACAGTACACGTTTCCACTGTGTGATGGTCCATCCCAGATGCCTCTGAGCCCCAGAGAAGTCGACGGCACTTCTGGACACTGTTAACATAGGGCTTCCTTTTGGCACAGTACAGTTTTAACTGGCATTTGTAGATGTAACTACATATTGTGGTACTTGACAAAGGTTTGCCAAAGTAGTCCTGAGCCCATGTGGTGATATCGCTTATAGATGAATGAGGATTCTTGATGCAGTGCCGCCTGAGGGATCGGAGATCATGGTTGTTCAGCTTAGGCTTGCGCCCTTGTCCTTTACGCACTGAAATTCCTCCAGATTCCTTGAATCTTTTAATTATGTTATGCACTGTTGAAGGTGAAATATCCAAATCTCTTCCTATCTTTCTTTGAGGAAAATTGTTTTTAAACATTTCAATAATTTTCTCACGTATTTGTTGGCAAACTGGCGATCCTCGGCCCATCTTTGCTCCTAAAGGACTAGACCTTTCTTGGATGCTGCTTTTGTACCAAATCATAATTACAATCACCTGTTGACATCAACTGTTTCAAATCACATCATTATTTAACCAATTTACCTCATTACTAGCCCTAAATTGCTCCTGTCCCAACTTTTTTTGGAATGTGTTGCAGGTCTGAATGACAGGAAAGGGTGTATATTTACAAATGACATAAAGTTGACCAGACAAAACATGAAATATTTTGTGTTCATATTGTCTGCAATGAAATACAAGTCAAAGTAAATTTAGAAATCACTACTTAATTTTTTTTATTTGCGTTTTCCATACTGTCCCAACTTTTTCTGATTTGGGGTTGTACATGTCTACAGTATAAAGAATTAATAAATTACTTTTAAAGTCTTATAAACTCCTTTTTGCTTAAGCAACTTTAAATATAATATGCATGCACAATAAACTATTGTAAAATGTATTTATATCACTCGACAGAAAAGTTTTTACAGGTTTTAATGAAATTTTAATTAATAACAGTCAAAATAATAAGCATATTTCCAGTACGTGCCTCAGGCTTGCACAGTATCATCAACTCACTCATCAGAATCTTTGGTAATCCTCGGCAAACTTCGCCACGGCTCATTCGGTTCTTGTTGAGTCCTCGGTAATCCTCGGCAAACTTCGACAGTTGGTTGAACTGGCTCGCTCGACGTTCCACTTCGGCTGTGCATCCTGCGTCATCAACCCGGAACTAAAGTTCGATTCAGTTCGATTTGTGAACCGGCTCGACCGGTTACTTACTTATACAGGTGCATCTCAATAAATTAGAATGTCGCGGAAAAGTTAATTTTTTTCAGTAATTCAACTCAAATTGTGAAACTCGTGTATTAAATAAATTCAATGCACACAGACTGAAGGCGGGCCTTCCCGCATGTACTATCAAGCCTCTGCAACTGATCAGAATGCAGCAGCCAGAGTGGTCTTTAATGAGCCGAAAAAAGCTCACGTTACCCCTCTCTTCATCAGGTTACACTGGCTACCAATAGCCGCTCGCATCAAATTCAAGGTACTGATGTTTGCCTACAAGACCACAACTGGCACTGCACCAATATACCTAAACTTGCTAGTTCAAACTTATGCGCCCTCCAGAAGCTTGCTTTCTGCAAGTGAACGACGCCTTGTGGTGCCATCCCAAAGAGGTACCAAATCACTCTCACGGACCTTTTCCTGGACTGTGCCCAGCTGGTGGAATGACCTCCCAATCTCAATTCGAACAGCTGAGTCTTTAGCCATTTTCAAAAAACATCTAAAGACACATCTTTTTCGCCAGCATCTGACTAACTAATACTAACACTTACCTATTCTATTTAATAAAAAATAAAAAAATAAAAAATTCCTACGTGCTACGTGTACTGTGCTAGACTAACTGAGACTTGTCATGGCACTTGTATACTGTTGCTCTCTCGATGGTCTGATTGCTTCTATTGTTCTCCTCATTTGTACGTCGCTTTGGATAAAAGCGTCTGCTAAATGATTAAATGTAAATGTAAGTAGTTTAAGTCTTTGGTTCTTTTAATTGTGATGATTTAGGCTCACATTTAATCACTTTGGACTTTGGACAACTGAGCAACAGTCCAGTTCTTTATCTCCACAGCCCAGGTAAGATGCTTCTGACGTTGTCTCTGGTTCAGAGTGGCTTGGTAGCCCTTTCCCTGAAGACGTCTGAGCGTGGTGACTCTTGATGCACTGACTCCAGCTTCAGTCCACTCCTTGTGAAGCTCTCCCAAGTGTTTGAATCAGCTTTGCTTGACTGTATTCTCAAGCTAACGGTCATCCCTGTTGCCTGTTAATATGCTTTGCACCTTTTCCTACCCAAATTCTTCCTTCCAGTCAACTTTGCATTTAATATGCTTTGATACAGCACTCTGTAAACAGCCACACCTTTCAGTAATGACCTTCTGTGACTTACCCTCTTTATGGA
Organism: Aspiorhynchus laticeps; assembly: GCA_023376895.1. Classification (NCBI taxonomy): domain Eukaryota; kingdom Metazoa; phylum Chordata; class Actinopteri; order Cypriniformes; family Cyprinidae; genus Aspiorhynchus; species Aspiorhynchus laticeps. The sequence continues at coordinate 40,045,246 of CM041796.1, forward strand.
GGGTGTCAATGATTGTCTTCTGGATCATTGCCAAGTCAGCAGTCTTCCCCATAATTGTGCTTTCAAAGAACAAGAGATACCCAGAATTTATACTGTATTGAAACTCAAATGTAAATATTCTAATATTTTGAGATACTGATTTTTGACTTTCATGAGCTGTAAGCACTAATCATCAAAATTAAAAAAAAAAAAAACTTTTGAAATGTTTTGCTTTCAGTGCTCCAGACTGCAACTAAAACGGTCGCATTTGCGACCAAAAATATTAATTTGCGAGTCAAGTTTTTGCTGAGGTTGCCACTGGCGACTATATATATTTACATGTTATGACATAAAAATTTGCATGCAAGGACTTTTTTCCTGATTGTTTTGCGATCACATCTTTTGCTTTGTTCACGTATTAAAATTAAAATTAAAAGACGATACGCATCAAAGTTTTAGTGGAAAAAAGTTCTCTGCCGCACAGCAGCGCTGACGCACACAGTCTGCTAAACGCAGCTCATTTGTGCAGCGCGAGAGAGATTGAAATGATGGAGACGTGCAAGTGCAGAAAAGACATGTCTATTTCGTGCACATCTTGAACAAACTTCAACAGGTAAAGCTGTCAGCTCTGTGGATACTGGCAATATTGTCAACAATTCTCATTTATAATCATTACTAATATGGCTTCTTCTTATCGAGATCTTAGTCTATATGCTGTGTTCTCTTAATGTGTGGACTTCATGTTGGTTATTTGAAGCGCACTTGCCATCCAGTAGGCAAGGCAAGGCAAGTTTATTTATATAGCACATTTCATACACAGTGGTAATTCAAAGTGCTTTACATAAAAGAAAGTGAAATAATCATTCACAGCAATAAAAACAAGGAATTAAAAATAATAAAACAAGGAATTTTAAAATGATATAGAAATTGATTTAAAATGAAATTTAAAACAGTTAAATAGAAAAGGATTATACATAAAATACAATGCAGTCAGTTCGGACGTAGCACAGTGCTCATTCAACAAATGCACAGCTAAATAGATGAGTTTTGAGACTGGATTTAAATGTGGCTAATGTTTTAGCACATCTGATCTCTTCTGGAAGCTGGTTCCAGCTGCGGGCGGCATAATAGCTAAAAGCGGACTCCCCTTGTTTTGTGTGAACCCTTGGTATTTCTAACTGACTCGATCCTAATGATCTGAGTGGTCTGTTAGGTTTATATTCAGTGAGCATATCTGCAATATATTTAGGTCCTAGACCATTGAGTGACTTATAAACGAGTAAAAGTACTTCAAAATCAATCCTAAATGTAACTGGAAGCCAGTGTAAGGACCTGAGGACTGGTGTGATATGCTCAGATTTTCTGGTTCTAGTCAGAATCCTGGCAGCAGCGTTCTGGATGAGCTGCAGCTGTCTAATGGTCTTCTTTGGAAGGCCGTTGAGGAGACCATTACAATAATCCACCCTGCTAGTGATAAAGGCATGAACAAGTTTCTCCAAGTCTTGACTGGAAACAAAACATCTAATTCTTGCAATGTTTTTGAGATGATAGTATGCTGATTTAGTTACTGCTTTGACATGACTACTAAAACTAAGGTCTGTCTCCAGAATCACCCCAAGATTTCTGACTTGATTTTTAGTTGTTTGACCCCTAGAGTCAAGGTATGCATTCACCTTGAGAACTTCATCTTTGTTTCCAAATGCAATGACTTCAGTTTTCTCCTTGTTTAACTGAAGAAAGTTTTGGCACATCCAACTGTTGATTTCATCAATGCATTGGCAGAGGGAGTCAATGGGGCTAAAATCATTTGGAGATAAGGCTAGGTAGATCTGGGTATCATCAGCATAGCTGTGATAGGCAGTTTGGTTCTTCCTCATTATCTGACTTAGTGGGAGCATATACAGGCTAAACAAGAGCGGTGCAAGAATTGAGCCTTGTGGGACTCCGCATGTCATGGACGTCCACTTAGACTTATACTCTCCTATACTCACATAATAACCTCTCCCTTCTAAGTATGACCTGAACCATTTGAGTGCCATCCCAGAAAGCCCGACCCAGTTTTCCAGTCTCTCTAGAAGTATGTTATGATCGACAGTGTCAAACGCAGCACTAAGATCTAGTAGTACCAGTACTGATATTTTGCCAGAATCAGAATTAAAGCGAATATCATTTATTATCTTAATGAGTGCTGTCTCTGTGCTGTGATGCACGCGGAAACCAGATTGAAAATTATTCAGGTATCCATTTGAGTTTAAGTAGTTGTTCAGCTGATTAAAAACTACCTTTTCAATAATCTTACCTATGAAAGGAAGATTTGATATTGGTCTATAGTTGCTCAACATGGTGTTATCAAGATTGCGCTTTTTCAGAAGGGGCTTAACAACTGCAGTTTTCAGGGAATTTGGAAAAGTCCCAGAAAGAAGTGAGGTGTTCACCACTTCTAAGAGATCTGCTTCTAAACAGTTAAGCAAACTTTTGAAAAAAGATGTGGGAAGTGTGTCAAGATAGCAGGTTGACGATTTAAGATGCTGTACTATTTCTTCCAAAATTTTGCTATCAATTGTTTTAAAAACAGACATAGTCACTTCTTTTTGAGATTGCTGTCGAATCTGTGTGACCTCTGTATTACAGGAAGATGTGCCAATCTCCTTTCTGATATTACTGATCTTCTCTGAAAAGAAGGAAGCAAACTCATTGCATTTGCTGTCAGAGAGCATTTCACTGGGAATCTGACTTGGGGGGTTTGTCAGTCTCTCAACAGTAGCAAAAAGAGTGCGAGTGTTGTTTAAGTTACTGTTTATAAGGTTTGAGAAGAAGGTCTGTCTAGCTGTGGCTAGTTCCAAATTGAAAGCATGAAGGCTGTCTTTATAGATGCTATAGTGTATTTCAAGTTTCGTCTTCCGCCACATCCGCTCAGCTTTTCTACATTGTCTTTTCATATTCTGAACTGCTGTTGATTTTCTCCAAAATGATTTTTGTCTGCCATTCTTCTTGCTGACCTTTATCGGTGCAATATCATCAATAACATTCTTAACTTTTGAGTTAAATGAATCCAGGAGAGGATCAACAGAGTCTGCAGAAATGCTTGGTGTTAAAGATATTGCCTTCATAAATAGCACACTAGTGTTCTCATTAATGCATCTCTTTCTGACAGAGACAGATCTAGATTCAGTGGTGACAGAGATCAATATATCAAAGAAAATACAGAAGTGATCAGACAGAGCTACATCCTTAATAACAATGGATGAAATGTTTAGACCTCTACTGATGAGTAAATCTAGAGTGTGTCCACGATTGTGTGTGGGTCCATGCACATACTGAATCAGGTCAAAAGTGTTTAAAACAGTTATAATTTCTTTTGTAGTTTTGATTTCAGCATTATCTATGTGAATATTAAAATCCCCTGCAATAGCAAAACAGTCAAACTCTGAGGAAATCATTGATAACAGTTCTGTGAACTCTTCAACAAAGGCTGGAGAGTATTTTGGAGGCCTGTAAATGATGATAAACAGAATTTGTGGGGCACCTTTCAGCACAATACCTAGATATTCAAAAGACAAGTACTGACCAAATGACACTTGCTTGCATTGATAAACATCTTTAAACAGAGCAGCTACACCTCCACCTCTCCTAACAGTCCTGCAGACACTTATAAAATTAAAGTTAGGAGGGGCTGTTTCAGTGAGGACTGTTGCACTGCAGTTGTCTTCTAGCCATGTTTCAATTAGAAACATAAAATCCAGGTTGTTTGTGGTTATTAAATCATTGATCACAAATGATTTATTTTTTAGTGAGCGAGTGTTTAAAAATGCTAACTTGATGGAATTACATTTGGTCTCTACAGCAATCTTAGACTGATGCATTACAGATTAGATGGGTCAGCCGTACGGCTTGAGAAGGCCTTAGACCTTCTATCACGTGATAAAACAGAAATAGAGAAGGCTACAGGCATACTGGGTTCCCGTTTGTTTTGTAAACATTTGTGAATGTTGCTGCTAATATAGCGGGGACCCGACACAGTAATACGGTAAACAATCCCCAGTAAACAATACGGTTTTGTCGCTCTTTAATGCGGACCTCCAGCGTACACTTTCGGTAGTATAAATACAAGTAGTCCGCATCCACGCTGTCCGTGTATGCGTCCGGATTGCGCACGCGGAAAGTATAACACAGGCAGGCGCGATCTCTTTAGCGCCTCAGTTAAAGCAGCAAGTGAACCCATTATATCTTTCTATGTACTACTATAGTACGAAATGAACATGATTTAACATCAAAAGGTAGGCTATTTTATAAGAGAGCCTACAGTAGCCTACAACTTACTGAAATGTTTCATGTAAAAGCTCATTCAGTGTTTCAAACTGAGGAAAACGCGTAAAGCTTGTAAACATTGCATTGTAATAATACATTTACCTCAGAGTAACCACTCAGTGTCCATAAGCTCATCAGTTAGCTAGAAAAATAACTATAAAGAGGAGCATTTTGCTATATTTATGCGCTATTGTAAATTAATATGTTTACTTAATCTGCTGTCTACATGATTCAACTCTTCCTCTAAAATGTCATTTTACTAATGAAGAAAAACAGACTGAATGTGTGAAAGACATGACAACATTTATAGGATGCATTGAGGAGGAGCCCAAACTACACTCAGTGGCCAAGTGATGCTTATGGTCCATGATATTGGTACAGATTCTGTGTAATGAACAATTCTTTGTGACTGTATATTTCAAGTTGGAAAAGACATTTAGTTCCCACTTTAAGTGAACCTTAGTTCCCACTTTAAGTGAACCTTAGTTCCCAGGTCAACCTGATCATCTACAAGATGGATTAAAATGCTGATAAAGTCAAGAAAAGATGAGACATAAACACATGACAGAATGATTGAAATGTTCAAATGTAGGGGAAAAAAATAAAATGATAATAAAATAAAACACTTTTATTCTGCGGCACCTAAAAAAATAATTTGGTGCCTAAGTTTTCTCTTATAGGAGCCAATGGTTCCTTTACTCAATGTTTTTGTCTGGAGCCCTGACTTTACATGTAATGAATCTAAAATATATGAAAGTTTCACTTTTTGAAATTAGTTACAAGAAAAAATTAACTTTTTCATGACATTCTAATTTATTGAGATGCACCTGTATATGCTTTGAGATAAAGATGCTTGCAATTGCAAAACTTGCTTTGTTAGGATGAATAAGCAACAACTGTGAAAGTTAGATATCTAAGTTTCACAATGGTGAAGAAAGCATGTTGCATCATCAAGCGGAGGTGAGCCAGACGAAGTGAGTCATGAGTCACAGACATTGATGTGTAATTGGAATTACCCAAAAAGTAGTGTAAAAGGTCTGAGAAGTAAATTGCTCTTAAGATGCTGCCTGCATTAAGCATGAAGGACACCTGATACCCTAACGAGGGGCGCTTAACTGCATCTCCAATATTGCTGCTTAGAGTTTGATTATAGAATTTGTAACTTAGCTGATTTTTGTTTTATTTTTACATTAACTGCTTTGTATTGTAACCTATAAAATAAGAGATTTTATTGTTACTATTGCCTCCCGTGAGACTTTACTTTTAACTACAAACTGAGCCTCAAAGAAGAACAACCTCAAGGAAGTCTTCTACATCATTCCTGAAGAACTTCAACCTGCGGGCGGGTGAGTGCTTTATGGTTTAGGCTAGATTTGACTATCCTTACCCTACCTGAATAATCATATGGTTAAAGGTGTAAGATAAAATGACACACCGAGTAACACACCGTTTCCCTTCTGTTGATTGTATTATTCTGTTCAGGTGTGCCTAGTTATCCTTGTTTGGTCTGAGTACTTAAGTTCCTGTACGTTTACTTTGAGTTTGTCTGGTCTTACGTCTTTCATATCTTAAATGTTGCTGCGCTACATTGTGTTTGAATTTACCCTTGTTGGATTAAAGACTTATGATATATATAACCTTTCATCTTCGTTGTGGGCTCTTTAACACAGCATAGCTGTGACACTTACAGACTTACTGTGCAGATAGAGTCTGAGTGAGAAGCATTTACGTTCAAACTTGTGAAGAACTGTTTATAAAGTACTGGAATGTGTCTTTAAATATTTATCTGTGACATTTGAATTGCTGCTTGTGCGAAACTTGGGTCAGGATGATTTTACCAAGCAGGACACATTTCTGGAACTTATTTGAACATTTAGGGAAGACATTTTTAAATTTCTCTTTACAATATATTGAGTATTGTTGATGCATAACTCACTTAAGGCATAGTGTGGCCCAGATAATGTATATTTATGGTTTAATTGGTTCACTATTAGCTAAAATGTGGCTGTGCAGTGGCCTGCTTGTGGACCACTGCCAAAATGCTACCATTCCATGCAGCATGTGGGCCACATGAGAAATATGAGAAAGACCAGGGTTAGAATAAAAATCAACTGTGGCCCACATTAGGGCCAGTTTTGGTTTATTTGGCTTACATGCGGCAATGCTAAGGCTTATTTGTGGCCCAAATTTGGCAAACAAGTGCCATCATTCTTCACAGTAGGCCTATGTGGGCCAGAGCAAGGTGTTAGATCTGGGCCAGAATTAAAATCAATGTTGCCCAGATTGGGCCAGTTCTGGTTTATTTTATTCATTTATTTGATGGCTGACATGCGGCCTTCCTATGACTTACTTGTGGCCCAAATTTTGCAAACAGGAGTGGACCATCCAAATGCCATCATTCTACACCGTATGTGGGCTGGAACAAGGTGTTGGATCTGGGCCAGAATTAAAATCAATGTGGCCCAGATTTGGGCCAGTTCTGCTTTATTTGGTTTATTCATGGCTGACATTGGGCCTTGCTTCAGCTTGCTTGTGGCCCAAATCTGGCAAACAGGAGCGGATCACCCAAGTGCCATCATTCCACGCGGTATGTGGCCCAGATGAAAGTGTCAGGTGTGGGCCTGATCTGGGCCTCAGAAATTTTGCTATCTGGGTAAAGCACTCCAACACATACTCAAAAGAGCAATACAGTGAATGTCAGCTCCCCGCCCTCATGCAGTGATCTACCACTCAAAAGACTTGTCCCCCAGATCCAGGCTTGGAAAGCCATACCGGGCATGTCAAGTTGGGCTCTGCAGACCACAGAAAGAGGTTGCTCACTCCAGTTCGCTCACCCTCGCTTCAGAGGTATTTTTCAAACTTCGGTACAGGACAACAATTCTCACATTGTCCTGGCTGAAGTGTAAAGTCTGCTTGCAAAGGGAACTGTGGAGACGCTTCCTCTAGCGAACAGTCAGTTAGGTTTTTACAGCCACTACTTCCTCATTCCTAAGAACGACGGTGGTTTCAAGCACTTCCTCAATCTCAAGCATCTGAACCATGCACTGATGAAAAGCCCATTCATTATGTTGACATTGAAACAGATCCTTGCGCAAATATGCCCCAGCATTGGTGGATCTGAAAGACAATAACTTTGACATCCAGATAGCCTCTCATCACAGATCATTCCTGAGATTCACATTAAAGGGGTTAGCTTATTGAACTGAATCTTTATTGTCATTGTATGCACACAGTACAAGCAACAAAATTATCAATTTATAGTCCTGCCATTCCGACTGTTTCTGGCCCCATACACTTTTACTGAGGCAGATGGGAATCCACATTATGACTCGCCTTGACAATTGGCTTGTGTTAGCCAGATCAGAACAGAAATTTCTTGCTCATAAGTCGCTGCTGCTAAGCCACCTGAAGCGTCTTGGGCTGAAAATTAATTACGCCAAGAGCTCTCTGTCTCCCAGCCAGCAAGTTGTCTTTCTGGGGACAGTTATCGATTAGGCTCGGATGCGGGCCTGAATTACGCCGGAAAACACTCTCTGCCAATTCAGCGACTAGAAGCATCATTCAGATTCAGGACTTCTTCTCCGCTCCGAGTTTTCCAGAGGATGCTTGGCCTCTGATGTCATTCGCCTCCTCTGTGTTTCTGTTTGGCCTGCTTCATATGTGGCCCCTCCAATTTTGGCCCAAAGCCTGTGCACAATCGCACGCTTGGCCTCTGAGAAGCTTTCATCTCAAGGTAACCCACTGCTGCATCAGAGCTGTGGCCCCTTGGAGCATACCATTGGGATTGGCCTTCAGAAGGAAGGTAGTTATGACAGATGCCTCCACCTCAGGTTGGGGAGCACTGTACAAGGGCAGACCAGCGTTCGACTCCAGGTCCAATTTGGAGCCATGATGCCAGTTTTCCTAGCCCTAAAAACCTTCCTGCCAGCCTTAAGAGGGCACCACGTCCTGGTCCGTTTGGACAACATGACAGTGGTAGCCAAGGCCTCAGGTCATGCTCTTTTTACAGGATGGTGAAACGCCTCCTTCTATGGGCACAGTGCAACCTATTCTCACTGAGGGCAGTTCACGTGCCGGGCAGACTGAACCTATACATAGACATGTTGTCCAGGGGCAATGTAGCTCCAGCAGAATGGAGACTACACCCCTAAGTGGTTCAAACGATTTGGTCTGTCTTCTGGAGGGCAGAGGTGGACCTCTTCGCCTTAGAGAAAAAAATAGGGCAGTGAGAGATGTCTTCTAAGGAGCGAGATGCCCTGGCCCACGAATGACCCAGTGCTCGCCTGTATGACTTTCCCCCCGATTGCCCTGCTTCCTCAGGTCATCAGATGGTTTAAGGAAGTCAGGGGCTCAGTCCTCCTGGTGGCCCCATTCTGGAGGAATCAGATGTGTTTGCCCGAGTTAATTCTGCTGCTATTGGCAGCTCCTTGGCCAGTCCCATTAAGGACAAACCTCCTCTCTCAAGCGAGAGGCATGATTTGGCATCCCCGGCCCAAGCTTTTGAGCCTTCATGTTTGGCCCCTCGACTGGAGTCTTTACAGCTTCCCACAAGAGTGATTAAGTCCATTTTGGAGGCTAGAGACCCATCTTCAAGATACCTCTACACCCTTAAATGTTTTTTTTCTGACTGGTGTGAAGCATGGAATGATGAACCATCATCTTGCCACGTGTCATCCGTGTTAACCTTTCTGTAAGAGCTGCTGGATACGGGGCACAACCTTCCATGCTCAAAGTACATGTGGCAGCCATCACGGTGAATCATGCAATCGTGGCTGGACAATCAGTCACCAAAAAGTCCTTGTCGTTAAGTTCCTGAGGGGAGCTCAGAGATCTGCCTCGTCCTCTTACTGCGCCAAATTAAAATTCGCAAAGTTCAAAGTTTAGCTTCCTGACAGCCTGATGGATGAAGCTGTCATTCAGTCTGTTGGACCTGGCCTGGAGACTCTGCAGTCTCCTCCCTGATGGCAGCAGACTGAAGAAGCTGTGTGTTGGGTGGGTGGGATCACCTGCAATTCAGAGGGCTTTGCGGGTAAGACGGGTGCTGTAGATGTCCTGGAGGGAGGGGAGAGAGACACCAACAATCTTCTCAGCTGCTCTCACTATCCGTTGAAGGGACTTGCGGCAGGACGCGTTGCAGGCACCATGCCACACAGTGATGCAGCTAGTCAGAATGCTCTCGATGGTGCCTCTGTAGACGGTGCACATGATGGGGGCCGGGGCTCTGGCTCTTCTGAGTTTGCGGAGGAAGTAGAGACGCTGTTGTGCTTTCTTGGCCAGTGATGCAGTGTTGTTGGTCCAGGAGAGGTCCTCTGTGATGTGTACACCCAGGAACTTGGTGCTGCTCGCTCTCTCCACGGTCGCACCATTGATGGTCAGAGGAGCATGCAGAGAGTGCACTCTCCTGAAGTCAACAACAATCTCCTTCGTCTTCTCCACATTCAGAGAGAGATTGTTGTCACTGCACCATCCGGCCAGGCGGCTCACCTCGCTCCTGTAGTTTCTCTCATCTCTGTTGCTGATGAGACCCACCACAGTCGTGTCATCCGCAAATTTAATGAAGAGGTTGGAGTTGTTTGACGGTGTGCAGTCATGGGTCAGCAGAGTGAAGAGGAGGGGGCTCAGCACACATCCTTGGGGGTAGTGTTTTTTTTAGTGGCCTGTTTTAAATTTAGTTTTAGTCTAGTCTTTGTGTGAAGCTGTCATTTTAGTTTTTATTAGTTTTAGTCACATTCATACTCTTTTTAGTCTAGTCAAGTTTTAGTCAACTAAAAGTCTGAGCATTTTAGTCTTATTTTAGTCAGAATTATCCATGACTATTTTCGTCTAGTTTTAGTCAATGAAAATTGTATTTTAGTCTCTTTTTAATAATGCAATTCTGTTTAACCCAGTCAATATAGTATAAGTACCTAGTAGTATAGACGAAACCAAAATTTTCTTTTAGCCAAACCCATTTCAAACAAGGTTATCTTATTAGGGCCCAAACCAGTAAGGCGCAGGGCCCTATTGATTTCCTAAGGATTATTATTTTATTTTTTATTCAACCATCCGGGTACTTTTGAGGGCCTTAACGTGCTCAAAAACTCTTGAAAATTCGCACACACGTTGGAATCCGCTGGCGTCAGGACGCCACAGAGGCTGGGACCCGGGCGTGGCACAGGGGCTCTACGGCGCCCCCTAGAACACAGTCTGAAAACTTGATGTGTAGCTCACACATACTTGCACGTATTCATATGAAATTCGGTACACATATAGATCTCATTGAGCTGAACAACTTTCACACTGCATGTCATAGGCTCCGCCCAACAGGAAGTCGGCTATTCAGGGCTGTTTAAAAAACGCATGCTTGGAATTTGATATACTCGTCTGAAGATTACCACCCGATTGCCACCAAACTCGGTGAACATGATCTCAAGACATTGGGGACGCAAAATTGCCAGGATATTTTTGATATCTCGAACGGTTTGCCCGTGGCGAGGCGATGAATTTATGGTGAAAAATGAGAGACAGGAAGCGTCTAATAACATCCACATACATTGTCTGATTTTGATCAAACTTCAGGGTTTTGTTCGTTGTATGATGCCGAGTGCATAGATGTGACTATTAGGAGTCAAAGTTATAGCGCCACCAACTGGCAGCAGGAAGTGTGTCATTTTCAAAATGCTTTGAATTCAGCATCTTATTTTTAATCGATTTGCTTCAAACTTCATCAGAATAATGTCAAAACACGGCCGATGTAAAACTGTGAAGGGAATATTGATATCTATAATACTGTTGCCATGGCAACGTTTCAAACTTGAAAATTTGTTTCTGGTGATTTTGAAGCAGATAACATGCTTAGAATGTCATGAAACTCAACACACATATGAGTATTAATGGTAGTTAGACACTGGAAAAAGCTCATAAACGGGCGTGGAAGAGGCACTCTATAGCTCCACCTTTTGTCAAAAATGGGGGGGTTAGTTTTAGCTAAATACACCAAACTTGGTACATAAATTGTTCTAATCAAGCCAGACAACTTTCTAATTTACACTCATTAGCTACGACCAACAGGAAGCAGGCTATCTTTTTTTTAATGTCATTTTCGGGGAATATCAAGCTGTAAATAAATTCATACTCCTCCAAGCAGAAACAAGTAGTTCACACCAAACTTTGTCAACATGATGCCAATATACTGAAGATGCTAAATTGCTAACGGATTTAGGATATCTTGAACGGTGTATTAATGGCGATTTGTTAAAGTTACAGTAAAAATGAGAGCAGTTATTTTCTTATATCTTTAAATTGCAGCTTCCAAACACTTCAAAACTTTTTACATACATAGAGCAAGTCATTCTGAAGAAGTATGGTTAGTTTCATGACTTTACAAAAGGTCTATGAATAACAGAAAATTAATAAACTATCAAGACATTTGATCACACTGGCTCTGTGTATGTGGGGGGATGGGTGAGTCTGTGTGTTAAGTGTGAGTGTGAGGATGTGGGTGAGAGAGACAGAGAGAGAGAGAGACTTTTAAACATCTCTTTAATCACTAGAAAAAAAAATTAATCAATATTTATTTATTTAATTATTCATTTTATTTATTTATTTATTTATTTTTTGCATTATAGTTTAAGAAATCTCCTAGGCCTTATCTTTTTCTGTCAGTCTTGGGGACAAAAAAATAAAATAAAAATAAAAATCCAAGAACCAGTTAATTTGTAGGGCACTGACAATATAATTTTAAATAATTAGGTTAATAATTATGTTAATTACAACATAAAAAAAATCTAAAGATACATACACGTGGTCTTATAAATTTTTGTGCTGCAAATAATAATTTGACACTAATTTGATACTGAGCTATGACACCCTCTGACATGATATTCATCTGAATTTACATCATCTCATGAATGTAACAGTAAAACAGTTCAGCTCACAGATGAAGACTAAGCTGTAATGCAGGCAAAATATTTCACAAATGCTTATAGATCAATAAAACCTTTTAAAAATGCTTATGAATCATTAAAGGTTTAGGTAACACTTTATAATAAGTTCTCATTTGTTAACATTAGGGAATGCATTAACTAACTTCAACTATTAATGGTGATTTATTAAAGGTACAGTAAAAAAGAGAGCAGTTATTTTCTTATATCTTTAAAGTGCAGCTTCACAACACTTCAAAACTTTTTACATACATAGAGCAAGTCATTCTGAAGAAGTATAGTTAGTTTCATGACTTTACAAAAGGTCTATGAATAACAGAAAATTAAAACATCTTTCAGACATCTGATGTGTGTGTGGGGGTGGATGGGTGTGTCTCTGTGTGTGTGCGTGTGTTGAGTGTGGAAGTGAGGAGCTGGGTGAGGGGGTGGGTGAGGGAGAGCGAGAGAGAGAGAGGTAACACTTCATAATGACTGCACACTATGAATCATTAGGTAAGCATTAGTAAATAGTTAGTTCATCCTTTATAAAGCATTGTCCCAACATTAATAGTCATTAGTAAGTAGTTTATAAATACAGCTATAAATGCCTTGTTCTTTACTTATTAGGCATATCTATTACAAAAGAGATTTAAAGGCTCAGTTATCTTCCTAACAGAAAAAATAAACAAACACAACACAGAGGCATACAAAACTGAAATATTTTTTTCAAGATACAAAAAATGAAACTGTACACTTGAATTATTTATTTTATTTTATTTTTTACAATGAAATTTCAGAGGTTTATTTTTCATTTTTTATCAAGTGTACAGTTGTACGGTTTCATTTTTTGCATCTTGAAAAAATATTTATGTGTTCTGTATCCCTCTGTGTTGTGTTTGTTTAACTTTTCTGTTTGGGAGATAAATGAGCTTTTAAATCTCCTTTGTAAATGCTTTACAAGATATAAATAATCCTCACTTTAGATGAGCTCACACAAATAGATGGCTGGCAACTGCTAAATGTTTTATAACTACCTGACTTAATCATGAATTACAGCAGGACTATGTGTTAATAAAGCATTTATTAACACTGAGCAATTATTATGATGTGTCTAAATAATAAGATTTATAAATGTACATTTAAATAGTTTATTAATCATTTACTTACACTTTCTAAATGATCTTATGAACCACTGACAACTCCTAAATAACTGGTTTGTAAATAACGCAATTTAGAAATGTTAGATTGATCATTAAAGTATGAAAATACAATTATTAAACATTATATATATGCTCAAGAACAAAACATTTATAGCTGTATTTATAAAATGCTTACTAATGCCTATTAATGCTGAAACAATGCTTAATAAAGGACGGATTTCCTATTTACTAGTACTTAACCAGCGGTGGGCAGTCAGGGGCAGCAGGGCCTTCTCTGCTGGCCCTATAAAAAATAAAATTGTGTGAAAACATTTTTATTGATTATTTGGGTATCATTTTCATTTGTGTAATGTCTACAAAATTGCCTATGATTAGTTTAGTTGAGGTTGAACTGGAAAAGCCTACATAAAAAAAGTCTGAGGCCAGCACTACAGATAGTACTACCCTTTTGTTCAAAGACATCACATCTGATTTGTTACGAGCATTAGTGACAGAATCATCAGCCATTCAAATTTTGACATTTAATGACAGCCTGCCCTCTGAGTCTAGCTACGTGCCCAGTGCTACCCCTTGTGTTAAACCGCCCCTCTAGTCAGGGATTTTCAGAGATGATCCTCACTGCAGAACACAAGATCCAGGGGGTGTGGCTGGATCTAGATCCAACTCCTCCCACCTTACATACACCTAAACCTACCATCTCCACCTACATTGTCTGATTTTGATCAAACTTCAGGGTTTTTTTCGGTGTATGATGGCGATCGCATAGATGTGACTATCAGAAGTCAAAGTTATAGCGCCACCATCTGGCAGCAGGAAGTGTGCCATTTTCAAAATGCTTTGAATTCGGCATTTTACTTTTACTCGATTTTTTTCAAACTACATCAGAATAATGTCAAAACACGGCCCAAAACTGTTGAGGGAATATTGATATTTAAAATACTGTTGCCATGGCAACGTATCAAACTTGAATATTCTTTTCCAGTGATTTTGATGCGGATAACATGTTTAGAATTTCATGAAACTCAACACACATATCAGTATTAATGATAGATAGACACATAAAAGGGCGTGGAAGAGGCACCGCATAGCGCCACCTTTTCAGAAAACTTGGGGGGTTAGTTTTAGCTACAGTCACCAAACTTGTTACATATATTGGTCTCATCAAGCTGGACAACCTTCTAATTTACAGTCATTAGCTACAACCAACAGGAAGTCGGCTATTTTGATTTGAATGTGGATATTTGAAAAAATATGGGTGTGAATTAATGCATACTCCTCAGAGGAGCATTATACTATACACACCAAACTTTGTCTACATGATGCCAAAACATTGAGGAACTAAAATTTGTAAACAGATTTTGGATATCTTGAACAGTGTTGCCGTGACGATTTATTAAAGTAACAGTCTTTCACAGTCTTGATGGTTTGGATTAAACCTTTAATTGCTGTATCAATTAAAACCAGACTGCCAGAGGGTTACTGTAAATGCATGTGATCGCTGTGCCCCTTTTTCTTGATGCCACCAGGGTGGCGGTTGCACTGACAGCTTGGGCCCGCCATCGCTGCTTGCAGCTATATTTATATTATTGTTACCTTATAGACTCAAGAATACATCCATTCCAGACACGGAAGACGCTCTGATTTGAATTTACATTTATTTTACCAACCAAAAATGTTAGAAGTACACACGTGTAAATTTAAATAAATAAAATAGCATCACATGACAATGCCAGAAAAAAAAATTATACATTCAAGAGAAACAAGGTGCTTGAATGCTCGAGCTACAATAGCATACTAAAAAGTGCAAATAAAATGTGTGTGTCTGTTACTTGTATTGCTTGTAAAATGAAGTCAGATGAAGCCGGCCATCGGTCCCTTTCTCTGTCATACTTAACTTTGTTTGTTGTCGTCTTCTCTAAATAATGCCGCGAGTGGGGCTTGAGGAAGTGACGTCGCCTGCGTCTGCGCAGAGTGTTGCCATGTCCGCGGTTTTCCCGCGGAATTGAGCTACTTTAACACTGTTGCCGCAGGTTGTTTTTCATGTCCGCGGGTTGAAGCGACCCCAATAACGTGATATTTAGCCCCTGGAATGCGAACTTTACCGGGGAACCCCCCTTGAAATGTGATTGGGCTAGTTTTGAGTAGCAATTTGGCGGGTTTTGTTGCGAAGACCTGGCAACCCTGATGTCAGCCCCTGAAGTGAGACCATGAGTGAGACACAGGAAACGTGACAAAACGAGACGAAATAACGTTATAACATTTTGTTTCGTCTCATTTTGGTCAACGAAAATGAAGAGACATTTTAGCATCATTTTTATTTTGTAAACCACATTTAGTCTCGTTTTTATTCGTCAACGATATTGCATTATACATTTAATTATCGTCATCGTCACATGACCAGCATTTACGTTGCGTCTCGTCTCGTTTTCGTCACGTGATAAAGGTTCGTTGACGACGGTATTTCGTCATAATTTTCGTTGACGAAAACAACACTGCTTGGGGGGCCCCTGTGTTCAGTGTGATGGTGCTGGATGTGTTACTGCCGACCCGTACTGCCTGAGGTCTCCCGGTCAGAAAGTCCAACAGCCAGTTGCACAGCGACGTATTGAGCCCCAGCTGGACCAATTGAGCTGTTGAGGGATGATTGTGTTGAATGCTGAACTGAAGTCTATGAACAGCAATCTGACATACATGTCTTTTTTGTCCAGATGTGTGAGGGCTGGGTGGAGGCAGTGGCGATGGCATCATCGGTCGAGCGGTTGGACCTATATGCAAACTGGAAGGGGTCCAGGGAGGGGGGGAGGACAGACTTGATGTGTTGCATGACTAGCCGTTCAAAACACTTCATGAGAATAGGAGTGAGTGCTACTGGACGGTAGTAATTAAAGCAGGATGGAGATGACTTCTTCGGGACTGGAGTGATGGTGATAGCTTTGAAGCATGTGGGGACAACAGCCTGACTTAGCGAGATGTTGAAAATGTCTGTGAAGACATCAGTGAGTTCCACTGCACAGTCTCTCAGTACACGCCCAGGAATGTTGTCAGGACCCGGAGCTTTGCGTGCATTGATCCTGCTGAGGGATCTCCTCACGCTGTTCAGGGACATCGTCATCACCTGGTCACCAGGAGGAGGTGGAGTCTTCTGTGCAGTGGTGCTGTTTTGTGCCTCAAAGCGAGCAAAGAAGGCATTCAGCTCGTTCAGCAGGGGGATGGTGCTGTCGCAGGTCTGTGGTGGGGGCTTGTAGTCCATAATGGTCTGTATCCCCTGCCACAGGCTCCGAGTATCTCTGCTGTCGCTGAAACGATGGGCTATCCTCCTGGAGTACTGTCTCTTGGCCTCTCTGATGCTGCGGGATAGGTTGGCCCTAGCTGTCTTCAGGCCCTCCTCATCTCCAGCTCTAAAGGCAGCGTTCCGAGCCTTCAGAAGTATGTAGACCTCCCCTGTCAGCCACGGCTTCTGGTTGGCCCGGACAGTGATAGTCTTTGTGACCGTTACATCATCAATACACTTGGTGATGTAGGCAGTGACAGTCTCTGTGTACTCTTGGAGGTCTGTAGTATTGTTGTATGTGGCAGCCTGCTTAAACATATCCCAGTCAGTGGTGTCAAAACAGTCTTGAAGTGCCTCTGACGACCCTTCCGGCCACACTTGTATCTGTTTGTGTACTGGTTTGATAGCTTTAACGAGCGTTCTGTATGCAGGCATTAGCATGACAGTGATGTGGTCTGAGACTCCGAGGTGGGGGAGGGGTAGGGCCTTGTAAGCTCCTCTCTGGGTGGTGTAAACAAAGTCCAAAGAGTAGTTTTTCAAACAAAGAGTATTTTTTCCCCTTGTTGGAAAGTCTACGTGTTGGTGAATTTTTGGGAACACACTCTTTAAGCCAAGATGAGAAAAATATCTGTGTGGGCTGTCTGCTGCTCACTGATGTGCTGGTACAGATCATTTAGTGCCTCACTCCTGTTGTTGTTTTTGAAGCTGGGAGGGATGTATACAGCAATGAGCAGTATGGCTGTATATTCCCTCGGTAGATAGAACGGCCAGCACTTAATAATCATAAACTCCACCAGGGGTGACCAGTGTTTGCAGACCACAACAGCGTCGCGGCACCATTCATCATTGATGTAAACACAAAGCCCGCCGCCGCATCTTTTACCTCCCTCGATGAGAGCTCTGTCTGCTCGATAGCATGTTAGCTGGTTGAGCTGAATGGTGCAGTCCGGAACGCTGTTGTTAAGCCATGTTTCCGTAAACACAAAAACACAACAGTCTCTTACAGTCCTCTGAGTAGAGCGAAGTAGTTGGATGTAGTCCAGTTTATTGTCCAAAGAGCGTACGTTCGCCAGTACGATGGTGGGGATAGCTGGCTTGTGTGGGTTAGCCGCTAGCTTAGCTCGGATACCTCCGCGCTTACACCTCTTCTGCTTACTCTTACGCCGCTTGTAGCGCCTCCGCTGTGGGCGAGATGCAGTAGTGGGTGTCGGTGATGGTGTATGCCTCCGGAGCAGACCGAGGTCCCGCAGCTCTTTGGCGTGCGCAGAGTTTAACTCTAAAAATGTGATTCTGCCGACATCGAGCAGAAACTCACGACTGTATGCGCGCTTAAAGACAGGTAGACGAGACGATGTACAAAAACATTGCGACTTACAAGACAAAAAACACAAAAACACCGTTCTGTCGGGAGAGAGAGAAGCCGCTGCGTCTGCGCGCGCCGCCATGTTTGAAGTCCATGTTTGCTAAAGAAATTAAATAAAAAATGACAAATGCATACAACAAAATTTCAAAACTTAACATTTAAATGAAAAACAAAAAATAAAGCTAAGAACAATTAAAAATATCAAAGAACAAAGGGTATAAGAGTATAATAATGATTCTAACATAACACTAGCTAAACCAAACACCAAAAAAACAACTACATATATGTGTATGTACAACCACACACACACATATATATATATATATATATATAATGTGACGAGTCAGCTGCCTCCCCCCTAATTATCAGCACTCCCCGTCCCTTAATCGCCGCCCTTCACCAGGCTCCCGACTGGAGTGGGTGTGTGAGAGAGGAGGGGCGCTTAAACAGCCAGGGCTGGCGGCGTGTGATGAGGCACACCTGAAGGGAATGGAGCCTCATCACCGCCGCTGTTATAGGCCGGCTGCGCCTCTCTTCGGGAGACCGGTCTCTTCCCCCGTGCATGCACGCTGGTGTCCTCGTGGGTCCAGGAAGGGAGCGTCGAGTGGGAGGACCGCACCCCCCCTGAGAGACGGCTGACGGGCCAGGATGCCGGGCCGTAGCCCTGGAAGCGCCGCGGGCCCACAGGAGGATGAAGCCGCTTAAGAGAAGCCGCCGCCTCGCGCCCCGGACCCAGGGAGGGAAGCGCGTGCGGCCACCGGACTCCGCCCCTTACCTGGACCCCTTCTTCTTGAACACTGCCCCTCCTTCACATTCCGCGCTACACGACGAGGACACCAGATCCCCCTGTTTATTTTGGACACTTTAATCCCCTTTGGACACTTTAAGTTTATTATTTCTGTTGAATAAAAGCCTCTCCGAGGCCTGACGCCACACCCACTGTGTCTGTCGTTTGCTCCTCCCGTCACAATATATATATATATATATACATGCATACATACAGTACATACATACATACATATACGTACACATACACATTTCTAAATTCAATATATATATTATTCCATTTCCCTTTAGTTTGTTGAAGTATTAAAAATAACTCAAATTAAATAAAACTAAAACTTAAGAAAAAAAGCCCAATACAGACATAATAAATTCAGACGTAATTTAACTAAATTTAAATAGATAACAAATACAAATCAAACAAAAGTAGTTTATCAGTAATCCTAAAAAATAACACTACCAAACACACATGCTAAAAAAACAACAACTTACTTACACATAGTAAGAAATAGTTATACAAACTGAAACAGAAGTGAAACAAGTAGTAGGAAAGAGGAGAAATAAAAAGCGATACTTATATCCTTTGCCCTTTATCCTTTGTCCCTGCCCGGTGGAGTTGCATGGTAGAGTCGATGGTCTTTACACTCTTAGGTCTTCACACAAGGAGGCCTTCACGCGATCAGCAAGCGCAGACACTGACAAGATACGTGATACAGAATGAGACTAAATGCAATATCAGCACGTCTCCACACAGTAAACAAAACAAGTCTTTCCTAGCAACGACAACTGCACTCAACACTAATGAGACAAGTATATACACTTACGAGCTGCTTTTAACTTCCGCTGATAAAGACTGCTTCTCTCAAAGAGTGTATATATATATATATATATATATATATATATATATATATATACGTGTATATATATATTGTATATACAGGTGCTGGTCATATAATTAGAATATCATCAAAAAGTTGATTTATTTCACTAATTCCATTCAAAAAGTGAAACTTGTATAATGTATACATTCATTCCACACAGACTGATATATTTCAAGTGTTTATTTCTTTTAATTTTGATGATTATAAGTGACAACTAATGAAAACCCCAAATTCAGTATCTCAGAAAATTAGAATATTGTGAAAAGGTTCAATATTGAAGACACCTGGTGCCACACTCTAATCAGCTAATTAACTCAAAACACCTGCAAAGGCCTTTAAATGGTCTCTCAGTCTAGTTCTGTAGGCTACACAATCATGGGGAAGACTGCTGACTTGACAGTTGTCCAAAAGACGACCATTGACACCTTGCACAAGGAGGGCAAGACACAAAAGGTCATTGCAAAAGAGGCTGGCTGTTCACAGAGCTCTGTGTCCAAGCACATTAATAGAGAGGCGAAGGGAAGGAAAAGATGTGGTAGAAAAAAGTGTACAAGCAATAGGGATAACCGCACCCTGGAGAGGATTGTGAAACAAAACCCATTCAAAAATGTGGGGGAGATTCACAAAGAGTGGACTGCAGCTGGAGTCAGTGCTTCAAGAACCACTACGCAAAGACGTATGCAAGACATGGGTTTCAGCTGTCGCATTCCTTGTGTCAAGCCACTCTTGAACATCAGACAGCGTCAGAAGCGTCTCGACTGGACTGCTGCTGAGTGGTCCAAAGTTATGTTCTCTGATGAAAGTAAATTTTGCATTTCCTTTGGAAATCAGGGTCCCAGAGTCTGGAGGAAGAGAGGAGAGGCACAGAATCCACGTTGCTTGAGGTCCAGTATAAAGTTTCCACAGTCAGTGATGGTTTGGGGTGCCATGTCATCTGCTGGTGTTGGTCCACTGTGTTTTCTGAGGTCCAAGGTCAACACAGCCGTATACCAGGAAGTTTTAGAGCACTTCATGCTTCCTGCTGCTGTCCAACTTTATGGAGATGCAGATTTCATTTTCCAACAGGACTTGGCACCTGCACACAGTGCCAAAGCTACCAGTACCTGGTTTAAGGACCATGGTATCCCTGTTCTTAATTGGCCAGCAAACTCGCCTGACCTTAACCCCATAGAAAATCTATGGGGTATTGTGAAGAGGAAGATGCGATATGCCAGACCCAACAATGCAGAAGAGCTGAAGGCCACTATCAGAGCAACCTGGGCTCTCATAACACCTGAGCAGTGCCACAGACTGATCGACTCCATGCCATGCCGCATTGCTGCAATAATTCAGGCAAAAGGAGCCCCAACTAAGTATTGAGTGCTGTACATGCTCATACTTTTCATGTTCATACTTTTCAGTTGGCCAAGATTTCTAAAAATCCTTTCTTTGTATTGGTCTTAAGTAATATTCTAATTTTCTGAGATACTGAATTTGGGTTTTTCATTAGTTGTCAGTTATAATCATCAAAATTAAAAGAAATAAACACTTGAAATATATCAGTCTGTGTGGAATGAATGTATACATTATACAAGTTTCACGTTTTGAATGGAATTAGTGAAATAAATCAACTTTTTGATGATATTCTAATTATATGACCAGCACCTGTATATATATATATATATATAATTAAAAACTGTCACATTCTCAGGAAACTAATGAATTGTTTTGTTCTAAGCAGACTGGAGAGGGACGGTGAAGGTCTTCTGTAAAGTGGAGAAATTAGTCTAATGACCACCATGGATTCCAGGTGAGTTAAAATTCACATGCTTTTGCAGGAGGGTAAACAATTTACTTTTTTGTTTTTATTTATTTTATTTCACATTTAAATTTACTAGCATTGGGGTACTCAGACTTGACTCCGGACTCAAGTACAACTTTTAGCGGACTCCGAGATGCATTTTTACTCTGATTTGACTTGGACTCGAGCCTTTGAGTCCCACCGAATCAGGGACAATTGACAGAACTGTTTTTCTAGCCCTAAAAACCCAATGCATTGACATGAAAATGACATTCAGTATTTGCAGGTATAGGCAGGCAGGGAAAAACCCTACCAAAATGTTGAAAACATAGATCCATAAAATAAACTGCCATTATACTACAGGGCTGTTAAATGCTTGAATCTGATTAGTTGACAAACGTTCAAAGGTGTGCAAGGCAGATCTTGACCACATTATCTGTCCATATCACTTCGCCAAATGATTTCACTTATTTCAAAAGTTCTTACAGCTTACAACAGCAAAAGAAACAAAACCCACAACTACACTGACCAAACAAATACATATTGTAAACAATATGATACATTTAATTAATATTGTCAAATTATTTCCATGTTTTTGCCAATTACGTTTTATTATGTACGGAAGGCACTCTCTTTCTCCCGCTCTCTCTCCCTCACAGACGCACACACATACAGTACAAACACACATTCACATTCCGCTATGCCACATCATGCCACATTTTGTGGTATGGGAGGATAACACTATATACATATACATTATATTAATAAACTGTATTTTGAATTTGATATTTTAATCTTAATCTTAATATATTAAGCCATATTAAGTGTTTATGGTTTTCTACAGGAAGAAAATGCTTAATGAGAGACTTTGCGCATTGCATTCATATTCTGCTGTTCTGTGGAAACAGATTTGTGGGTCTTGTCTTTTTCTTCTACAGATGACTTGCAGGACCCTGTATGTCATGGTACTAAATTATAATTCAAGGCTAAACCTCATGGCCCTGACAGAGGCCTGGATCAAACCAGAGGACAATGCTACACCTGCAGCACTGTCCAATAATTTCTCCCTTTCCCACACCCCCCGTTTGACTGGAAGAGGTGGAGGTACTGGTCTGCTCATCTCTAATAATTGGAAATTTACTCATTTACCATCTCTGGGTATCAACAGTTCTTTTGAATCACATTCAGTTACTATTACCTACCCTCTTAAAATCCATTTTGTAGTTGTTTATCGACCTCTAGGACCACTAGGTAACTTCGCGGAAGAATTAGATGTGTTGCTCTCAACCTTTCCTGAGGATGATACTCCCCTAGTTATACTTGGAGACTTCAGCATCCACCTAGACAAACCTCAGGCTGCAGACTTCCACACTCTGCTTACTTCTTTTGATCTCAAACAAGTGTCAACTACGGCTACTCACAAACCAGGCAACCAACTGGACCTTATTTACACACGACACTGCTCCAGTGATCATGTGCTGGTTACTCCACTGCACACCTCGGATCACTTCCTCCTCACTCTTAACCTCAACATGATTCCTGACACAACACATACCCCTCCACATGGCACTTTTTGACGTAACCTATGCTCACTCTCACCCTCCCGGCTATCTGCTATGGTTTCATCTTCGCTTCCTCCCCCAAACAGTTAGCATCTCTTGATGCTAACAATGCTACTGATACTTTCTGCTCCACTCTTACCTCTTGTTTAGACACTTTCTGCCACTTATCTTCCAGGCCAGCCTGTACTACCCCTTCTGCCCCTTGGCTGTTTGATGTTCTCCACGAACATCGTTCTAAGCTCAGGGCTGCTGAAAGGGTGTGGCGCAAATCACAAAATCCTACTGACCTTAATTTATATTGATCACTCCTCTCTGACTTCTCTGCTAATGTCTCCACTGCTAAAAGGACATACTATCACGACAAAATTAACAATTCACCTAACTCTCGCATGCTCTTTCAAACATTTTCCTCCCTCCTTTGTCTTCTTCCTCCTCCCCCTCCTTCATTAACTCTGACAGCTGTAGCCACATTCTTCATTAATAAAATTACAAACATCACAGCACAATTCTCACAATTCTACTTGTCCGCTTGATCCTATTCCATCTCATCTCCTTCAAGCCATTTCTCCTACACTCACCTACACTCACTCACATCATTAACACATCCCTTCACACTGGAGTTTTTTCCTCAGTATTTAAACCCACTCTTAACCCAACTCTTTTAGGGAACTACAGACCGGTTTCCCTTCTACCTTTCATTGCAAAAACACTTGAACGAGTTGTGTTCAAACAACTCTCTACCTTTCTCACACAGAACAACCTCCTGGACAGCAACCAATCTGTCTTCTGAAGTGGACACTCGACCGAAACTGCCTTGCTCTCAATTGTTGAAGCCCTAAGACTTGCAAGAGCAGCTTCCAAGTCTTCATTACTTATCTTGCTGGATCTGTCCGCTTCTTTTGATACGGTCAACCACCGGATCCTCCTGTCAACCTATTGGGAAAGGGCATCTCAGGAACCGCATTCCAGTGGTTTTGAGTCTTACCTCTCAAATAGGTTCTTCAAGGTATCTTGGAGAGGTGAGGTATACAAGTCGCAACATCTAGCTACTGTGGTGCCTCAGGGCTCAGTTCTTGTACCACTTTTCTTCTCTGTCTACATGGCATCACTAGGTTCTGTCATTCAGAAACATGGCTTTTCATATCATTGCTATGCTGATGACACTCAACTCTACCTCTTATTCCATCCTGATGATCAGACGATAGCTGGTCGCATCTAAGCTTGTCTAACAGACATTTCTTGCTGGATGATGGACCATCACCTTCAACTCAACCTGGCTAAGACAGAACTGCTTGTGGTTTCAACAAACCCATCACTTCATCACAATTTCACCTTCCAGTTAGGCTCATCAACCATAACTCCTTCAAAAACAGCCAGAAACCTTGGAGTTGTGATTGATGATAAGCTGAATTTCTCAGACCACATTGCTAAAACTGCCTGGTCCTGCAGATTTGCTTTATACAATATTAGGAAGATCAGGCCCTTTCTTTCGGAACATGCAACACAACTCCTTGTTCAAGCTCTTGTTCTGTCCAGACTGTACTACTGCAATGCCCTCTTGGCAGGTCTTCCAGCCAGTTCCATCAAACCTCTACAATTAATCCAAAATGCCGCTGCAAGATTAATCTTAATTGGGCCGAGAAGAATGCATGTCACACCTCTGTTCATCAATTTGCACTGGCTACCAATAGCTGCTCGCATAAAATTCAAGGCATTAATGTTTGCCTACAAAACCACCACTGGCTCTGCACCCCTTTACCTAAATTCAGTACTTCACACTTATGTGCCCTCTAGAAGCTTGCGTTCTGCAAGTGAACGACACATTATTGTACCATCCCAAAGTGGTACAAAATCACTATCACAGACTTTTTCATTAACTGTTCCCTCCTGGTGAAATGACCTGCCCAACTCAATCCCAGCAGCTGAGTCCTTAGCCATCTTCAAGAAAACACATCTCTTCCATCTTTATTTGACCCTCTAACTCTAGCACTCTTTATTCTAATTCTATTTTCTTTGTATCTATTAGTCTTCTTTGTATCTATCTGACCCTATAACACTAGCTCTCTTTTTTTCTATTCTACTTATTTTCTTTAAAAAAAATCAGCTTTCTTTTTTCTATTCTACTTGTTTTCTTTCATAAAAAAAAAAAAAAAAAAAAAAAAAAAATTGCTACGTTTACTGCGTTAGGCTAACCGAGACCTGTCATAGCGCTTGTATACTGTTGCTCTTTTGTTGGTTTTGGTTACTTCTGTTGTCCTCATTTGTAAGTTGCTTTGGATAAAAGCATCTGCTAAAAAAATGTTTTAATAATTTAACCACCACAGCGTCTTGTATCCATTGGCAACATGCACGATTTGTGTCGAAGGCAAGTGACATTGCTTGGCTACTGTTGTATAATGTTGAGAGATTCAAATAAAAAAATTGTAAATAAATACAATAAAAATAAAAAAGACTGCCAGTGACGTCACTAGCGGAAGCGCAGGTGTCTGAGAGTGCAAGTGCAGTCTGCAGCCAGACCCTTCTCATTTCTTCCACTCCCTCCGACTCAGACTCGACACTTACGCAGGTTTGCCAGATTGAGGACATGCAACGAGCCTTGCACTGTAAGCTGATGAGTTGATTTACTGTGTTTTAATGTTCTTCTGCTCGTAGAGCATTGTGCAGTATGCAATATTGACAGCTAGCAGCATAGCCGCGGGAACGTATTTTGAGCTGGGGGGTCCGTTACTGTTCTCCTATCTTCACGTGCGTCTGCCTGAACAGAATCAACGCGATCACGTGTCTGCTTCGCCGTGGTAACTATGGCCTCAAACTCCTCTCTTAGCTCTTTAACAGACTTATTGGTCGCTTGTATGTCCTCACGCAGTTCGCGCAATGCTGGAATCAGCACAGAGTCCATCGCATCTCTTACTGCTGAATTCACAACCGAATTCAAAGTGCTTTGGTGTTCTTTAAATGCTAGTTCAATGCGGTTAGCAATAGCATCGTCGAGATCTTCACTGGAGATGGCTGAATCTCTGAATTTTTTCTTCATTGGCGATTGTACAATCTCTCTATTCCGATCCCCTTTGTCTGCCTTAGCACTCATGATTAGGGATGGGTATCGTTAAGGTTTTAACGGTATTACTACTCTTATCGATACTGCTTATCGGTCCGGTACTTTAACGGTATTCTTATCGGTACTTTTTGTTATACTGTATATATATATATATATATATATTATAACAAATTAGGAGCTGAATTAACATTACTTTATATTCTGAAATGTAAAATAATATTTAATTAAATTAATATAAAACATAAATTTGTAAATGCACCAGTGTGCAGGCATTTTTAGTGTTTTATATACATAAGATACAGTAAGAATATTAACAAAGAAACAAAGTAAAAACAAACTGACAAATACAATAAATATACAAATTAAATGAAATAAACAGTGCTTTAATTTTTCCATGAAGGTCTACTAACATTACTGTTCAGGCAAGTAATAGCTACAAAAGAAATCTAAAAGTAATCAAATGTAAATGCACACTGCATAGTTTTCACTGTATGTATTGATAGATGAATGCTTATTAAAGCTATAACGTTATTCAGATTAAGAGCTGTGGGGGATTTTCTCTTTGCATTTTTTTCTTTGATTAACATTGATGGTCCAAGCGCCAGTCTGTCACTTTAAGGCAATATATTGACACACATCGGATTTTCTCTGAACAGTTCTGGTCCACTTAAGACAAACTGTTTAAGTGAATACTCTCGTAGCTGGCCATTGTGACATATTTTTGTGTGTATTTGATCGTTTGGACACACCCGAAGCTCAAAGTGTAATTTATCTGTCTATTTTGGAGCGCTCCGCAGGTGCGCAGGCACGCACACACACACACACACACACACACACATTTCAGCCTGGGGAAGAGCGTCTCTTGTGCGGATTGTGCTTTCAACGTTTTATTATCAAACATGTCCCGCAATTTAGCAACAGTAAAGACGGCATTTTACAACAATCACCGATTGAGCTGATTCAGACGTTAAGTGTTGGTTAGGGAGGAACGAATGCGCACCGCTGTGAAGGGAAGGAAGTTGTGCTAGAAGAAACGCGGCTATAATCTTTAGAAGCCAAAATCAAAAATAAATAAATAAACTTAGCTTAATATAACAGCCACAGGCATAAAGTGCATATGTTTTAATAGTTAGTTCTCTATTCTATCATAATTAAACAGGGCTTTCATGTTGCGCGTGCTGAAGCTCCTCCACGTGAGCGCGATCTTGCTTCTGAATTAGCAAAAATGCATCATAGACAAATGTTTGAATATTATTGCATATAAAACAGCTGGCAACTCTGGTGAGATAGAATTTGCAAGATAATGTGTATATGTAGCAACACTAAATGTGTGTTTTCATAATTTCTCCAGTACCGACAGCAGAACCGATAACGTCAGAGCTTATCGATACTCCGGTCTTTCATAATTTAGCCCCGAGACCGATTAAATACCGAGTTTCGGTACCCATCCCTACTCATGATGGGTCCAATGCAGAGTGGTTTAAGTTTTACTGACAGGATCGTAAAATATGTGGCAAAGTGAGCGGAACAAAAGACTAAGCCTGCATCACCGTCGAAGGGTCACGTGATACCCTCTTTTTCAATTAATTTTAATGAATATACAAATTAATAAATTGAGATTTATTTATTTTCTGTTACAAAAT
Source organism: Aspiorhynchus laticeps (assembly GCA_023376895.1). NCBI lineage: Eukaryota > Metazoa > Chordata > Actinopteri > Cypriniformes > Cyprinidae > Aspiorhynchus > Aspiorhynchus laticeps. The sequence goes on from CM041796.1 coordinate 40,072,935, forward strand.
TTTCATTTATTTATTTTTTAACATCGCACCCCCAGCACACCCATTTTATCTTGGGCTACACGCCAGGGGGTGCTGCAGCACCCTCAGCACCCCTACTTCCAGCGGTAATGGCTAGCAGTTGAAATGGGAGTAGTTATAACTACTACTATGTGTCAGATTGATGATTTATGACCTGATTTATGACCCCTGTCAGTGTTGATTGACAGGTTGTCATATGTCAAATGTGTACATGGTGAGATTTATGACCTGATTTATGGCTAAACGACCCCGCTGTCACCCTGACTGACATGACAGTAGGGTGTGTAAATCAAAAGATCAAAACAGATGTTAGATCTGACTTTCCTGACTTTCACATTCCTGACCTGTTGCTAACGTCCAGTCTGGAGGTGTTGGGTTCTTCATGATTGTGGAAAAATGGCTGTGCAAAGGGTGCGTATTGTCACCTTAACCCCCTGGGGTCGAAGCCCGCACTGTCTCGTATTTTCTTTATGACCGCAAAAAGAGCTAAAAATACTCCACGAATTTTGATCGTACAGATAAGAACAAGGCATCGTTTGAAAATGCAAAGGGTCTACTTTTATTTGTGTATAGTCATAATAACAACAAAACAATGTGTTTTTTAAAAATAAAGAAACTAAACAGGGTGCATCTCTGCCGGCTCTGTCTCTGTCACCTCTCTTCACAGACACGTAAATAAAACAACATGAATCTCCACGAATACTCGCCTCAAATACATGAGAAATATATGTATAGAAAGCTTGAAATGTCTACTTTTAAATGAAGTAAATCATGTCCAAAACAAATATTCTCTGTTAAAGTAATCCGAATGAAACCAACGTGATGTCCAGTCTTCCCTTCTCAACTCATATCTAATGCAGTCACGCCCACGCGCCGTTCGTGCCTTTCAGATTCAAACATCCACGTGAGGTGCACGCGAATGTGAATGCCCACAACACCTCAGCGGAAACAAACAAGTTCATCCCGGCTACTTTCTGTTTCTGGAAGAAGATCTGCTGAGAGAAATAACCCAGAATTTCAAAATGTTTTTTGATTTTTTCTTCAGAGCACATAAACAATATACACTATGGAAATGCCAGGTTTTGTAATGTTTTTGTAAAGAATTATCTTCTTCATTACTCCAGTCTTACTCCAAGTGTAACAATATACACTATAGCCTACCATTCAAAAGCCAGTATATAGATTTTTTTATTTTATTTAGCACACAAATGATGATAAAGACATTTATCATGTTACAAACGATGCTGTTCTTCTGAACTTTCTATTCTTCAAAAAAAAAAGAAAGAAAATCTGAAATTCTTCTGAGCTCTTTTCAACAGAAAAATAATAATAATAATAAATGTTTTTTTGAGCAGCAAATCAGAATATTAGAATGATTTCTGAAGGATAATTTGACTGGAGTAATGATGCTAAAACGTCAGCTTTGAAAGTCAGCTTTTGTTCCTAATAAACTGTTTGTTTGTTTGTTCTTAATAAACTGTTTAACTGCACTCGCAAGTGAATCTCAAGTTATTTTGCGTGATAGCAAAATATATTCTAAATAAACTAAAAACATAAAATATATAAATTTATTTTGTCCTCACATTCTTTCGTGTAACTCTTCCCTCTCAGTCACATACCTGACTGAATGGCTCATTATGCAGCTCATTATGCGGGCCTTTGTCTTCTCAGGTGTGAATGTGAAGGTTGACGCCTTCTCGCATAGACCCTTTTTACTCAAAAAGTGACTTAGAAAATTTGAATCAATATATTGTTTTCTGTGAGCAAGTAAACACGATGATTTTCACATTATTTTGAAGCAAAAACTCTAGGCTACAAGATCCAGTTCTCAAAAGTCTTGTGAACAAATGTTCTGTATGTGTTTTATGGCCTTATTTCAGTGACTTCAAAATTTTAGTTTTTCACTAACCACACATAAACGTTGCTTTCTCAAACTCAATCATGTACATACATGCTGCTAACATATTATTGTAGACCAGTTTGTGCTGATTACAGTGTTATTAGACTTTAGCCACTTATATGTTTATAAGCAACTGAAAAAAGCACAAATGTCAGGGCATGTCAAAACTTCTCCAGGCCCCCAAAACACCCTCAGACCCCAGAGGGTTAACAGGATCAATATTTGTTTGATCTATACGGTATACATAAATTAATGCCTAGTCACCAATTTGTCCCTATCGGCCTGTCTACATCCACCTCTGAATAAGGAGGTTGTCAGGACGTCTACCTTTCCATGTGAGGATAAAGAAAGGTGTCATGTCTGAGGATGGTTCTTTGTTTTTGGGGGATGGAAGACATCCAAACACGTATCTAATGTCAAACAACTAAACTGTTCAGTTCTGCTTGATCCATATGTTAAATGTCGATAGCTAAGACATCGCTGTTTTGATTGTTTGCAACAATACTGAAATGCTCTGGCAATACGAATGTACAAATATTACTTGTGCCAATAAAACACCCAAAATCTGAAACATAGAATTAAAGAATTCACCAAGATCATTACACATCACACTTTCTATATGCTTCTGAAAAGGTGTTATGTTTGGGCATGTTCTTTCTACCTCATCTGTATGTGTGTATGCTAACACCTCTGTAGGATCAGTCCAACCTAATCTGTAGGCTGATTAGGTAAATTTATCAGGAGGAGTCTTAAGTTAAAAATTATTCAAACCACCAACTATCCACCAAGTCCACCTCACCTATCCATTTACTGAAAGTGAAGGTGATTGTGGAGTCTAACTGACAGTGGACGACAGTATCCTCTTTGTGCTCGTATTAATGGCTTTACAGCATCCACCTCAGATAGATGTGCACAGAATCATTTTTTAGTTCAGTTCAGTTCATTTTATTTATAAAGCACAATAAAACAACAATGGTTGACCATTGACAAGTACATAACATGATATGACAAGACATACAAATAAACATTTTAAATAAGCCCTGCTTTAGACAATGAATCAACACTTTGGCTGATTATTTGGGCTCTCACACACATTTATATATACTTTATTTGATTCCACATTACAAGTCAATTTCATTAGGAATCAAATTTTTTGAATAATCCAACAGATTAAAACTGATCAGCACATTGTTATGGATTATACAGTTCTAAGGGTACAGGAAACATCGCCTTTTCCAAATAAACATGCTTCCTATAGTTGCTGAGATTGAACAGTACTTTGTCAACTCTTTGGCCCTTGTTTTAGATAGCCCCCCAATGCAAAGTCCACGGATCGCCAGCCTGTGTACATGACCCAGGCTACCAAACACTAGCACAATAAGATGGCATTTGTACCCAAGGTTCTCAATAGTAGATATCAATGACTGATATTTTAAAATCTTAGAGCAGTAAGAATCCCCCATAAACAAGTCAAATGCACACGACACCTCAAATAGTGTAGCTATTTTACGATTCTGAGAGATGTTAACAATATCTGGTGTATTAGCAATTCCTAGAAAAGTATTTGCAGGTGAGTTAAACCATTCAGACTGTACAGTAGTGTGTTTAAAGATCTGCTCATCAGCCACGCAGGGAATCTGAGCAGCGATGAGGTCCACAAGTCTGTCATGTCTGGCAGTATATAATCCTTTAAATGATGAACAACTGTTCATGATGTGGGCTACTGACTCCACGTGTTGAGGGGGGTCATGCAGCAGGCAGAGGGGGAATGGGTGGAGGGAAACCACAGTGATAAGTTGTATTTTGTAGGAAGAACCTGCAGACGTGCTTTTACACAGAAAGTAAGAATCTCCTCACTGATGGTGGCATTGCTGTAGATGGTGTGTGGTACAGAGTGGTCCGCGCAGGGCAGTTTTGCCAACTTTCCCTGGAGTTTTAGACTGGACCAGTACTTCATATTTTGGGCTCTTTGAATAGACAAGAGAGTCTGCCTTGACGTTCTAGGCTGGAGCAGGTGAACAATGTTGTTATGGTGCAGCCTGGCTTCCACGATGACAGATGGGTCCTCTATGACTGCATCCGAGACCTCTACAGGTTGAGAGTGGGAGGTCCACTTCAGTTCAGTACCTGTCCTCCAGCATAGGTCATTTAAGTCTGGCCACTCTGATGACACACCAAATCCCTGTGCCCGTCCATCCAGCTTTCCATTGGTCTTTCTTTTAAAACCCAGGAAGCTGTCTTCCTCACCACATGCGTGTAGCACCTTCCGTCTTTTAAAATCCAGCAATAAGGATGCTCTGGCCATTTGCCCCACGCTGATATCATCACAGTTTAGCATGTTGGTAAGGTGAGACTGTCTTGTGGCTGTGTACTCCCACATGCAGTTTGGAACTCCAAGCCCCCCGTCCTGTCTTTTCTGGAAGATAAAACATCTTGTGGAATGTGTGTTGAGACAAAGCCATTTCCTAACCACATTTACGGTTTTGTTGTCCATTTCACGCAATACTTTTTGTGGAATATGGACATTTGCAAAAAGATGTTGAATTTTAGAAAAAGCTATGTCTCTTATTGCTTGCACTTTTAGAGTAACAGGAAGAGGTGATGCATCAATGAGATCCAGTCTGGTCATAAACTGATGTGCCATGTCAGTCACTTGCTGACTCCATTCTCCAGCAATGTTAAACTTGTGACCCAGGTAGTTGTAGGTCTCATGTCTAGTGTACACTCTGAGTGGCTGGTCTAAGATGGTAAATCTCATAGAAAACTGCACATTTACTGTGCTTTACTTGTAGGCCAGATCATGCCAGGAATCTGTCAGTGCATGACAACATGTTTTTAATCACGCCTTCATCTCGAGATGCGACGACCACATCATCAGCATGGAATCCGCCTCGGCTCCTAGCTCCCTCGCCTCCACCGTCACCCATCGATCCACCAGCTTCACCGGGCTCCCTCGTCCCTCCGGCTCCGCCTTGGTCGAGTGTCGACCCGCCATCACCTCAGGACTCCTCTCCTCTGGCTGAACCTTGTCGCTCCGTCCCACCGGCTCCGTTGGGCTCCTTCCTCCCTTCAGCTCCACCTGGGTCCTCAGTCACTCCGGCTCCACCGCGGATCTCCGGAGCTCTGCCTTCGCCTCGGTTGCCAGAGCCTTCGGCTCCACCCTGGCCCCCCGGACCCTCGGCATCCCCCTGGCTCGTTGGCTCTCCGTCTCCGCTTCAGGCTCCTCCTCCACCTGCTCCGCCGCCGTTGGTCGGCCCCCTGGAGTTGGTGACCATCCCTCCACCATGGCTCCTACCTCCGTCAGCTCCACCGTGGGCCAGTATCATGGCTGTGGCCTGGGTCATGCTCTGCTCTTCCTGCTCCGGATCCCTCTTGTCTCCTCCCTGGCTCCTCCCTCCTCAGTCGCCTCCCTGGTCTTTGTCTGCCGGCCCCCTCCCGGATGTCCGTCCTCCTCCTGAGCCCCCTCCCCTTTGGATGTTTCAACGGTACGAGGACGCACCTTCCGGGAGGGGGGGTGATATGTCAGGATCCTGGACTATTTTGTTGTGTTTTTGCTCCCCATGTGTTCCCTGTGACCCAGTTTCTCCCCAATTTGATTGTTAATTTTATTCCAGGTGTGTCTCGTCATCTTCCCCAATTGTCCTGTCTTTAAAAGCCCTGTCTGTTCAGTTTGTTTGTCGGGTCAACTTGTTCAGTTTCGTGTGTTTGGATTTACCCTCTTTATGGACTTTATTAAAGATATTTTCGAGTATTCCACGTCTCCTCGTTCCTCCCCGCACAGGACGTGACACAGGTGCTGAATTTCGGTGCGGGATTGCGCATAGGCTATATCGCATAGTTTTACTCATTCCCGCAGCTTTCGACTTTAGAATGATGGATATTCACACATTTATTCAATAGCCTATAGCATGTAGGTTTGAGGCGTAAGTAAATCCACAGAGAATATCAGATGAAATCAGTCATTTAAAAACAGCGTGAGTGATTCTCTTCTCTCTTTGACTGTCTCTTAAAGCGGCTTCTCATCTGCACTAAAGAGCTGCTGCACGTGGGGAAAAAAGACTTTTGCTCACATTTCGGAACAGTTGACAGAATTGTCACTTGCCTAATCGGGTCATTGTTGCATCGTCACAAACATGTATTATTTATTTGCACGTCTTTTTAAGCCATTCGGTACTTGCGCGCTCCAGAAGCGGTTTCCTGTGCGTGCAGTCACGTCCAAAGGGCACGCTTATAAAGCTGTTTTTTTACAGTCTTGACTCTATGGTATAAAGCCGACTTGCGAGTACCAAATTGAGTTTGGTACCGAACAAGCTCAGTAGAACCCTGCACAGGCCTCAAACATATGCCTTAGTCCAGCCCTTGTGCGGCAGATTATCAGAATTACCGGCCCGAGTCCGACTGGAGCCCGTGTCTTTTTTCTCTTTCTCTCTTCCCCATTACACAGCTGTTGTAGCCATTAACCTGTTAACATGCACCAGGACACCAGCGCACTGAAAGCTCTTTGTTTGCACGTCATTGTTTTCAAACAGATAAAATGAAACAGGACAAAATTAATCTTCACAAACTATATATCATTTTGATGGTCTAAGCCTCAAGCATCGACGACAGATCTCTGTTTTTCGATAGAAAGCTTATAAGGAATGTATTTACTAAATTTGTGTAAGCAGTACACATCAAAACATGTATAAAGTAAACCACAGTACATACCAGATTCATCCTGATAACGACACTCAAACGTATCTTGTCACGGAGCAACCCCGTGATCATGAATGGACTGAATGCACGTACACCATATCTGGCACATACTTATAGACTGCACGCAGCATTAACACAGTCTGTTTTTCAGTATTGATATAATTTATACACGCACCTGTATAATGCCTGTGAGTGTTCGAATGTATGGTGTATTATGTGTTTAAGATATGTGAGGGTACGATGTGTATTTTGTTCATTATGTGTAGTGTATATATGCACAACGTGTTGGGTAACATTAGCTGCTACATTGTTAATTCATTTTCATAATAAATAACCACAATACACATATGTTTGATTTAAAGTCTTTTATTTAAGATTAGGTTACACAGTATAGCAAATATAACTTACCTGCTTGTAATACACCAGGGACCAAACCTGAATTGTTTTAAACCCAAAGCATTTAAGCATGGTGGACGCGCCATCTGAATGGAGAAAACCATGTTGGGTATGCTGTAAAATGGCTGCCGGAGTTGTACATGTGGCTCGTCACTCGTCATGGTCGAGGGTCAGATTGGTTTGTGTGGAGGGAGCAAGCAATAGAAGCTTTTGCTTAAGAAGTTTGTTAACTACGCAACTGTTGCTGTGGCTATGGTCCAACAAAGAGACTTGTAAATACTGTTTTTTTTTTTTTTTTTTTGGTCTTTGTTTTGCTGTGGGATCTACACTATCTGTACAATAAATTCACCTCCACTGGAATTTCCTGTCGCCGTAGTCTTACTATGCCTCCGACCGCAAGTGCAATCCCTAACAGATGGTGTCAGAAGTACCAGTCAGTGGTCTAGATAGATTGAAATGCCACCCAAGACAAGAGGACAGCAGACGGCGAACATGGATATTGAGGATGGACAAAGTGCAGCAGGTGGAGCTACAGGAGGAAGTGTTCAACAGTCTATTGAAATCCCTACAACCACAGATAAGGCAGCCCTCACAGCATTGGCGGGCATGTTCCAGACCTTCTTGCAGTACCAGAAGGAAAGAGATGAGAGGCAAGAGAGAGACTTGACGTGACGAGAACAACAGTTCAAAGTACTTACTCATCAGGTCACGCAAATGCAGATGGACTTGGCTGTTCATCTGATCCCTTTGCTCACAGGGAAAGTGAGGAGTGTATTCGTCGCTATGTCACCAGCCTTGTCTTTGGACTATGATAGAGTCAAAGAGGTGATTCTCAAGAAATATGAAATCAGTCCGGAGACATATCGACTGAGATTCCGCTCACTGGACACACCGGCTGACGAATCCCCAATGGAATTATATGTTCGGCTGAAGGATTTATTTTCCAAATGGGTGCGGCTTGAAACAAGTAGCAAAATGGGCTTGATGGAGACGCTGGTACTAGAGCAGTACATGCGGGTATTGTACCCGGAAGTAAGGACTTGGGTAAAGGAGCGAAATCCTGTGACTGCAGAAGAGGCAGCTAGCTTGGTGGAGGCCTATAGCACAGCGAGGAAGGGTTCCTCTGGGACGTTTCGGTATGCTGGAAGCCTGCAGTCCAACAGAGGTAAGTCTGTGGGGTCAGGGGGTAGTTCGTACTCTCAATTGCAAACCCAGATTTTAAAACCCACCCACCCTAAACCCATACCACCTGTAGTGGCACGCCAATCATCAGCAAAAAATTATGTGGTTTGTTATAATTGTGCAGAGCCAGGTCACACTAGTCCACATTGTCCTTTGAGAAAGCCTAAATCAGCTCGACTGTGTTATATACCAACCCCTACAATAGCACCCAAAGTAAACAAAGAACCTACCGTTTCTGTTTTGTTAAATGGTAGACCTGTAACAGCCCTGGTAGACACAGGTTGTGCACAAACTTTAGTGCAGGCAGAGTATGTTCCAAGAGATTCATGGACTGAGGGAACAGTCACTGTCTGTTGTGTACATGGGGACATATCAGAGTTGCCCACTGCTGAGGTGTACATTGAGATTAACGGTCAGCCTTACTTGATGAAAGTAGGGATTGCTACAACCTTACCTTATCCAGTGTTGCTAGGTACAGACATGCCTATACTAGCAGACTTAGTGCAAGAAACTGCATGGTGTGGCATGGTTACTAGAACACAGGCCCAAAAATTAACTCAGTTGTCAGAGCCTCAAGATCTTGCACAAAACACTCTACAGGAAATGCCATTTTTCACTGATGAAATGATAGGTGAAACAAAGCCAAGTAAGGAAGACAGACTAGAAAAGTGGAGAAAATGGGTGTCAGATTTAATCAATACCTCAGAGGATTTTGAGTTGGAAGAACCACAACTTGATGAGGCAGGCTTAAGCATATCTAATGAACTAGCAAAGCTGCAGAAAGATGATGCTACGTTGGCAGAATGCTTTGGAAACCTTTGTAAAGATACTGCTGTTGGTTTGTTGTATGGTGAGATGTTTTTGATAAAGCGAGGTCTCCTTTACAGGCAGTCTAAAGAAGATGGTACACACAGTGTTGGGGAGTAACTAGTTACATGTAACGGCGTTACGTAATTTAATTACAAAATAAATGTAACTGTAATTAGTTACAGTTACTAAGAAAAAATGTGTAATTAAATTACAGTTACATATGAAAATGTTAACGATTACAAAAGGGGTTACATTTGAATATTTACACAAATCCACATACAGATTTAAATGATTTCTTTCCCAAATTGCACTGACTTGACCGTTTTTTTTCTAATAAATCACTAATCGGTTAGTCTGACTGCGCGCGCGCTCCGCGTCTCCGCCAAACGGTTTCGATCAGAGTAATCAATGCGAGAGATTTGACCATGGAGAGGACTGTGGAAGCGCACAGGTGGAGCAGAGAAGCAAAACTACTGTTCAGGATTTCAAGTTCAGGTCAGATTCATCTGTAAATATGCTATTATAGTTTTGTCTTTGTTTAGTTAAGCAGCAGCCCATTGCTCATCAGTCGTCACTCAAGATACTGTGGGCCTATAGCTAAAGGACATCATTATTAGCCTATCTATTGTAAAGTTACAGTAGTAATGTAGCAGACAAAGAACCATATCGTTTTATAATAGGTACAGAGGGAGCTAGGGCAGACAACAACACAACCCTTACGAAAATTAACGATGATTTTACTATAAACCCAAAGACAATATTACTATTGTTAAACCATGGTAACCACAAATAACCATGGTTTATGCTACACTAACCATAGTTTAACCATGGAATTTGAAGCAAAAAAAAATAAATATAATAAATATACAAATGGTAATCCATTTGCCAAAAGAAAAAACATGGTTACTGTACTTTTGCTGTAATAAAATCATGGTTAATTTTTATAAGGGAAAAATATGACTCATGTTCAGTATTAGGATTTTTCTAGAAAGAGTCAGAGAGATGTATCCTGTGTATCGCTCGTGGTGTTTTCAGTCTGCCGCCTCAATATATATGAGTACATGAACACATAAACAATCTATAGAACTGCTCTGAGTGTCACGGTTCATAAATTCATGGGATCCTTCTCGTCCCGTGTATTGTTGTGTGTGTGTGTGTGTGCAGTGGGCGTGGCCGCTTCACTCCGGCAATCAGCGATCAGCTGATTTCATTCATCATCACCAGCTGCAGCTCATTTACTCACCTATAAAGCCTCACCTCATTTTCCTCTCTTTGTCAGATCGTTGTCTATGTCTCTCGTGTGTGATCCTGTTCCTGCTGGTATTCCTGTTCGTGTTCCCGTTCCTGTGTCTCTTTTCACTGGATTACGTCTTCACCTGGATCATCGTTTCGATTTCACTTCACGTCACGGATATCATCGCTGACCATCTAGTCCCTGTGTCACCAGTTGCTCACCACCTCGGACATTTCTCATCACTTTTCAATAAACTGAGCTTTTACTTGCATCTTTGCTTCCGTCCATTTTGTAAGCATGACAGAACGATCTGACCAAGCTAAGGAAGCAGCAAGTAATCCGTCATCATTAGAGACATTTGTCAGCAACAGCATTCAACGTATGGACCATCAAGAGAGAAATCTCAACGACACAGCGAGAGCAGTTCAAGCGCTGGTGACACAGGTGTCTGAGCTCACCCAGCAGCTTCAACTTCTGCGAGGTCCCGCTGCGCCGCCCACACCGGCCGTTCCTCTTCCTCCACCGGACAATGCTTCTCAGTCAGAGCCCCGCCTTCCAGTACCAGAGTCTTACGCAGGTGAGCCCAATTTTTGCAGAGCATTTTTAACTCGCTGCTCGATGCATTTCTCCCTGCAACCCAGGACTTTCTCCAGCGAATCTGCCAAGGTCGCGTTCGTGCTCACGCTTCTGACTGGGAAAGCTGCGTTATGGGGAACGGCGGTGTGGGAGAGACAAGATCGCTGCTGTACCTCGTTCCAGACACTCTCAGACGAAATGAGAAGGGTCTTCGATCGTGCCAGCACCGGGAGAGAGGCAGCCCGCATACTAGCGGAGCTCAAGCAGGGAGAGAGATCAGTCTCCGACTATTCGATTGAGTTCCGGACTCTAGCGGTAGAGTGTCAATGGAACGAGGAGGCGCAGTGGGACATGTTCCTGCATGGGCTGGCTGACCGCATCCAGAGGGAGATCTACGCCCTGGACCTGCCCACGTCCCTCAACGGGTTGATAGAACTGGCTCTTCGAGTAGACGCACGACTATCTCGGATCGAGCGACGGATGCTGCCCAGTCGAGGGGCAGGAGGAGCCATGAGTCAACGGTCCAGCGGCGGGGATGCGGCCAGTCCCGTCTACGATCACGAGCCCATGCAGGTTGGGCGAGCTCGGCTTACTCGGGAGGAGAAGGAGAGGCGGAGGTCCCAGGGGCTCTGCCTATACTGTGGAGTGTTGGGACATTTCGCCTTCAACTGTCCAGCAAAAGGGCAGGCCCGGCAGTAAGCATGAGGCTACTGTCGGGTAGGACCTCCGCCGAGAAGACCTCATCTACATCTACGCTCCTCCCAGTAAGACTAAGATGGTCAGCCAACGAGCACGATTGTCAAGCACTGGTGGACTCTGGGGCCGAAGGTAACTTCATGGACTATTCATTTGCACACAAGTTTCAAGTTCCCCTCTTTCCACTCACCCACAAGATCAAGGTTCGTGCACTCAACGGCCAAGACTTACCCAACATTACACTCACCACCGGACCCATCACGCTTGTCACATCAGGCAACCACATCGAGACCCTTTCCTTTCACATACTGGATTCCTCCCTCACACCCATTGTTCTAGGACACCCCTGGCTCATCACCCATAACCCCAAGATAGACTGGCAACAACGAACAGTAGTGGAGTGGAGCACTAAATGTCATGAGTCCTGTCTTGTCTCTGCCTGTTCGTCTGTTTCTGTCTCTGTGTTTCAGGAGGAGCCTGTGGATTTATCTAACGTGCCTGCGGAGTACCAGGACCTGAAGGAGGTGTTCAGTAAGTCTCGGGCTGCGTCTCTTCCTCCGCACCGTCCCTATGACTGTGCAATAGATTTACTACCAGGTACGACTCCGCCTAAAGGCAAATTATATTCGCTTTCTGTTCCAGAAAGGGGGGCCATGGAGAAATATATTTCTGATTCTTTAGCAACGGGGTTCATCCGCCCTTCCTCTTCTCCAGCGGGGGCGGGGTTCTTTTTTGTGGGGAAGAAGGATGGATCTCTGCGACCTTGTATTGATTACCGAGGGTTGAACAGCATCACGGTAAAGAACACTTATCCTTTGCCGTTGATGTCTTCAGCCTTCGAGAGGTTGCAGGGAGCTACTATCTTCACTAAATTGGACTTACGTAATGCTTATCATTTGGTCCGCATCAGGAAGGGGGATGAGTGGAAGACCGCTTTTAATACCCCTAGGGGGCACTTTGAATACTTGGTCATGCCCTTCGGGCTGTCCAACTCCCCAGCGGTCTTCCAAGCACTCGTCAACGACGTGCTGCGAGATATGGTCGACCAGTTCATATATGTCTACCTGGATGACATATTGATTTTTTCATCTTCTCTCCAGGAACACGTGCAGCACGTCCGGCGAGTGCTTCAGAGGTTGCTAGAGAATGGACTTTTTGTCAAGGCGGAGAAATGCGATTTTCATGCACAGTCTGTTCCCTTCCTAGGTTACATTGTGTCGGCTGAGGGAATACGCATGGATCCTGAGAAGGTTAAGGCTGTAGTAGAATGGCCAAGTCCAGATTCCCGTAAGGCCCTACAGCGGTTTCTGGGGTTCGCCAATTTCTACAGACGGTTTATTCGTAACTTCAGCCAACTAGCCTCGCCTCTGACCGCCTTGACTTCCCCCAGAACGACGTTCAGGTGGTCAGACGCAGCTGAAGCTGCGTTTGCCAAACTCAAGAGCCGCTTCGTTTCGGCTCCCATCTTGATTACCCCTGATCCATCACGTCAGTTCGTGGTGGAGGTCGATGCGTCAGAGGTGGGGGTAGGTGCAGTGATATCCCAGCGTTCTCCCACAGACGACAGAGTGCACCCTTGCGCGTTTTTGTCCCACCGTTTGTCCCCGGCCGAACGCAATTATGACATTGGTAACAGAGAGTTGTTGGCAGTCAAGTTAGCGTTGGAGGAATGGCGCCACTGGTTAGAAGGTTCAGGGGTACCTTTTATCGTCTGGACCGACCACAAGAATCTGGAATACATTAAGACTGCTAAAAGATTGAACTCCAGGCAGGCTCGGTGGGCACTTTTTTTCGGACGTTTTGACTTTACTCTCTCGTACCGCCCAGGCTCCAAGAACATCAAGCCTGATTCTTTGTCGCGTATTTTTGACCGTTCCGAGCGCCCGTCTACTCCCGAGTGCATTTTACCCGAGAATCTATTTGTCTCCACACTCGTATGGGAGGTCGAATCGAAGGTCAAGACGGCCTTAGAAGGGGTAACGCCTCCGGTCGAGTGCCCACCGAATCGGTTGTTTGTGCCGGAGGGATTAAGGTCGGACGTTATTCAGTGGGGGCATTGTTCCAACGTGGCTTGTCATCCTGGAGTTAGCCGCACCAAGTTTCTGGTTAAGCAACGATTCTGGTGGCCACGTATGGCTCATGACGTTCACAGTTTTGTGTTGGCTTGCTCAGTTTGTGCCATTGGCAAGACTTCCAATCGACCCCCTGATGGGCTACTTCAACCGCTGCCAGTCCCTTCGAGACCCTGGTCCCACATTTCGCTAGATTTTGTTACCGCCCTCCCACCCTCCCAGGGTAACACGGTAGTTTTGACCGTGGTGGACCGGTTCTCGAAGGCGGCCCATTTCATTCCCTTGCCCAAATTACCCTCAGCCAAGGAGACAGCGTTGACCGTCGTTAACCACGTCTTTCGCTTACATGGCCTCCCGACAGACGTGGTTTCTGACAGAGGACCCCAATTTGTGTCCAAATTTTGGCGAGAATTTTGTAAACTGTTGGGGGCGACTGTTAGCCTGTCCTCAGGGTTTCATCCCCAGAGCAATGGTCAAACTGAGAGAGCCAATCAGGATCTGGAGAGAACGTTGCGATGTCTGGTCTCCAAGAATCCTTCCTCATGGAGTCAGCAACTGTCTATGGTGGAGTACGCCCACAATTCGTTACCAGTGTCATCTACGGGCCTATCTCCGTTTGAGTGTAGCGTAGGTTACCAGCCACCAGTTTTTCCTAGTCTGGAATCCGAAGTCGCGGTCCCCTCCGCTCACGCCTTCGTCCAGAGGTGTCATCGCACTTGGACTAGAGCCCGTGAGACTCTACTCCAAGTGGGAGCGCGCACCAAGGCCAAAGCCGATCGCCACCGGTCTAAGCCTCCCGTTTACGTCGCTGGTCAAAAAGTGTGGCTTTCTACCAAGAACATTCCTCTCCGCTCCGTGTCTAATAAGCTTGCTCCAAAATTTATCGGCCCGTTTACTGTCACCAAGATCATTAGTCCGGTGGCAGTCCGCCTCAAACTCCCTCCAGTGTACAGGAGAATTCATCCCGTGTTTCATGTATCCAAAATCAAGCCCGTGTTTTATTCTCGAATTAATCCGCCAGTCCCGGTTCCCCCACCGCCGCGTCTCGTAGACGGGGAACCATCATATTCGGTAAATCGTATCCTGGACGCAAGGCGGAGGGGACGCGGAGTCCAGTACTTGGTGGACTGGGAAGGTTACGGTCCGGAGGAGAGAAGTTGGGTGCCTGCCAGAGACATTCTGGATCACTCCCTTATTGATGATTACAATCAACAGGTAAGGGAGTCTGGGGACGCCAGGAGGCTTCCCTAGGAGGAGGGGTACTGTCACGGTTCATAAATTCATGGGATCCTTCTCGTCCCGTGTATTGTTGTGTGTGTGTGTGTGTGCAGTGGGCGTGGCCGCTTCACTCCGGCAATCAGCGATCAGCTGATTTCATTCATCATCACCAGCTGCAGCTCATTTACTCACCTATAAAGCCTCACCTCATTTTCCTCTCTTTGTCAGATCGTTGTCTATGTCTCTCGTGTGTGATCCTGTTCCTGCTGGTATTCCTGTTCGTGTTCCCGTTCCTGTGTCTCTTTTCACTGGATTACGTCTTCACCTGGATCATCGTTTCGATTTCACTTCACGTCACGGATATCATCGCTGACCATCTAGTCCCTGTGTCACCAGTTGCTCACCACCTCGGACATTTCTCATCACTTTTCAATAAACTGAGCTTTTACTTGCATCTTTGCTTCCGTCCATTTTGTAAGCATGACACTGAGTCACTTCATGAGCATTTTACAATTTCTTTTGAGAAGACTATCATCATATATACAAACAGACACCAATGTTTAAAAATGTTTCAGGAGTTTAGTACAAAGAATAGGACACATGCTTATTAGATAACCGTATTTGGGTTGATGTATATGCTTTTATTTTTTACATTTTTTAATGAACTGTTATTTTTTCCAAAGCATCGTTAGATGCAGTGTACTTATGCGAAGATTTGGTTTCAAAAACAGTATCAGTAAACTTTTTCTTATGATTTGAAATCTGCATTGAACTTGATCAATCTCAAAGTAAAAGGCGGTACTAAAGTCTGATTTTGGTCGTTTTATCATCTTAATTCAAGTGATGAAGGGTTTTTAAAGTCTGACAGTTATTAGTGCTGAATACTAAGGTTAACCCTCCATGGTGTAAATGTTTGAAAATGATTAACAGTTGAAAACATTTATTAGAAATTTAGGAAAGTAATCAAAAAGTAATCAAAAGTAATCAGTTACATTACTTTTATAAAGTAATTGAAAAAGTTACACTACTATTAAATTTTAAATAGGGTAACTTGTAATCTGTAACCTATTACATTTTCAAAGTAACCTTCCCAACACTGGGTACACAGTTGGTTGTACCAAAGCTTTATCGCAAACAAGTGGTGGAATTTGGTCATTCTGTTCCATGGTCAGGGCATTTAGGGTTCATAAAAACCTTGATGAGAATTTCAAAGAGGTTCTATTGGCCTGGCATGTATAGCGAGGTGAAGGACTATTGTAAAGCTTGTCCTGAATGTCAGCTCTCAGTGGGCAGAAAACCCACTGTAGCACCGCTTGTACCAATTTCTGCAGTCAATATACCATTTGAGAGAATAGTAGTGGATGTTGTTGGACCTGTAGAAAGAAGTCAGAAAGGAAACAGATTTATTCTGGTGATTTGTGATTATGCAACCAGATACCCTGAGGCATATCCCATGAGAGAGGTCACAGCAAGTCAAGTTGCAAACGCACTTCTTCATTTTTTTCTCACATGTGGGTATACCTAAAGAAATATTAACTGATCAGGGCACTAATTTTATGAGTCATACTCTGCAACAAGTCTATCAGTTACTGGGTATTAAGAGAGTTCGTACTACTCCTTACCACCCCCAGACTGACGGTCTGGTAGAGCGATTTAATCAGACCCTAAAGAGCATGCTGAACAAGTTTGTATCTGAGACTGGCAAGGACTGGGATAAATGGTAGCCCTATCTCTTATTTGCTTACCGTGAAGTTCCCCAAGCATGCACTGGATTTTCGCCTTTTGAACTGCTTTTCGCCCATCAGGTTAGAGGTCCACTGGATGTGCTGAAGGACAGTTGGGAAGCCAACGACAAACTGCGTAAGCAGAACATCCTCTCATACATCCTTAAAATGAGAGAAAGGCTGCAACGAGTTAAGCCGGGCTCACACTGTGCGATTTTTTTAAAAGTCCTTTAGGATTGTACTTGTCAGACTGCACGAACGTGATGATCATGTCACACTGTGGGATCTCAGTTGTCATTAATGTCAGACGGTACGACAGTCAAGACGAAAACAGGTGCGCGCAAGAAAACTTGTCCGGACACGTCCAGTGACTACGAACTGCATTGCACGCGGGACCGAACTGTTGGCTATCATGAAAAGTATATGAACGGCGGCAATACCGGCGTATTTAAGAAGAATAGTGTATGCAGCTCTACACACCCACATGAAAACAGCAGCGCAACCAGTATCAGCAACGTATCAGATGAATTCCGTGAGCGGAGGACGGGAGCGCTGGAGTTTATGGCAGATAGAATAATTCTCTAGCATTAATTCTGCTCATAGCTTGTCTTGAAAAACGGAGACAGTTTGACATTCATCGTATAGGGGTTGTCACACTGCAGGACTGTTCACCAAATCTTCTGACACTGCCAGAACTTCGTTGGAGGTGAAATTTGATCGCAACAGCCATTAATCGGCTGTCGGTGAACATGTCAAACCAGCGATCAGAGATTACAGATTTTAGCCTAGGATTATAGGAATCTTTTAGGATTTTCAAAATTTGTCTCAGACGAGCAAATCGTGGCCAAAATCGCACAGTGTGAGCCGGGCTTTACCACCATGGCCCAGGAGAACCTACAGCAGTCCCAGCTTAAGCAAAAAGCCTGGTATGACAAGAAAGCAAGAGCAAGAACTTTTCAACCTGGAGAGCAAGTCTTGTTATTACTTCCAACATCAGACAACAAACTTCTAGCAAAATGGCAAGGTCCGTTCCAGGTAAAAAGGAAAGTTAGTTCAGTGACGTATGAGATTGAAATTCCATCTAGACAACAACCTTTGCAGATCTTCCACGTTAACATGCTGAAAAAGTGGCATGAACGAGCTTCCCAGCCAGAGCCGACGGCAAATGTTGAAACGGAGCTGCTGGTGAGAGCGGTGCAGGAGGAGGATGAAGTGGAGGAGCAGTACTTACCTGTTCATCAGGACTATTGTTCCTTGGATTTGCAACATATGAATATGGAGCAGAGGGGACAACTGCTGGAGATCATCCCTCCAAGATGGCGCTGCTATGTTCGGCCGCCGTCCGGGTCGCTCCGCTAAAACTATGCTTTTATTTACTTTTTTTACTTACTTTTGATTTCTCTTTTTACACACATTACGTCAGCACTGATCACCTACGACAAAAGTACACTCTTGGACATTGGAAACCGCTTCACTAACCTGGTTCAGGACACTTTATCACCGAATCCAGCGTGGCCTCTTGAGACTCTTCGGAACGCGGAGAACAAAGGCCACAGGAGACGGAACAAGAAACACCGTGGAAATAGTGCTGGTATTCGGAACAGATTGAGGAAAAGGGCTCACAGTCCTCCTTTACCGAGCATTTTGCTCGCTAATGTCCAATCCTTGGATAATAAGATGGACGATCTTAGAGCCAGGATAAGTTTCCAACGGGACATAAGGGACTGTAACATCATCTGTTTGTCTGAAACATGGCTCACGCCCCTGGTCCCGGACACCGCTGTAACGCCGTCTGACAACTTCTCTGTTTTACGGATGGACAGAACAGCGGAGGCCGGTAAATCCAAAGGTGGAGGGGTGTGCTTCATGACTAACAAGAAATGGTGTGACCCCAGGAATATCTCCTCTCTGTCGCGATCCTGCTCGCCTCATCTGGAACATCTATCCATCATTTGCCGCCCATTCTATCTACCCCGCGAGTTCTCCGCGGTCATCGCTACTGCCGTTTATATTCCACCTCAGGCAGACACCGGCTTGGCTTTGTCTAAACTTCACGACGTGATCAGCGGCTACATTAACCAACATCCTGACGCTGCCTTTATCATCGCGGGGGATTTTAACAAAGCCAACCTCAGGCAGGTCATGCCGAACTTTCACCAGCATGTATCCTGTCCAACCAGAGGACCGAATACACTGGACCACTGCTACTCTCAGTTTAAGAACGCCTACAAGGCCCGTTCACTGCCTGCCTTTGGTAAGTCGGATCACGCCGCCATTTTCCTCACACCGGAATATAAACAAAGGCTCGTACAGGAACCCCCGGTGAAGAGGGAAGTGACGCGTTGGTCCTCCCACTCTGAAGCTATGCTACAGTCGGCTCTTGATGACGTCGACTGGGACATGTTCAGGGCGAGCTCATCTGACGTCAGCAAGTTCACGGATGTAGCAGTGAGCTTTGTAAACACACTTACCGAACAAGCTACAGAAACGATAACTGTAAGGACTTTCCCTAATCAGAAACCGTGGGTTGACAGAACAATCCGTGATGCGGTTAACAAACGCACTGCCGCATACAACGAGGCTCTTTTGTCTGGGAATATGTGCGAGTATAAAGCATCGTGTTATGCTCTCAGACGAGCAGTAAGCACCGCCAAACATCGTTACAAAGAGAGAATTGAGTCTCATTTTCAGCTCAATGACTCGCGACGCATGTGGCAGGGACTAAGGACCATCTGTGCCTTTGGAAACAAATCCTCCGCGGAGGTGAGAGCAGATCCGTCGCTGGCCGAAGAATTAAACACCTTCTACGGCCGATTTGAAAGCAACGGCAGCATCGCGGCTCTGCCGAGCAGCGCATCAGGAAGCAGCAGGCAGAGAAGTGAGAATCATGTGATCACCGTGACGGAGGACGAGGTTCGGAGGGCACTAAAGGGAGTGAACATCAGGAAAGCGGCTGGACCTGACGGGATCAGAGGCCGGGTTCTGAGATCATGTGCTGATCAGCTTGCTGGTTTGTTCACTTCTATCTTCAACGAGTCTCTTGCTACCTCTGTAGTTCCCACCTCCTTTAAAAAATCCATCATCATCCCCGTGCCTAAGAACAATAAACCCTCTTGCCTGAATGACTATCGACCAGTGGCCCTCACATCTATAGTCATGAAGGTTTTTGAGAGACTTGTTAAGAGCCACATTAGCTCATCTATCCCTGCTACTTTGGACCCTCTTCAGTTTGCCTATCGCTCCAATAGATCAACTGATGATGCCATCTCACACATTCTCCACTCCTCCCTCACACACATTGACAGCAGCAATGGTAACTACGCAAGACTGCTATTCATAGACTATAGCTCAGCGTTCAACACCATAGTCCCCATCAAGCTGACTTCCAAAATCACAGGCCTTGGCCTAAACACTTCACTCTGCGACTGGATTCAAGATTTCCTCACCGGCAGACCTCAAGTGGTGAAGGTAGGCCAGTACACCTCAAACTCCATCACCCTGAACGTAGGAGCCCCGCAGGGCTGCGTTCTGAGTCCCCTGCTCTACTCTCTCTACACACACGACTGTGTGTCCTCTCACAGCTCCACTTCTATTATCAAATTTGCTGATGATACTGTGGTTCTGGGCCTCATTTCCAACAATGATGAGACTGCATACTTGGATGAGGTGGAGAGACTAACATCATGGTGCCAGGACAACTGTCTCTCTCTGAACGTGAGCAAAACCAAAGAGCTGATTGTGGACTTCAGAAAGAGACACCTGCTGCCCTACACTCCTCTTATGATCAGCGGGACCCCTGTGGAGAGAGTAAGCAGCTTCAAGTACCTCGGTGTAAACATCTCCGAGGACCTGACTTGGACTACACACATCCAAACACGGGTCAAGAAAGCCAGGCAAAGACTGTACCATCTGCGACAGCTGAGAAAATTCAGGGTCTCACCAACAATCCTGAAAACTTTCTATGCAGGGACCATAGAAACTGTATTGACTCAGTGCATCTCAGTGTGGTATGGAAACAGCTCCAGCCAAGATTGCAAAGCCCTGCAGAGAGTTGTGCGCTTAGCTGAGCGTATCTCTGGGTCGGCTCTCCCCTCTCTGCAGGACATCTACATCAAACGCTGCAGAAGCAGAGCTGTCAAAATCACCAAGGACTCAAATCACCCTGGAAACTGTCTCTTCACTATGCTGCCTTCCGGTAAGCGCTTCCGCAGCCTGATGGCAAAAACTGAGAGACTCAGGAGGAGTTTCTTCCCCACGGCCATCAGGCTCCCGAACTCAAACTCAGCCTCTTAACATCATCTGACTTACTTCAAATCACTAATCACACACTCATTATTCTCTACCTCATACTGACAGTGTCATTTTCTCATTTGCACATTTGCACACAACACTTTCTGTGTCTTGTAACATATCTCATCTTATTTTTTATATTTATATTATTTTTTGTGATTGGCTGCTTCATGTCAACCATGTTCTACCTGTTTGCACATTCCTCTCTGTACAGTCATGCTTATCTTAATATTTAATTCTACAGCATACTGTCATGCACATTCTTTTATATTTTATTCCTTATATCTTATTTTTTATTCATTTTATTTTATGTATACTTCCCTTGTGTTGTATTTTTTTCAATATTTGCACTGTCCATGGAGTGGACCCGACTCTCATTTCACTGCTGGTTATACAATCTCTGTATAGTCGTGTATGTGACAAATAAAACTTGAAACTTGAAACCAACTATTCCTGGAGACACCTGGTAAGACAGACCTTGTGCAACATCACATTTACCTTAAAGACAGTAAACCAATTCACCAACATTCTTATAGAGTGCCAGAGAAACTGTTACCCACAATGAAACAGGAGATTGAGACAATGTTGAAACTGGAAGTCATAGAACCATCATCCAGCGAGTGGAATAATCCCATCGTCCTGGTTCCAAAGAAGGATGGGACACTTAGATTCTGCTTGGACTTCAGAAAACTCAATGCAGTGAGTAAATTTGACCCATACCCCATGCCCAGGGTAGACGACTTAATAGAAAAACTTGGTAGTGCAAAGTTTCTTACAACACTGGACTTATGTAAAGGATATTGGCAAATGCCATTGAGCCCAAGAGCAAGGAGTTAACAGCTTTTAAAACTCCTTTCGGACACTACCATTTCCGGGTCCTTCCTTTCGGGCTTCACGGAGCACCCGCTACCTTTCAAAGAATGATCGATCAGATTCTCCAAGGCACTGAGGAGTTTGCTGCAGCATATCTAGATGATATTATTATCTACAGTAAGACCTGGGAGGAGCATCTACAGCATCTGACAGAGGTACTGGAAAGAATAAAATCAGTAGGACTTACCATTCATCCTGACAAGTGTGCTATGTCCAAAACGGAAACTACTTACCTGGGATATAAACTAGGACATGGAGTTATTCGTCCTCAAGTCGGGAAGATTGAAGCCATCAAGCATGCCGAGCGACCTACTTCAAAGAAGCAGGTGCGATCTTTCCTGGGCCTAGTTGGATGGTATAGACGTTTCATTCCTCACTTCTCTGCAAGAGCTGTAGCTCTTACTAACCTTACAAAGAAGGATAAACCCAATAAGATAGATTGGACAGCAGAGTGTGAGAGTGCTTTCAAGGATTTGAAAGATGTGTTGTGCAAAGAACCTGTTTTGCAGAGTCCAAACTTTGATCAGCCATTTACAGTACAGACTGATGCTTCAGAGTACGGTCTGGGAGCTGTACTTCTGCAAGGACAATCTGGTGAGTTGCAGCCCATTGCCTATATTAGCAGGAAACTTCTTCCAAGAGAGACAAGGTACTCAACAGTAGAGAAAGAGTGTTTAGCTGTGAAATGGGCTTTGGACTCTTTTAGATACTACCTGTTGGGTAGAAAGTTCACCCTGGAGACTGATCACCGGGCCTTAGTTTGGCTGGGCCGCATGATGGACACTAATGCCCGTATTAAACGCTGGTTTTTAGCTATACAACCCTTTGACTTTGAGGTGTTATATCGGACTGGTCCTGAGAACTGTGGGGCTGATTTTGTCTCTAGGACACCACAGGGGGTGTTAAAGGGAAGGGGGAGGAAATGTCACGGAGCAACCCCGTGATCATGAATGGACTGAATGCACGTACACCATATCTGGCACATACATATAGACTGCACGCAGCATTAACACAGTCTGTTTGTCAGTATTGATATAATTTATACACAGTGATGGGAATAACGGCGTTATAAATAAATGGCGTTACTAACGGCGTTATTGTTTTCAGTAATGAGTAATCAAACTAATTACTGTTTCCCCCGTTACAACGCCGTTACCGTTACTGACAAAAAAAAGCGGCGTTACTATAATATTATTATCATTTTATTTTTCAGTTCATCTGAATGGATGCGCAGTGTAGCTGTATTTGACGTACCGTAAACTCTAGTGTGAAGCACACGGCTCGCCGTAGCTTTGTCACACATACACACACACACACCGCGCGCGCGCAAAGATACAGAGCGAGAAATATATTAAAAAAAACAGAGCGAGAGAATCTTTCATAACATGCAGAATTGACGCGCTACATGTAAACAATATTCTTTGTTGTGTTTTCCTGCCAAAATAACGGAGTTCCTTTGGAATTCTTCAGCTTTTAAGAACTTCCGGGTTCTCTGCTAGTGGGCGGAACTAATGCGCAAACGACAATCTCATTGGCCGGCGCTCACCTATTATCATCCCTGTTTTGATTTCAGCGAATCAATTCGAGCGAATCCATACAACGTGATTAATATTCATGAACCCAGCAGCTCATTTATCCTTAGTGCGTTTTATATTGTTATTAGTGGTATAATTCGTAGTAGTTTTGTCATCTTATCAATTTTTCCCCCTTTTTTTTTAATAGAAACACTAAATTACAAACAATATCTTAAGCACCACCACCAGTCCTAAGTTCAGTCAACATGACAAATATGAATTCATACTTGGTTATTCTAATTACTAAAGTTCTAACATCATATAATGCTAAATTATTATAATGCTTGACTAACTGATGCTAAGTGTCAGTAGATAAATAGTGTTGATTAATGTACAATGTTTTTTTAATAATAATTTATTCTATGTAGTGTCCATTTCATTCATTTAACATATTTAATATTGGGGCATCCAAGTTATTTGACATTTGAATTTTTAAAAAAAAAAGTAACGCAATAGTTACTTTCCCTGGTAATTAGTTACTTTTATAATGATGTAACTCAGTTACTAACTCAGTTACTATTTGGGAGAAGTAACAAGTAACTATAACTAATTACTTTTTTAAAGTAACGTGCCCAACACTGTTTATACACGGACCTGTATAATGCCTGTGAGTGTTCGAATGTATGGTGTATTATGTGTTTAAGATATGTGAGGGTACGATGTGTATTTTGTTCATTATGTGTAGTGGATATATGCACAACGTGTTGGGTAACATTAGCTGCTACATTGTTAATTCATTTTCATAATAAATAACCACAATACACAAATGTTTGATTTAAAGTCTTTTATTTAAGATTAGGTTACACAGTATAGCAAATATAACTTACCTGCTTGTAATACACCAGGGACCAAACCTGAATTGTTTTAAACCCAAAGCATTTAAGCATGGTGGACGCGCCATCTGAATGGAGAAAACCGCAAGTGCAATCCCTAACAGTATTCACTGCTGTAAATCCCGGTTTCGTTTGAGAGATAAGGGTCCACGGAACAACATCCCAAAGAGCACTTTTAGTCCAGCGAAACAATAACGTTGTAATTTGGATTGTTATTCATTTGTTTACGTCTCATCTCTTCAGGGAGAGTTATTGTTTGTGTCCGTTATGGAACAAATTACGCTCAAAAACAGCGTCTTGGTGGTAAAAAAACAGCATGATTTTGTAGCAGGCAATGTC
Source organism: Aspiorhynchus laticeps (assembly GCA_023376895.1). Classification (NCBI taxonomy): domain Eukaryota; kingdom Metazoa; phylum Chordata; class Actinopteri; order Cypriniformes; family Cyprinidae; genus Aspiorhynchus; species Aspiorhynchus laticeps. The sequence goes on from CM041796.1 coordinate 40,097,365, forward strand.
CCAAACAGAATGAGATCATCCAAAAAATAAAAAGTCAAAGATACACGGAAGATTGTTTATTTGAATTCTGGCGCTCCCTTGTGACGGCGCGTGACGCACGCTGTGACGCACCTGTCATCTGATGACGCACCTGTCATCTGATGGGGGCGTAACTTAGCGATCGCCTTTTTTGCACAAATAAACTTTTTTTTTTTTCAACAGTTTTCATATATGTTTGCGTGTTTTGTGGGGAATTGCCTGTATCTGTATGATTAACATCTGTATGGCTGATAATCAGCATGTAGAAAACTGGCTGCAGGAACCTCATTTTTCATGGTATCTTCTTCAGATTTGAAATATAAACTCATGAGACATGTGACTTTCAACCCATTACTTTTCTGGATTGCATCAGGACTGATTTCATGTATTTTTATATGAAATTTAAAAAAAATCAGTGTGGTACAATTTTTATCAAGGCACTTCAGTGTCTATAACTTTTTATATTTTAGAGCATTATCAACTCTGGATAATGGATAGTAAAGCCCAAAGGGTCTTCCCTTCCAAAGACACCACAATTGTGTGTGTGGCACACTGAAGTCAGGAGCTGTTACCATTTTAAGTTAGTTAGTCATTTTCAGCTGTGATTCCCAATATGGGGGGCGCTGGTTAACAGGTTAAAATAGTTCAGCTTCGTTTTTAATGGAAAAGTGGTTATATTTATTTTCGATTCTTTATTAAGTTAATTAAAAAAAATGTTTGGAACAGTTTTTTGTTTGTTAAATTCAAGTTTTTGTTTTTAAAGTAGCCTAACGACCAAGCGGCCAGCGGCAGACAGTGAGTTAGCCAATGTTTGATCAATTTAGCCTTCTCAAATCATCACCACTTGACTAAAATAAAATCTATATATAAAATACTTAAAAAAGCATATCACAATGTTAGTTTGAATGTTTAACCTAGACAAATGTGTGCTATTCGGCGCTTATCCAATCGTTTGTGCGGAGAGTGGAAGCTTTGCAGGACATGGAGTCGCCAGCGCTATCACTTGCATTTTTTTTTCTTATAACTGTTAAGGGTCTACTTTTATTTGTGTGCACTCACAATATCAACATACGTTTTGTTTTTTTCTGCCGTCTCGGTCTTGAGCAGAAACGCTTCACAAAAATGAACCGAAACTCAGCGAATATTCTATTCCCCCTCGCCCTGACACATTCATCATGGTAATTACTTGCTGGGGTCTTGTGGCAAGCTTTATTGCGTGCACTTTAAAGTGGAACTCTTCCAGCACTTGCTGCTGCTGTTGGCTGGACACTAAACACAGTCGAGCCACTCTTGACAGTCGCGGTAGCACGGTCTCGTGTTTCCACCAGCGCGGCAAATCCTTTTCATCACCATAATAAGTGATGGATATCTAAAATATAAGAATAAGGAGGAAGCTTTAAACAAGCCCAATGCCCGACCGCGTCTGAGCTATGACATGAAAATTGTCCCAAAGCTGTAAATAAGTCGGCTCGGGCTGAAATGCAAGGCTCTAAAGCGCAGCTTGTTGTTTAAATGGCAAAAATACACACAAAATGACGTTAAAATGCCCATCCTGGCAAGTATTAAATTAAATTAAATTAAATTGTTTTTATTCTTTAATTTCTTTAAAATAGCCTCATGATAATGCACCCAAGTGCTTTTCTCACATGAGTAGAGAAACTCTTTGGATGTGTTTGTGACAAACACATAATTTTTTACTTCAGAAAAGTTTTTTAAATGTATGACTGAACTTTTCTCATTTCACAGACCTACGTTTCAAATTATTTACCCGAGGTGTTTAACAGCCACAGGGAACACGTTGGTTTCTATTGTTCATGAAACCTTTATTGGTGTATATTTCTCATCTAGAACACAAAACTTGTACATTTTGACTATTTGACTATTTTGTAGGTATCATATCATTTGAAATTGTTTACTAAAAAAATTAAAGCACCAGCTTCTGTGTTTTCAACATGAAAGAGATGTACAAGCTAAGGATGTTTCAATTATTATCATCATTTTTTTTTTTACCCTAATAAACTGGTAATTAATTTTCTATGGCAAGTGATGCAATGTACAGTTCTCATAATATGTGTATACACAGTGTTGGGAAGGTTACTTTGAAAATGTAATAGGTTACAGATTACAAGTTACCCTATTTAAAATGTAATAGTAGTGTAACTTTTTCAATTACTTTATAAAAGTAATGTAACTGATTACTTTTGATTACTTTTTGATTACTTTCCTAAATTTCTAATAAATGTTTTCAACTGTTAATAATTTTCAAACATTTACACCATGGAGGGTTAACCTTAGTATTCAGCACTAATAACTGTCAGACTTTAAAAACCCTTCATCACTTGAATTAAGATGATAAAACCACCAAAATCAGACTTTAGTACCGCCTTTTACTTTGAGATTGATCAAGTTCAATGCAGATTTCAAATCATAAGAAAAAGTTTACTGATACTGTTTTTGAAACCAAATCTTCGCATAAGTACACTGCATCTAACGATGCTTTGGAAAAAATAACAGTTCATTAAAAAATGTAAAAAATAAAAGCATATACATCAACCCAAATACGGTTATCTAATAAGCATGTGTCCTATACATTGTACTAAACTCCTGAAACATTTTTAAACATTGGTGTCTGTTTGTATATATGATGATAGTCTTCTCAAAAGAAATTGTAAAATGCTCATGAAGTGACTCAGAGCAGTTCTAGAGATTGTTTATGTGTTCATGTACTCGTATATATTGAGGCGGCAGACTGAAAACACCACGAGCGATACACAGGATACATCTCTCTGACTCTTTCTAGAAAAATCCTAATACTGAACATGAGTCATATTTTTCCCTTATAAAAATTAACCATGATTTTATTACAGCAAAAGTACAGTAACCATGTTTTTTCTTTTGGCAAATGGATTACCATTTGTATATTTATTATATTTATTTTTTTTACTTCAAATTCCCTGGTTAAACTATGGTTAGTGTAGCATAAACCATGGTTATTTGTGGTTACCATGGTTTAACAATAGTAATATTTTCTTTGGGTTTATAGTAAAATCATCGTTAATTTTCGTAAGGGTTGTGTTGTTGTCTGCTCTAGCTCCCTCTGTACCTATTATAAAACGATATGGTTCTTTGACTGCTACATTACTACTGTAACTTTACAATAGATAGGCTAATAATGATGTCCTTTAGCTATAGGCCCACAGTATCTTGAGTGACGACTGATGAGCAATGGGCTGCTGCTTAACTAAACAAAGACAAAACTATAATAGCATATTTACAGATGAATCTGACCTGAACTTGAAATCCTGAACAGTAGTTCTGCTTCTCTGCTCCACCTGTGCGCTTCCACAGTCCTCTCCATGGTCAAATCTCTCGCGTTGATTACTCTGATCGAAACCGTTTGGCGGAGACGCGGAGCGCGCGCGAGATGAAGCATTGTCAGTCAGACTAACCGATTAGTGATTTATTAGAAAAAAAACGGTCAAGTCAGTGCAATTTGGGAAAGAAATCATTTAAATCTGTATGTGGATGTGTGTAAATATTCAAATGTAACCCCTTTTGTAATCGTTAACATTTTCATATGTAACTGTAATTTAATTACACATTTTTTTCTTAGTAACTGTAACTAATTACAGTTACATTTATTTTGTAATTAAATTACGTAACGCTGTTACATGTAACTAGTTACTCCCCAACACTGTGTATACATAGCTGTGCTAAAACATTTATGAGTATTTTTGAATGCCAACAGATTTTGTTAGGGATGTGTCGCATCTAAGAATCACAATCTTTTGTAAATGACATTTTTCTTACACCACTAGTTTTAGTCATATTATCAAGATTTCAGATGACTGTTCACAATTTGTTTGTTGGACTGTGTATGTTTTTAGGTAAAGACACCTCTTTGTGAGCCGTCATCATAATAGGAATCAATGAAAATTAAGAAATTAAGTAACAGTCTTTTCTCTTTGAGATATTTCTTTTAGTGCAACATTATATCTGTCCACGATGTACGAACTCATGAAGCATCAACAGGAAAATTAAGTCTTGCTGTTTTACCCTTAAAAATATTACAACTGAAACAAATCAAACTATTGCACTGAAAGCTGCACATTCATTTATGTTTGAGCATGTTAAAGTTTCCACACTCTTGTAAAGAGTATTGATAAATTTCATCCATAAACTTTCGCACATTCAAGAGATCAAATCACTAAGACAGAAAGTATAGCAAGTAAAGAAAATGTTTATAATGCATATAGAATTCAGAAAATCTGTTTCATAAACAATTGTGAGAGTTTATTAAACGCGGATTTGTAAATTATATTTTTATTACTCCACTGGATTTAGTCATCTTGCTCAGATAGCAGACACAATTCACATTTCGTTTGTTTGGCCGTATTTCTTTTAAGACTTCTCCGTAAGTTCATGCTAATCCTTGCATGGGAAAGAGAGCATGACGAGCACATACTTATTCATTTATGAAAATTATTGAACATTTGACTGAACTTTTTATTATTTTGACAAACCTCCATTTCAAATTATTTCCCTTGAGATGTTTGTCCACAGAATCTTTTTCAACACAACGACATTAAAACAATAAAGAATGTTATCAGTTACTATCGCCATCATCTTTGACTCAAATAAAGCAACATCTCTGGTGTACGTAAGCATCTACAATGCATGCATGTGCTAAACATCTTTGTTTCTCCACTTCTGTCATATTTGTTAGATGTAATGCAAACACATTTGAGAACTATGATGTTCCACACTTTTGTAAAGGTTATAGAAAAAAATCTAACAATCTTTACATAGGAATTATCTTTGCACCAAACAAATTGACTAAAAATCATTGAATTATGAAAATGCAGAAGTGTGTACGTCAGTTGGCAAAAGAGAATGTTAGCTATAATGAGCACATGAGACAGAAATCCTTTCTTCTGTTCTATTGTGAACTGTGTGAATTGTAAATACTATTTTTCCACCAGAGATAATCGATGAGTCTGTTTACATTTTATTTTTGCATAGTTTTCAGGTGATGAGTTCTTTCTGATTGTGGTCAAACATGCAGTGCATGTTCATAGGAATTTATGAACAACTACAGCATAAAAAATAATGCCACTACATCTAGACCTCTTGTTAGCTGATGACGATGTTCACATTTTATTTGTCGTACTCATTTCTTTCAACATTTCCGCTTGACATTAAAGAGTAGGCCTATGTGTACTCCCCTTCAGTCATAAGCATAAGCATATACCGTGAGCTAAGATTTTTCTGTTTTGTCCACTTTTGGCAGATTTGCTAGAGGGACTATGTCACCTTGTTGAAATGTGATTACGATTAAGAACCATAACATTACACTACACGCCCGTAAAAAGGTTATAGACATACTCTTTTATACAGGAAATATGTTTGCACAACAGAAATATGTATCAGTATAACAGATACCTAATACTGAAATCCTCTCTTCTAAACTATTGTGAAAGTTTTTAATGTTGATTTTGATTGCCTGCCCCTCTAGCTGTGTATCTTTTTCATTGCTTTTGTACAGTTTTTAGATGAAGACTATTCTCAGAGTTTGGTCAAACACTGCCTGTGAGTATTCGCAGGAACATGAACAAATACAGTATAAGATATTTAAATGAATGTGAAGAGAGTGTTTAGATTGTGATTTACTTTAGAGCTTTTTCTGGTCTGTCTACAAAGCGGCCAAATGACACACAAGGCCTCAATCCTACTATTGTCAGGTAGTCTCTGTCACCAGCCCAGTCTCGACACTCACCTGTTCACGATCTCCTCGTTATTGATCACCAGCACCTGTCAGCACTCATCAGCTCCACTATATCTGCACACTCTCCACACTCCCTCCTCGTCTGGTCTACTGTTCACTACCCCGAACTGTACCAGACTCCCTTGTGCCACTAACCTGTTTCTACTTACCTTCCAGTTTCCCGACGACTCTCCAGTGTTACTCCAGCGAATCTCCCACGTTGCTCCCTCTCGTTTTTGGACTCCTAAGCTCCAGCTATCCTGCAAAGAAATAGACTGACATTTATCAGCAAGGCACTTTAAGGACTGGTTTCAGTATTTTCACTCACCTGCCATTGCTCTCCACGATCATCCATCTCCCATTGTTCAATAAACCTGCTTGTCATTCACTTACCGGTTTGTGTCTGGCCCGTTTGTGACAACTATTTCTCTGTTACATGTGCATCTATTTAATTTAGAGCACATTAAGTTACACATTTCAAGTTGAAGATGGTGTGGAAACACGATTTTCTTTGTACACGTCTCTAAACAAGACTTTAATAAATCACAGTTGTTTTAAGTGCATGCAATGATTCAGTCCGTTTTATTCAGTCTTTGTTTTTTTTTTAAGCGTCCGCCTTTTAGTTTTGTTCCAGGAAACAGGTACTGTAACTGAGCGTTGTCATGTCTGGCTGTTCTTCTTTAAGAAAACGTGCGGCCAGCAGTTTTTTTTAACATCTCTTAATTCTCTTCATTTTTTCACAATTGTAAATGTTTGTTTAGCTTAAATTTTAGTTTTTTAGTCAGTTACAAAAGTGTCAGACTTAAAGCTTATATGTATTTTTAAATAATTAAAATAAAGTTACAGGTTTCCGGTAGTTGGTCAAACACTTGACAGAGTGTTACTCAAACAGTCCATCGCGTTATCTTTTAATGAAATATTGCATTGCATGTTACTAAGACAAATTCTGTAACAGTGTTCATTAAAACGTTGAAATGAATATAAGCATACAAATATTCATTAAAAAAAACAACTGACATCACAGACTGATCCAAAGTTTTTCATAGCGTTACACTTTGAAACCGGAACAATTTTATTGGTTTCCATGATTGCTTTCTTTCTGATTGAAATTTGTTCCTCATCCAACTGTAATTGTTAGCCCGTATGCTTTGTTTCCTAGTTTTTTTTTTTTTGTTAAAGAGCTCTTTGTTCATATGTATACGTCATATTTCTGTGAATTTCCTTTATTTAATAAAATATCGCTTTAATCCGTCATCTTCACCTCAAGATGTTATATTATTAATACTATCCTAGTTTATAACAGATATAAGATACACAATTATTTCCATCTACATTCGTACTTTCTATTCAGCTACTCGTTTTCTTTTCATTCAATTGATTTAATAACAGTGTACAAGCTATGCATAGTTTGCAAGAACAAACAATGATAATTTGAAAGATAATATCTTGCTAAATCCGTTAAAGCACCCGTTTTATGACTGCTGAATGCATTATGTCCTTGGTTGTTTCACACCTATGGGGGTCCTACCTTCATTCAGAAATTGTTATTTAAATAAGGTTTAGGGGGCATAGCCTATAGTTAACCGCATAAGACATTCTGCATTCTTCTGTTACAATGACTGCTGCTGTTCCAAACAGTCTTGAAACATCTAGAAGAATGATGTGTGTAACACCGCCAAGAAATCCAGTTGAAATAAGAGAGGAGCTGACTTTAGCACTAAGGAAAAATCAAGGGAAGAGCCTAAGAAAGGCTCTCAGTGAAGATGAAGATATTGTGAAACAAGATTTCACTGTGTCTTATGATCGTGTGGGGAGATTTCTGTTTGTCACAGAGTTGCAGATTGTGAAACTCTACGTTTTGCAATCTTACGAAGAATATACATCCAAATGCACCTACATGGTTTTGACCGCCATAGACTGGACATACTTCTACAATTAAATTTGGAGAAACTTTATTATGGATGGAAAAAATTTGGTACAATTTTGGTGGGATGGTACAATGCCTGGTATGCTGTACCATGCAAGCAATCCTCCAGACTACATATCCATATCATCCTGTTGGAACAAAACGCTTCATGACCAAAATTATCTCATGCTGGTAAATAAACGTCGGGAGGACTTTGAGACAAACTTTTTGTCTCAAAGCTGCGATGAGTCTGACCCCGATGAGTATGATCAAGACTGGCCTCTTCCTGTGGGCAACCCTTTCGAATGCTGCAAAAAGCGTCTATATTTCGAGCAAAGCGACATACCTGTGTTAAACACCATTTTTTCAATGATAGACAAGCTGTTTCAGTCAAGTTAAATTTATTTTAAACCAAATGATCAGTCTGTGTATTCAGTGTAATCGTGTATTCGGTATAACAAACCTGAACAATGATATTGTAATGTTTCTTTTTCAGCATTTACTCACCCATCTATGTGTTCCTTGCTGTATGTTTAATAATTGGCTATTGGATTAAGTTTTCCCAAGCCACAATACATTACCATTATTTGAAACAAATTGCCAGCATCTTAACAAAAATCCTAATAAATGACAGTTACCTCGTAATCTTTAATCAAAATATATTTCAGTGAAAACAACAGAATTCTCTTTGGTGACATATGCGAGGCTTCGCCGGTCAAAGCACATCCCTAACCAAGTCCCTTCACCCTCCTCCACTATTGAGTGCAGCACCCCCATCTCAACAACCAACCAAACAACCAACAACGTAGAAACAAGACCTTCCCCCCAACAAATTATTTTGCTCGAATGTACAGAAGATCCGCCACTACTTCCTCGTGAGTATGGCTCCGCTACATCCCCCGTGAGCAAAGAGCGTCTGTCCTCATAAACTCTGCAGCTATCGCAGGCTTTCCTAGATCTGCGAACAATACTGGGCTTGACAGCATGGTCGATGGAGCTACTGAAACATCTTGTTGATCAAAACATTATCTACATGGACCGACAGAATAAGCTTTAACAGTCCAATTTGTCTGAGCCTGACGCACTCTGCAATTTTTCAATTAATAAGGCTTCGAGGGGTCTGAACCATAAACCAGAAATTGAAACTGAAATTGAAATCGCACAAGGCCTGGACCGTCGTGGATTAAAACAGTCAGTCCAGATTCTAGGATACAGCGACAACATTCTATATTGATTAGGGGACAAAGTTTATCTCTTGGAGAGAATTGAAGTCTGATGTTGCGCAAAAGCTGATGGAGCGCGACTGGAGTTCTGGCGCAGCTTCGGATGGATCAGCTGAAGTGCGGCTGCTCCGCAGGGAAAGCGTGTCATGTAATTGACTTCATAGACACTACGTTCAAACCGCATTACTGAGGACAGACAGAAGACAGAAATTTTGGATGTGATGACTGAACATAGGGATCAGATGGGAATTCACAAGGTTCTCTGTCTGTGTACGTGTGTAACAGATTTATGCATGTTGCTGTTTGCAAAAATTTTTGAATCCATGATATGTGAAATTGTTGAATCGCTGGTCAATTTCATATTACACAAAAACATATTGGCTGTCAGAGATTTTCTTTACTGGCTAGACCACTGTGTGTAATGGCAATTTGATCATTTTCTTCACTATTTCAATGTATGAATGTATATTCATCAGTATATTGCTAAAAATAAAAAAAATTCCGAAGCGACTTACAAATGAGCAATTTTATAAATAGATTTTTTTTTAGCAATTGAATAAAAAGAAAACGAGTAGCTGAATAGAATGTGCAAATGTAGATGGAAAAAATTATTAAGAAATTATCTTGCATCTTATATCTGATATAAACTAGGATAGTATTAATAATATAAAGTAAATGTCTCATTACACAAACAAACATAAACATAAACGTGTTTCATACGGATGTGCTTAGAGGACGTGGTTCCGACCAAAACAATTCGTATCTACCCCAACCAAAAACCGTGGATTAACAGCGATGTTCGAGCAGCCTTGTCAGCGCGGACATCTGCCTTTAAATCCGGGAACTTTGACGATCGAAAACAAGCCAGTTATGATCTCAGGAAATACATATTTTATATTGCCAAACGACAATATAAAAACAAAGTTGAAGAACAATTCAACACCAACAACACAAGAAGCATGTGGCAGGGCATCAATAACATCACGGATTGTAAAGGGAATAAACCAGCTACAGTGAACATTGCCGCCTCTCTACCGGACGAGCTAAATGATTTTTATGCTCGTTTCGAGGCTCACAACCCCGCCCACACAGAGAGCGCTCCCACGGCTGTTGCAGAAGAGGCAAGTGCAATTTCCATTTCTGTCGCTGATGTAACCCGATCCTTCAAACGGGTGAATATCCACAAGGCTGTGGGTCCTGATGGCATCCCAGGCCGTGTGCTCTGAGCATGTGCATTCCAGCTAGCCGGGGATTTCACAGACATTTTCAACCTCTCCCTCTCTCTGTCTGTGGTTCCCTTATGCTTCAAAAAAATCCACCATTGTGCCCATACCAAAGAAAATTAAAATCACATGCTTGAATGACTGGAGGCCCGTTGCTCTGACACCCATCTTCAGCAAGTGTTTTGAGAAACTCATCAGAGACTGCATCTGCTCTGTGCTGCCTGCCTCACTGGATCCGCTGCAATTTGCATATCGCAGCAACCTTTCCACAGACGATGCTATTGCCTTCACCCTGCATACTGCTCTCTCCCACCTTTAAAACAAGAACGCCTATGTGAGGATGCTGTTTGTAGATCACAGCTCCGCATTCTATACCATAGTGCCTGCCACACTGGTTGCGAAACTCCAGTATCTAGGACTAAACAGATCTCTGTCAGGTGGTCAGAATGGGCAACAACACTTCATCTCCGCTGACCCTCAACACTGGTGCTCCGCAGGGCTGCGTTCTCAGCCCACTCCTGTACTCCCTGTACACACATGACTGTACAGCCACACAGAGCTCCAACGTCATCGTCAAATTCGCTGATGACACAACGGTGATAGGCCTGATCACTGATAACGATGAGACGGCCTACAGAGCGGAGGTGAGTACCCTGACTAAATGGTGTCAGGAGAACCACCTCTCACTCAACATCGACAAGACCAAGGAGCCGGTGGTGGATTTCAGGAGACAGAGCAGAGAACACACACCCATCACCATCGACAAGACACCTGTGGAGCGGGTAAACCGCTTTAAGTTTGGCAACCACAAAGCTCTGCAAAGGGTTGTGCGAACTGCCCGCCACATTGTTGGAGGTGAGCTTCCCTCCCTCCAGGATATCTACACCAGGCAGTGTATAAGGAAAGCCCGGAGAATCACCAATGACTCCAGCCACCCGTCCCACAGACTGTTCTCTCTGCTGCCCTCAGGAAGACGTCTCCGCAGCATCCGATCCCGCACTAGCCGACTGAGGGATATATTTTTCCCTCAGGCTATCAGGCTAATGAACAGTCAGAACTAATACACCCTACAGCACACTCCCACTTCAGGATATGCCATGCACTGCATTTTAACTCCACAGTTCAAACTGGACTACACGTACACACTGCACTAATACAACAATCTATCTGCTACCACTGGATACCATCCAATGCACATACATGACGTTTGCGTATCCAGCTTATGTACAATCTACTGCACCTTTGCATATTACTGTGTATGTATATATGTGTACATAATGTAGAATGTGTGCATACGGTGTATAATGTGTATTGATAACTGTAAGTATGTCTAACAGTGCACTGTGTGTACTGAGTATATGTATGTGTATATTGCACATTGTCTGTATAAGTCTGTAAGTAGGTAATGGTACTGTCTATATGTTAATTGTTTCTGCACTGTATGGAGCACGCTCTCAAGAATTTCACTCATCAAGGCACATGTGCTGTGATGATGTGACAATAAAAGTGATTTGACAATTACAGTTGGATGGGGAACAAATTTCAATCAGAAAGAATGCAATCGTGGAAACCAAAAAAAATTATTCTGGTTTCAAAGTGTAACGCTATGAAAAACTTTGCGGTTTATATCTCACAACGGAGTGACAAGGCCTAGCGCAGTAGCGCCGTTGAACACACGGATAAAGTCAAGATATCTTTAGGTGTACTTAGCAGAGATCACTCTGTGGTGTCAGTTGGGTTTTTTATGAATATTTGTACGCTTATATTCATTTCAACGTTTTAATGAACACTGTTACAGAATTTGTCTTAGTAACATGCAATGCAATATTTTATTAAAAGATAACGTGGTGGACTGTTTGAGTAACACTCTGTCAAGTGTTCGCCCAACTACCGGAAACCTGTAACTTTATTTTAATTATTTAAAAATACATATAAGCTTCAAATCTGACACTTTTGTAACTGACTGAAAAAACTCAAATTTAAGCTAAACAAACATTTACAATTGTGAAAAAAATTAAGAGAATTAAGAGATGTTAAAAAAAACTGCTGGCCACATGTTTTCTTAAAGAAAACATGACAACGCTCAGTTAGAGTACCTGTTTCCTGGAACAAAACTAAAAGGCGGACACTTAAAAAAAAAAAAAAAAAAGACTGAATAAAATGGACTGAATCATCACTTTCACTTAAAACAACTGTGATTTATTAAAGTCTTGTTTAAAGACACGAACAAAGAAAATCGTGTTTCCACACCATCTTCAACTTGTAATGTGTTACTTAATTTGCTCTAAATGAAATAGATGTAAACGTAACAGAGCAATAGTTGTCACAACCGGGCCAGACACAAACCGGTAAGTGAATGACAAGCAGGTTTATTGAACAATGGGAGATGGATGATTATGGAGCGCAATGGCAGGTGTGTGAAAATACTGAAACCAGTCCTTAGAGTGCCTTGCTGATAACTGACAGTCTATTTCTTTGCAGGATAGCTGGAGCTTAGGAGTCCGAAAACGAGAGGGAGCAACATGGGAGATTCGCTGGAGTAACACTGGAGAGTCGTCGGGAAACTGGAAGGTGAGTAGAAACAGGTTAGTGGCACAAGGGAGTCTGGTACAGTTCAGGGTAGTGAACAGTAGACCGGACGAGGAGGGAGTGTGAAGATATAGTGGAGCTGATGAGTGCTGACAGGTGCTGGTGATCAATAACGAGGAGATCGTGAACAGGTGAGTGTCGAGACTGGGCTGTTGACAGAGACTCCCTGACAATAGTAAGATTGAGGCCTTGTGTGTCATGTGGCCGCTTTGTAGACAGACCAGAAAAAGCTCTAAAGTACATCACAATCTAAACACTCTCTTCACATTCATTTAAATATCTTATACTGTATTTGTTCATGTTCCTGCGAATACTCACAGGCATGTTTGACCAAACTCTGAGAATAGTCTTCATCTAAAAACTGTACAAAAGCAATGAAAAAGACACAGCTAGAGAGGCAGCTTAGCCAAGCGAGCAAACACTGTCTTTAAGGAATTCATATGTTCCTCCCACGTAGAAGAATAGATGACAATGTCATCTAAATATGCTTCACAATCCGGTACATCCTGCAGCACTAAACGCATCAGGCGTTGAAAGGTTGCCGGAGCATTTCGCATGACGAACGCCATGACCGAATATTGACCAAAGAAATCTGGAGTTACAAAGGCAGATATTTCGGCAGCTCGCAACGTTAATGGCACCTGCCAGTACCCTTTTAAAAGGTCAAGTTTTGTAACAAACTTTGCCGGGCCGACTTTATCAATACAATCATCAATCCTTGGAAGTGGAAACGAGTCAGGTTTCATTACAGCATTGATCTTCCTATAATCTGTGCAAAAACGGAATGACCCGTCAGATTTAGGTACCAACAAGGAAGGAGAGCTCCAAGCACTTTGGCTGGACACAGCCAACCCATTCTGTAACATATACCATTGTTTGAACACAAGATGGCGGCGTGTGCATCACCCTGAACGTAGGAGCCCCGCAGGGTTGTGTCCTGAGTCCCCTGCTCTACTATCTCTACACACATGACTGCGTGTCCTCTCACAGATCCACATCTATTATCAAATTTGCTGATGATACTGTGGTTCTGGGCCTCATTTCCAACCATGATGAGACTGCATACTTGGACTAGGTAGAGAGACTCACATCATGGTGCCAGGACAACTGTCTCTCTCTGAATGTGAGCAAAACTAAAGAGCTGATTGTGGACTTCAGAAAGAGACACCTGCTGCCCTACACTCCTCTTGTGATCAGCGGGACCCCTGTGGAGAGAGTAAGCAGCTTCTAGTACCTCGGTGTAAACATCTCCGTGGACCTGACTTGGACTACACACATTCAAACACAGGTTAAGAAAGCCAGGCAAAGGCTGTACCATCTGCGACAGCTGAGGAAATTCAGGGACTCACCATCAATCCTGAAAACTTTCTATTCAGGGACCATAGAACGTAGGGCTGTAGTCAAGTCCACCTTTGTCGAGTCCAAGACAAGTCCAAGACCAGGACTATCGAGTCCGAGTCAAGACCGAGTCCAAAGAGGTTCGAGTCCAAGTCAAGTCCAAGTCCAAGAGGTTCGAGTCCAAGTCAAGTCCAAGTCCAAATGAGACCATCAAAACAGAGAAAGAATAAAATAATCTTCTTCAAAACCACATACTTAACTATAATTTATGTGATACAAGAGGCAGCATATCTTCTATTCTAAGATAATCATTCTGCATTATTATTTGTAATGATCTAAAAGCATGTGCAGCAACACTGTAGGATCAAATAAGGCTATTTTATTTACGTTATGTTTAGCAATTTCACTAAAGTCACATAAGCTGAAGTGCAACTTCACATTTTCAGCATTTTTATTATAGTATAACAATCACATTATGTGCTGCCAATGGAAAAATTACAAATAACAAGCAACATAAGTGTAAAAAAATCTACATGTTCCCATTCTTGAACTTGTTACTTGTTCTAAAGCAGGGTGTCCAAACTCAGTCCTAGAAGGCCAGTGTCCTGCAGAGTTTGCATAGCATATAAACACCTTCAGGTCTGTGTGTCTGTGTGTGGCCGCGCATGCATTTGTTTGCTTTTTGCCTTAGGCCATATAATATAGGTGCTATATAATATATACATCCCCCGGTGATGGGGGATATAGACAGTGTTACAGGTGTTCATTTAGTTCAGTTATAGAGAACAGACAATTAAAGATTGAAAAATTAAAGAAATTAAAAATTTGAAAAAAAATTGTTTCTATTGCTGGACGATATGGCAAAAAAAAAATCTTGATTGTCTCAGAACATTTGAACAATTTTTTGTACGATTTTAACTAATCAACTTGAAAATATAACTACAACATGATTCAAGCTACTTTTTCTTTATTAACCCTCTGGTTAAAGAAAACTCTATTCTAAGTGCACCACACATGAAGTTGTCATCATGATTTAAATGTTAACCTGTTAACCTGCACCCCCCATATTGGGAATCACAGCTGAAAATGACTAACTAACTTAAAATGGTAACAGCTCCTGACTTCAGTGTGCCACACACACAATTGTGGTGTCTTTGGAAAGAAGACCCTTTGGCCTTTACTATCCATCATCCAGAGTTGATGATGCTCAAAAATATAAAAAGTTATAGACACTGAAGTGCCTTGATAAAAATTGTACCACACTGAATTTTTTTTTATTTCATATAAAAATACATGAAATCAGTCCTGGAGCAATCTAGAAAAGTAATGGGTTGAAAGTCACATGTCTCATTAGTTTATATTTCAAATCTGAAGAAGATACCATGAAAAATGAGATTCCTGCAGACATTTTTCTAGTCGTCGTCCCCCCCCCCCCCCCCCCCCGTTTGAGGAAAAATATTTACCAAATTATTGAAGAGTTCTACTACACACTTTTTAGTCTTTATACATGCCACTGCAGTTTTTCAATTATAAAACAGTAGACATAATCTTAGACATCGTATAAGTGATTTATTTGAGCACTAGAAAAATACAATAATAATAATTTTTGAGTGATAAAAAAAACAATAATAATAAAAAAAATAACTTAATTACATACTGATTTCCTGACAAACAGATGCTCTCCTGCTCATACATTAGTAATCACATGCTGAAGATCATTCATACAGATGCTAATCATACTGATGGCTGCCCAATATAGTCAATATTCACATTATAATGGCCTTTTATATAGACTGCATTCACACTGATATCTGTGAACAGTCAGTAATTACCTGCTGATTATCAGTCATAGAGATGTTAATCACACAGATACAGGCAATTCCCCACAAAACACGCAAACATATATGAAAACAAAAAAAAAGAAATGTTTTTTTTTGTGCTAAAAAGATCGCTAAGTTACGCCCCCATCAGATGACAGGTGCGTCACAGCGTGCGTCACACGCCGTCGCGAGGGAGCGCCAGAATTCAAATAATCAATCTTCCGTGTATCTTTGACTTTTTTTTTTTTGGATGATTTCATTCTGTTTGGGACATTGCCTGCTACAAAATCATGCTGTTTTTTTACCACCAAGACGCTGTTTTTGAGCGTAATTTGTTCCATAACGGACACAAACAATAACTCTCCCTCAAGAGATGAGACGTAAACAAAGGATTAACGATCTAAATTACAGCGTTGTTGTTTCTTTGGACTAAAAGTGCTCGATGGAATGTTGTTCACTGGACCCTTATCTTTCAAATGAAACCAGGATTTACAGCAGTGGATACGTTTGAGAGTCGTTATCATGATGAATAAGGTATGTGCTGCGGTTTTTTAATACATGTTTTGATGTGTACTGCTTACACAAATTTAGCAAATACATTCCGTATAAGCTTTCTATCGAAAAACAGCGATCGGTCGTCGATGCTAGAGGCTTAGACCTTCAAAATGATATATAGTTTGTCAAGATTCATTTTGTCCTGTTTTACTTTATCTGTTTGAAAGCAATGACATGTGCAAACAAAGAGCTTTCAAAGAGCTTTCAGTGCGTCCGCGTCCTGGTGCGGGTTAACAGGTTAAACAAATCGCTAAATATCTTTGCAGAAAAGATGCATGAACTACAACTACATCTTGTACAAACTTTTCTTATGCATGTTATATGTTCAGAAATAATACAAGAAATATACTTACATTTTTTTCAAGTAATTCAAATTCAAAATGACTGAAGGTATAACACCTAGAGTGCTATTATTAACTATAAAGGCTCTGTAAAACAGAGAACCGCAGTTTTCAGCCTGTCACCCTGATGCAAACATGAAATATCAGACATACAGTAGTAGTTCTTCACAGGTTTTCAACATAGTATCTGTGGCCAAAATAAAAATTATTTATGCCTCCGAGCAGCGTGCATACTCGGAGCCAGGCATATGACATAGGCACGCAGCTGTGCATTAACGAGGCGACCAATGGCAATGCCCGTTCTAGATGGAACTAAACCAATTACATTACCCATTTTCCGAACAAGCGAGCCAGATTAATGGTTTTGTTTTGAAAGAGAAAAAAAAGCATGTATAGCTGGACTCGGTCGAGACCAACTAGAACATTTGGCGAGTCCAATGACCAAGTTCGAGACAAGTCCGAGTCCAAATACCAACGAGTCCAAGACAAGTCCGAGACGATAGAAAAACATCTCGAGTCCGGACTCGAGTCCAAGACCGGACTCGAGTACTACAGCCCTAATAGAACGTGTATTGACTCAGTGCATCTCAGTGTGGTATGGAAACAGCTCCAGTCAAGACTGCAAAGCCTTGCAGAGAGTTGTGCGCTTAGCTGAGCGCATCTCTGGGTCTGCTCTCCCATCTCTGCAGGACATCTACCTCAAACGCTGCAGAAGCAGAGCTATCAAAATCATCAAAGACTCAAATCACCCTGGTAACTGTCTTTTCACTCTGCTGCCATCTGGTAAGCGCTTCCGCAGCCTGATGGCAAAAACTGAGAGACTTAGGAGGAGTTTCTTCCCCCAGGCCATCAGACTCCTGAACTCAAACTCAGCCTCTTAACATCATCATGACTTCACTTATTAATCACTCACAATCAGTAAGATATTCACACTCATTATTATCTACCTCATACTGACAGTGTCATTTGCACACATCACTTTCTGTGTTTTGGTATCTTATTTTTTTATTTATTTTTTTATGAAATTGCTGCTACATGTCAACCATGTACAACCTATTTGCACATTCCTCTCTTGTACAGTCATGCCTATCTTAATATTTAAGTCTACAAGTAAACTATCATGCACATTATTTTATATTCTATATTTTATATTTTGTTCTTTATATCTTTTTCTTTTTTATTCATTTAATTTTATGTATACTACTTTTTGTTTTTTTCTATAATATTGCACTGTCCATGGAGCGGACCTTACTCACATTTCACTGCTGGTTAATACTCTCTGTATAACCGTGTATGTGACAAATAAATCTTGAACTTGAACTTGAACTTGAACTTGAACTCTCTCTCCCGACAGAACGGTGTTTTCGTGTTTTTTGTCTTGTAAGTCGCAATGTTTTTGTACATCTTCGTCTCGTCTACCTGTCTTTAAGCACACATACAGTCGTGAATTTCTGCTCGATGTCAGTAGAATCACATTTTTAGAGACAAACTCCATGCATGCCGAAGTGCTGCGGGACCTCGGTCTGCTCCGGAGGCCTACACCATCACCGACCCCCACTACTGCATCTCACCCACAGCGGAGGCGCTACAAGCGGTGTGAGAGGAAGCAGAAGAGGGGTAAGCACGGAGGTATCCGAGCTAGGCTAGCGGCTAACCCACACAAGCCAGCTATCCCCACCATCGTACTGGCAAACTTACGCTCTTTGGATAATAAACTGGACTACATCCGACTACTTCGCTCTACTCAGAGGACTGTAAGAGACTGTTGTGCTTTTGTGTTTACGGAAACATGGCTTAACAACAGCGTACCAGACTGCGCCATTCAGCTCGACCAGCTAACATGCTATCGAGCTGACAGAGCTCTCGTCGAGAGAGATAAGATCCGTGGCGGTGGGCTTTTTGTTTACATCAAAGATGCATGGTGCCGCAACGCTATTGTGGTCTGCAAACACTGCTCACCCCTGGTTTAGTTTATGATTATTAAAACCTGTTAACATGCACCAGGACACCTGCGCACTGAAAGCTCTTTGTTTGCACACGTCATTGTTTTCAAACAGATAAAGTAAAACAGGACAAAATGAATCTTGACAAACTATATATCATTTTGAAGGTCTAAGCCTCTAGCATCGACGACAGATAGCTGTTTTTCGATAGAAAACTTATAAGGAATGTATTTGCTAAATTTGTGTAAGCAGTACACATCAAAACATGTATAAAAAAACCGCAGTACATACCAGCTTCATCCTGATAACGACTCTCAAACGTATCCACTGCTGTAAATCCCGGTTTCGTTTCAGAGATAAGGGTCCACTGAACAACATTCCATCGAGCACTTTTAGTCCAAAGAAACAACAACGTTGTAATTTGGATCGTTATTCATTTGTTTAAGTCTCATCTCTTCAGGGAGAGTTATTGTTTGTGTCTGTTATGGAACAAATTAAGCTCAAAAACAGCGTCTTGGTGGTAAAAAAAACAGCATGATTTTGTAGCAGGCAATGTCCCAAACAAAATGAGACCATCCAAAAAAAAAAAAGTCAAAGATACACGGAATATTGTTTATTTGAATTCTGGCGCTCCCTCGCGACGGCGCATGACGCACGCTGTGACGCACCTGTCATCTGATGGGGGCGTAACTTAGCGATCTTTTTAGCACAAATAAACCTTTCTTTTTTTTTCTTCTTCAACAGTTTTCATATATGTTTGCGTGTTTTGTGGGGAATTGCCTGTATCTGTATGATTAACATCTGTATGGCTGATAATCAGCATGTAAATACTGACTGTTCACAGATATCAGTGTGAATGCAGTCTATATAAAAGGCCATTATAATGTGATTATTGACTATATTGGGTGGCCATCTGTATGATTAGCATCTGTATGAATGATCGTCAGAATGTGATTACTAATGTATGAGCAGAAGCATCTGTATGTCAGGAAATCAGTATGCACTTAAGTTATATTTTTTTATTATTATTGGGTTTTTTTCATCACTCAAAAATTATTATTATTGTATTTTTCTAGTGCTCAAATAAATCACTTATACGATGTCTAAGATTCTGTATACTGTTTTATAATTGAAAAACTGCATTGGCATGTATAATGACTAAATAGTTTGTAGTAGAACCCTTCAATAATTTGGTAAATATTTTTCCTCAAACAGAGGGGGGGGGGGGGGACTAGAAAAATGGCTGCAGGAATCTTATTTTTCATGGTATCTTCTTCAGATTTGAAATATAAACTCATGAGATATGTGACTTTCAACCCATTTACTTTTCTGGATTGCTCCAGGACTGATTTCATGTATTTTTATATGAAATTAAAAAAAAAATCAGTGTGGTACAATTTTTATCAAGGCACTTCAGTGTCTATAACTTTTTATATTTTTGAGCATTATCAACTCATTTGAGCATTATCAAAGCCCAAAGGGTCTTCTTTCCAAAGACACCAAAATTGTGTGTGTGGCACACTGAAGTCATGAGCTGTTACCATTTTAAGTTAGTTAGTCATTTTCAGCTGTGATTCCCAATATAGGGGGTGCTGGTTAACAGGTTAAGTGCCGGCCGTTCTATCTACCGAGGGAATATACAGCCATACTGCTCGTTGCTGTATACATCCCTCCCAGCTCCAACAACAACAACAGGAGTGAGGCACTAAATGATCTGTACCAGCACATCAGTGAGCAGCAGACAGCCCACCCAGATGCTTTTCTCATCTTGGCTGGGGATTTCAACCACGCAGACTTAAAGAGTGTGTTCCCAAAATTGCACCAACACATAGACTTTCCAACAAGGGGAAACAACACTCTGGACTTTGTTTACACCACCCAGAGAGGAGCATACAAGGCCCTACCCCTCCCCCACCTCTGAGCCTCAGACCACATCACTGTCATGCTAATGCCTGCATACAGACCGCTCGTTAAAGTCATCAAACCAATACACAAACAGATACAAGTGTGGCCGGAAAGGTCGTCAGAGGCACTTCAAGACTGTTTTGACACCACTGGAATGTTTAAGCAGGCTGCCACATACAACAACACTACAGACCTCCAAGAGTACATAGAGACTGTCACTGCCTACATCACCAAGTGTATTGATGATATAACGATCACAAAGACTATCACTGTCCGGGCCAACCAGAAGCTGTGGCTGACAGGGGAGGTCTACAGACTTCTGAAGGCTCGGAACGCTGCTTTTAGAGCTGGAGATGAGGAGGGCCTGAAGACGGCCAGGGCGAATCTATCCCGCGGCATCAGAGAGGCCAAGAGACAGTACGCCAGGAGGATAGCCCATTGTTTCAGCGACAGCAGAGACACTCGGAGACTGTGGCAGGGGATTCAGACCATTACGGACTACAAGCCCCCACCACAGACCTGTGACAGCACCATCCCCCTGCTGAACGAGCTGAATGCCTTCTTTGCTCGCTTTCAGGCACGAAACAGCACCACTACACAGAAGACTCCACCTCCTCCTGGCAACCAGGTGATGACGCTGTCCCTGAACAGCGTGAGGAGATCCCTCAGCAGGATCAATGCACGCAAAGCTCCGGGTCCTGACAACATTCCTGGGCGTGTACTGAGAGACTGTGCAGTGGAACTCACTGATGTCTTCACAGACATTTTCAACATCTCGCTAAGTCAGGCTGTTGTCCCCACATGCTTCAAAGCTACCACCATCATTCCAGTCCCGAAGAAGTCATCTCCATCCTGCTTCAATGACTACCGTCCAGTAGCACTCACTCCTATTCTCATGAAGTGCTTTGAACGGCTAGTCATCCAACACATCAAGTCTGTCCTCCCCCCCTCCCTGGACCCCTTCCAGTTTGCATATAGGCCCAACCGCTCGACCGATGATGCCATCGCCACTGCCCTCCACCCAGCCCTCACACATCTGGACAAAAAAGACATGTATGTCAGATTGCTGTTCATAGACTTCAGTTCAGCATTCAACACAATCGTCCCTCAACAGCTCATTCATAAATTGGTCCAGCTGGGGCTCAATATGTCGCTGTGCAACTGGCTGTTGGACTTTCTGACCGGGAGACCTCAGGCAGTACGGGTCGGCAGTAACACATCCAGCACACTGAACACAGGGGGCCCCCCAAGGATGTGTGCTGAGCCCCCTCCTCTTCACTCTGCTGACCCATGACTGCACACTGTCAAACAACTCCAACCTCTTCATTAAATTTGTGGATGACACGACTGTGGTGGGTCTCATCAGCAACAGAGATGAGACAAACTACAGGAGCGAGGTGAGCCGCCTGGCCGGGTGGTGCATTGACAACAATCTCTCTCTGAATGTGGAGAATACAAAGGAGATTATTGTTGACTTCAGGAGAGTGCACTCTCTGCATGCTCCTCTGACCATCAATGGTGCGACCGTGGAGAGAGTGAGCAGCACCAAGTTCCTGGTTGTACACATCACAGAGGACCTCTCCTGGACCAACAACACTGCAGCACTGGCCAAGAAAGCACAACAGCGTCTCTACTTCCACCACAAACTCAGAAGAGCCAGAGCCCCGGCCCCCATCATGTGCACCTTCTACAGAGGCACCATCGAGAGCATCCTGACTAGCTGCATCACTGTGTGGTATGGCGCCTGCAACGTGTCCTGCCGCAAGTCCCTTCAACGGATAGTGAGAGCAGCTGAGAAGATCGTTGGTGTCTCTCTCCCCTCCCTCCAGGACATCTACAGCACCCGTCTCACCCGCAAAGCCCTCTGCATCGCAGGTGATCCCACCCACCCGACACACAGCTTCTTCTGTCTGCTGCCATCAGGGAGGAGACTGCGGAGTCTCCAGGCCAGGACCAACCGACTGAAGGACAGCTTCATCCATCAGGCTGTCAGGAAGCTGAACTCCCTCCCGTCCTTGACCACTGAACTCTGACCCCCACCCCCACCCCCACACATACACACACACACACACACACACACACACACACACACACACACACACACACACACACACACACACACACTGTGACCAGCACCAGTCACTTTGTACAGCATTGGACTGACCTCATTCAACTACCTCTTCTGACAGTCTGAATAAAGACTGCTCTTTTTGTCACTTTAAATAGAATAGATTTAATAAGCTTTTGCACTACACCATTTATATTCTGCACTGTTTGTTTATTTCACTGGTTTGCACTCTATCTACCATATGCCTTATGCCACTTTATCTATTTTTTATTATTATTATTTTTTATACAAATAATGCCCTTATTTGTAAATTTGTAGTAGTTGCATTTTGTGTGTGTATGTATGTATGTATATGTGTGTATGTGTATGTATATGTATGTATATATATGTGTATATATCTACTAACAGTAGAACATAAAAATACAGATAAATACAAATCTGTATTTTTATGTTCTACTGTTAGTGTTTAGTGTTATCTGTATGCACCAGGGAGTAAGAGAGTAACGCAATTTCAATTATCTGTATGTATGTACAGTACATGTGGCAGAATTGACAATAAAGCAGACTTTGACTTTGACTACCTGATTTCAGATTTCATGATCTCTCTTTTGAAAGGGTTTACTCGATACGGATGTTGCATTAATCGGACTTGTTACCCACATCAATATCATGAAATAAAACATTTGTTTGTGATGGAACATCAGAGAAAATAGTAGGAAATCCTTCAATTAATGCTGAAACATCTGCACGTTGAGACTCTGACATATAACTTAAGTACAAACTCAAATCCTGCAAAATATTAGAATTTTGCAAACGTCCCGTAGGAACGGAGCCGGACTCCACACTATCCTCCTCACTTTCCTCTACTGTAGTAACAACAGCAACGGGAACTGCCGCACTCACCATTTCCACCTTAGACATTTTCCCCTTTCTCTTTCATGATACTGTTTTAACATATTAATGTGGCATGTGCGCCGATCTCGTCTGCGTTCAGGCATATAAACCACATAGGATGTATCAGACAACTTTCTCTCCACGACGTACGGCCCAGTGAATCTATTCTGCAGTGCTGAGCCAGGGACAGGTAGTAAAAGCAACACCAAATCACCAGGCTTAAAGGAACGTTCAACAGTACGACGATCGTACTGAGCTTTCATTACCACTTGAGCTGAAGTTAAATTAGCTCTAGCCAAATTACGTACATGCTTCAATCGCTTACGAAACATATCCACATATTCTGAAACAGATCTCGCCGTAGGTTTAGTTGCCTACAGTTGTTCACTTAAGAGCTTTAAAGGACCGCGAACGGTATGTCCAAAGACCAGCTTCACAGGGCTAAACCCAAGAGAATCTTGCACGGACTCTCAAACATAAGCAAAGGAAGACTTTCTGCCCAGTCTCGACCAGAATCCAAGCAATGTGTTTTTAGCGTTGTTTTAAGCATTTGATGGAAGCGTTCTAACGCTCCCTGCGACTGAGGATGATAAGCGCTCGAAGTCACATGCGCAACCGTAAGATTGTCTAGCACCTGTTTGAACACTTTCGACATGAAGTTAGTTCCATGATCTGTTTGTATCACACGTGGCAATCCAAACAGAGAACATAATTTTATAAGCTCTTTCATGACTGTTTTTGCCTTTAGATTGCATAAAGGTACAGCCTCTGGGAAAAGCGTTGCTGCACACATGAAGGAAAGAATATATTGATGCCCCTCTCGTGATTTGGGTAACGGGCCCACGCAATCCAAAATTAACCTTTTGAATGGTTCCCCCATGACTGGTATTGGGCACAAGTGGACTGGTCGAACGACCTGGTTAGGCTTGCCTACCATCTGATATTCACGGCACGAACAACAATAATTTGCTACACTAGTCCGTAAACCAGGCCACTAAAAATATTGAGACACGTGTTGGAAAGTTTTATTAACCCCCAAGTGACCTCCCATTATATGATCATGGGCTAACTTTAAAACAGCCACCCGGACTACAGAAGGTAATACAATCTGATATCTAGGGGTCAAATTAGCCTTTTCGTTTGTCACCGAATTCCACTTACGCATTAAAACGTTGTCATCCCAATAATAACCCACGCGGACTCCGACTAATTTACTTTTGTCAGATACTGCTACATCTACACAGGTTGATAATGTCGAGTCAGTTTTCTGAGCAGTTGCGAGTTCTGCCTGACCTAACCTTATTATAGGGACTTCAGCACCAGCACTATTATCCACCTTAACAGCACTGTCCACGGACAGCGTAAGTTCGGTTGGATTTGAACGTGCGAGAAATGAGTCAGACAAATCTACCAGATCTTCATAATTTCGCATATGAGAACGTGTCACAGCCAGTGTTGGGCAGTAACTAATTACTAGTAATTTAGTTACTGTAATAATATTACTTTTTGCAGTAACTAGTAGTGTAACTAATTACTAATAAGATTTCAGTAATAATATTACAGTTACTATTCATAAAACAGCTTAGTTACTTAGTTACTTTTGATGCCTCAACCCCGCTGATTTAAAGTCTTAAAGGGATAGTTCACTTTGAAATTAAAATTTGGTATCTATCAGCTTACCCCAAGGGCATCCAAGATGTAGGTGTCTTTTTTTCTTCAGTAGATCCAATTTTGATGTTTTTAGGTCAAACCGTTCTAGTCTGTCAGTCATATAATGGCAGGTATAGGTCACTGTCTCTATAAGAGGGAAAAAGAACATGCACAGAGAAATCCAAATTAAACAATTCCCCATCGTAACTACACATTGATGGCCTAAGACACGAAACGAGCGGTTTGTGTGAGAAAACGAACAGTATTTATATCGTTTTTTACCTCTTGTACACAACCATGTCCAAGTGATCTGAGTGCGCACACACATCCGGTGTGTGACTGTGACGTGTGTGTGCGCGCGCTCTGGCTCACGCTGCATTCACACGGGGCGTCGGTGTCAACGCTTGACGGAGGGCGTGTCTGAAGCGTGGTGCTGACGCAACTATTCAAGCGCCAACGGAGGCATCAGCCAATCAGATCGCCTCATGCAAATACCCAATCCCAGCAACACCAGAGAAGTATGTGATTGTTTGTTGTAACTATGACGGCGCGTCAGCACCACGCTTCAGACACGCCCTCCGTCAAGCGTTGACACTGACACCCCGTGTGAATGCAGCGTGAGCCAGAGCGCGCGCACACACACGTCACACACCGGATGTGTGTGCGCACTCAGATCACTTGGACATGGTTGTGTACAAGAGGTAAAAAACGCTATAAATACTGTTCGTTTTCTCACACAAACCGCTCGTTTCGTGTACAGTTTCTTACTAGTAGTGTAACTAATTACTGTTGCCAGAAAGTAATAAGTAATGTAACAATATTACTTTTGAAAGGAGTAACTAGTAATGAGTAATATATTACATTATTTGAGTAACTAGCCCAACACTGGTCACAGCACAGACAGGGAACACGTCGGGATATTGCAGAGCTATTTTCGAATCGCACACGGGAATCTTCGTCACAATTGGGGAAGGAAACACTTTACCTCCCGCTAAATCATTACCAAGGATGACATCAACCTCATCCAAAAGAAGTTTTTCACAAATGCCCACATTCACCATACCTTCAACCAGGTCCGAATTTAAGTACACAGAATGAATTGGGAGTTCAACACATCCAAATTCTATGCCGCGAACATGAACATCCATTCCAGTGTACGTCTCAGCCGAGAGAGGCAGAATTCCCTTCCTAAGTATAGATAGATCCGGAGCCAGTATCCCGGAGAACGGAAACGTACTGTTTGTCTCCGTTGACTGAAAGAGAAACTGTCCCTCTCGTCAAAAACGGGTTAAAATCGGGCAACTTCAACTAAGTTTATAACTTTTCTTCCTTCAGAAGAACCACCACGTGCACTACTTTCTTTATTCTAGATGCATTTTTCTGTTTCCACGCCTTACAGTCAGCTATAAGATGGTCAGATTCGAGGCAATAGAAACAAGAACGCTTTTTCTCCGCACCTCTCTCTGGGCTTTTTGGAACAATTTTTGTCCGCTCTGTTTTTTGCATATTTGAAAACACTAGTGTTTTATTTGGCACCGCTCTTACATTTTGATGTGTACATGTTACAAAAATATTTTTATGAGTTAACACAACTGCCACTTCCGCCAAAGATGTAACCTTCTGCTCGTTAAGATGCACCACCAAACTTTTGGGTAGACAGTTCTTAAAATCTTCAAGCAGAATAAACTCCTGCAAACCCTCAAAAGTATTCACTTTTGACGCAGCGCACCATTTTTCTAACACATTCCTCTTGTCTCTTGCAAATTCGAGAAATGTTTGTTTATCAGATTTACTATAACCTCGAAATTTCTGCCTATATGCCTCAGGCACAAGTTCATAAACCCTGAGTACTGCAGTCTTTACTAAGTCATAGTTCAGAGAATCCTCGATAGGCATCGCTGCGCAAAATTCTTGAGCCTTGCCAACTACATTACTTTGCAACATAAGTGCCCATATATCCCTCGGCCAGCTTAATTTCCCAGCTACATGCTCGAAAGCTGTGAAATAAGCATCGACCTCCATTTCCCTAAACGGCGGGACTAATCGAGTATATCAACTTGGATCAAATTGATCAGAACTTACAGCACCAATAGACTGAACAGTTTGAACACCCTCCTCACGCTCTTCCTGCTTCGTAACACGGAGCAACTCAAGCTCTCTTAAATGCAGTAAGCGATTTTTAATGTTCTTGTTGCTTAATCTGGAGTTCCAACTCTTTTAATTTCAATGCGACCATTTGATCACTTTACCGTTCAGAGGAGACAGACTTCACCCTTTCACTCATTTCCTCCATCTCCCCCTCTGTTTCACTTGCAACCGGAGGTTCCTCTCGTAAAACGCCAAGAGCTAACAATTCAGAAAGAAGATCAGATTTAATCTTTTGTTTTTTTGCATTCGGTACCACTGAAATTTTTTAAAGCATCCGCCAGCTGTAAAAGATCTTTCTTCTTAAATTAATCCAGCTGTTCAGCAATTTGATTACCAAGAAATGCCTCAACATCTACTTCCATACTAAAAAAATGTTTTAGGCCACTTCCTAATTACCCCCTTCCCCCTTACACAAAAAAAAAACTGTACTCAATACAAAAAAAAACATCATTATAGCTAAATTTTCAGGATTAGAAAAATTACAAATTTCATAAACACAATAGTTTTTTTTTAACCTTACTTTAACAACATTCTGGTTTGGCTCAGTAAAAACAACAAAAAAAAGAAAGGACAAGCCCCCATTTTGTTACGTAGTCCGACATAGCTGCTCCCTGACAGACCCGCACAATTAACTTATTTAATTAATAACACGCAAGGTCTTATTTTAAAAATAGAGCACCTCAACCCCGCGTCTAACAAGGTGCCCGGAGTCTCCTCTCCCACTCTATCAATTTAAGTAGAAAAACATTGAAATCCAAAAAGTATAATAAAAAAGAGTATTTATTAGTACAGTAATAGGAGACAAAAGGAAAACGTAAACTTCAGGAGGGGGAATAAGGCCAAAATAATAAACAAAACTCACAAACTAGCTACCGCATAAACCTCTTTCCTAAATGAAATAAAGATAAAAGAAATAACATGTTCTTACCTCGCTACTAGCCTCAAAACAGGAGGCTCCATCCTCCCTACATAAGTCTCCTTTGTTAAACAGGCAGTTCAACAAACTTACACACCATTATTTGTATGACATCAAAATTACAATAAGCTTGGCAACACAAAAATACAAAGTAAACCACCAAGCAGGGAGAGAGGAGAACTCGTGGAGGAAACTTCCAAACAGGCTTAAATCAACTCCGCAGAAACGCCACCACGCTGCCTCTGACGTCTGTAACTCTGTGCACGCTAATCAGCACTATTTGGAGAAACAGAAGGGAGAAAAGAACCACAACACAACAATAACAACAGAAAATATGCACAAACAGCGAAATACAACTACATAATCATTAAATAAGACACACACGTAACACACATCGTGGACAGACATAAAGTTGCACTAAAAGAAATATCTCAAAGAGAAAAGACTGTTACTTAATTTCTTAATTTTCATTGATTCCTATTATGATGACGGCTCACAAAGAGGTGTCTTTACCTAAAAACATACACAGTCCAACAAACAAATTGTGAACAGTCATCTGAAATCTTGATAATATGACTAAAACTAGTGGTGTAAGAAAAATGTCATTTACAAAATATTGTGATTCTTAGATGCGACACATCCCTAACAAAATCTGTTGGCATGCAAAAATACTCATAAATGTTTTAGCACAGCTATTTACACACATAGTATGAGAACTGTCACTTGCCATAAAAAAATAATTACCAGTTTATTAGGGTCAAAAAGAAATAATGATAATAGTTGAAACATCCTTAGCTTGTACATCTCTTTCATGTTGAAAACACAGATGCTGGCACTTTAATCTTTTAGTAAATAATTTCAAATGACATACCTACAAAATAGTTAAATAATAAAAATTTACAAGTTTTGTGTTCTAGATGAGAAATTTACACCAATAAAGGTTTCATGAACATTAAAAAACAACATGTGTTCCCTGTGGCTGTTAAACACCTCGGGTAAATAATTTGAAACGTAGGTCTGTGAAATGAGAAAAGTTCAGTCATACATTTAAAAAAACTTTTTGAAGTAAAAAATTGTGTTTGTCATAAACACATCCAAAGAGTTTTCTACTCATGTGAGAAAAGAACTTGGCTTCATTCACATCAGGTTATTTTAAAGAAATTAAAGAATAAAAACTAAAGTTTCATTTAAAGACAATAGACAGCATGACTTGCTTTATTGACACACAATGTGTTTAAAATTTTAAACATGTTTAAAATTGTAGGTGTAATTATTTTACTGAGAAGTTTTAAGTGGAACGTATATTTGTTTTTTACAGTACACATACTGTCTATGGGCTGGATTAAATTGAAAACATTTGTGAACCTGGACCACAAAACCTGTCTTAAGTGTCAATTTTTCAAAATTGAGATTTATACATCATCTGAAAGCTGATAAATAAGCTTTCGATTGATTTATAGTTTGTTAGGATAGGACAATATTTGGCCGAGATACAACTATTTGAAAATCTGGAATCAGAGGGTGCAAAAAATCGCAATATTGAGAAAATCGCCTTTAAATTTGTCCAAATGAAGTTCTTAGCAATGCATATTACTAATCAAAGATGAAGTTTTGATATATTTACGGTAAGAAATTTACAAAATATCTTCATGGAATCGATAATTTTGACCCATACAATGTATTTTTGGCTATTGCTACAAATATACCCCAGCGACTTAAGACTGGTTTTGTGGTCCAGGGTCACATTTCTTAAATAACAACAAAAATTAAACACATACGATTTTGCTCATACTTAAAATTTAGTGTACTCAGATTTTGTGTGTGTGTGTGGTTCAGGTATACCCTACATTATGGGGACAAAGATGGCAATATCCAAAATCCTGGGCCTTGTGGGGGCTTTTTTTTTGTCCCCCATGAGGAAACAAGCTTATAAATCATACAGAATGAAGTTTTTTGAAAACCTTAAAACGCACAAAGTTTTCTGTAAGGGGTAGGTTTATGTATAAGGTTGGTGTAGGCTGATGGAAAATACAGTTTGTACAGTATAAAAACCATTATGCCTATGGAATGTCCCATAAAACATGGAAACTCAACGTGTATGTGTGTGTGTGTGTGTGAGCCCAAATAATCAGCCACAGTGTTGATTCATTGTCTAAAGCAGGGCTTATTTAAAATGTTTATTTGTTTGTCTTGTCATATCATGTTATGTACTTTGATTTCTTTTAAACAATATTGTTTAGCACAATGGTCAACCATTGTTGTTTTATTGTGCTTTATAAATAAAATGAACTGAACTGAACTAAAGCATGATTCTGTGCACATCTATCTGAGGTGGATGCTGTAAAGCCATTAATACAAGCACAAAGAGGATACTGTCGTCGACTGTCAGTTAGACCCCACAATCACCTTCACTTTCAGTAAATGGATAGGTGAGGTGGACTTGGCCGATAGTTGGTCATTTGAATATTTATTTTAACTTAAGACTCCTCCTGATAAATTTACCTAATCAGCCTACAGATTAGGTTGGACTGATCCTACAGAGGTGTTAGCATACACACATACAGATGAGGTAGAAAGAACATGCCCAAACATAACACCTTTTCAGAAGCATATAGAATGTGTGATGTGTAATGATCTTGGGTGAATTATTTCATTCTGTTTCAGATTTTGGGTGTTTTATTGGCACAAGTAATATTTGTACATTCGTATTGCCAGAGCATTTCAGTATTGTTGCAAACAATCAAAACAGCGATGTCTTAGCTATCGACATTTAGCATATGGATCAAGCAGAACTGAACCATTTAGCGGTTTGACATTAGATACGTGTTTGGATGTCTTCCATCCCCCAAAAACAAAGAACCATCCTCAGACATGACACCTTTCTTTATCCTCACATGGAAAGGTAGACGTCCTGACAACCTCCTTATTCAGAGGTGGATGTACAGTGCCTTGTGAAAGTATTCATACCCCCTTCATTTTTTTTCACGTTTTATGTTGCTGCCTTATGCTAAACTGCTTTAAATGACTTTTTTTCCCACATAAATCTATACTCCATACATTTACATTACATTTACATTTATGCATTTAGCAGACGCTTTGCGACTTACATTGCATTCAATTACAGTTTCTACATTTTATCAGCTCTTGCTTTCCCTGGGAATCGAACCCATGATTTTGGCTAGCGCCATGCTCTACTATTTGAGCTACAGGAAAGCTTACACTTACCATACACCATAATGGTAAAGCAAAACAGGTTCAATTGAATGGGTAAGGTTCAAATTCAATTGAATGGGTATGATTTGGAAAGGCACACACATCTTAATAAAAGGTCTAACAGCTGATAATGCATAATACAAACAAAAACCAAGCCCTGAGATCAAAAGAACTGCATGTAGAGCACAGATATAGGTTTGTGTCAAGCCACACATCTGGGGAAGAATTCAGAAAAAAATTCTGCTTCATTGAAGGTTCACAGAAGCATGTAGTCTCTGTTACCCTTAATGGAAGCCGTTTGAAACAACCAGGACTCTTCCTAGAGCTGGCCTCCTGGCCAAACTGAGCAACTGATGGAGAAGGGCTTTGGTTGGTGTGGTGACCAAGAACCTGATGGTCACTCTAGTTGAGCTCCATGATCGTATATGCAGATAGGAGAAATCTACAGAATGACAAACACCACTGCAACACTCCATCGATCTGGGCTTTATAGCAGTGGGGCAAGACTCAATCCTCTCTTCAGTGTAAACACATGAAAACACACTTAGAATTTGCAAAAAAAGCACCTAAAGGACCCTCAGACTGTGAGAAATAATATTATCTAGTCTGATGAACCTCAATTCCAAGCATCATGTTTGAAGGAAACCAGGCACTGCTCATCACATGCAGAGTACCATCCCAAAAGTAAAGTGTGCTGGTAGCAGCTTCATGCTGTGGGGCTGTTTTTCAGCGGCAGGGACTGAGGGAGGACTCGTCAGAGTAGAAGAAAAGCTTAATGCACCAATATATTGAGATAGCCTTAATGAAAACCCAGTCCAGAGCATTCAGAACCTCAGACTGGGCAGAAGATTCACCTTCCAACAGGACAATGGACCTAAACACACAGCAAGAGTGGCTTATAGACAACTCTGTGAATGTCCTTGAGTGGCCCAGCCAGAGCCTGAGCTTGAACCCAAATCAAATATTTCTGGAGAAACCTGAAAATGTGCGTCTGCCCCATCCAACCTGACAGAGCTTGAGAGGTGAAGAGGTGAGGAGAAGAATAGCAGATAATTGCCAAATGCTGATGAGCAAACCTTGTCGCATCAAACAAAAAAGACTTGAGGCTGTAAAGGTGCTTCAGCTAAATATTTAGTTAAGGGTATGAATACTTATGCTAAGTACTTATTTCCGTTTTTTTATTTGTAATTAATTTACAAAGTTGTGACAATTCTGTTTTTGCTTTGTCAATATGGTGTATGGAGTGTAGACTGATGTAGGGGAAAAAAGTAATATAAAACAGCAACATAAAACATGAAAAGGCACTGTAGACGGGTCGATGGGGACAAATTGCATGGCAGTCAGGGTGACCGAGGAGTCGTTTAGCCATAAATCAGGTCATAAATCTGACCATGTACACATTTGACATATGACAACCTGTCAATCAACACATACATGGGTCATAAATCAGGTCATAAATCATCAATCTGACACATAGTAGTAGTTATAACTACTAATGGGTACTGCAAAAACCCAGGCATTCCACCCCGGAACCTGCCCGGAACACACATTTCAGAGTAGAATTACTGGCTATAGCATTATTTTTTCAGATAAACAGCTATGTAAACATAACATGTTTCCTTAAAATCTGCAAACAAATTATGATTTTTTTTTTTTTTTTTTTGGCTTTAGAAGTGTCAAAAAAATTACATACAGCACCTTTAATACTTATTGAGTTACAGGCTCAATAAGAAAAAAACTTGAAAAGTGCTCTTTCCCCATTGTTGAATGGTCACCATTGGCACATCATGCAACAAAAATGACTAAAGTCAACAGATTTTTACTAATAGACCTACCAATCTCTGTGTAAAAGTAACATTATGATGCTGCCATCTTTCTGAAGTTAGGCCCCTGTAGTTTTTTAGGCCCCTGTAATTTGGCTCTGAATCTCAGGTGAAAATTGTCATTTTGACCCCCCTCTACAATAATGGATTACTCAGTAAATATGCATTCATGACATTTCATATTTTGGCTTTCATCACTATACATGTTTATCTTTCTTCAAAAAAACAACAAGAAACAAAATTAGCAAAATTAAAAATTTGAGCTGGGGACCTCTGATTGAGTTGACATGGAATGACCCTATATAATAAAATTCTTAAATAATACAATTTAATTTAATCGCAAATTCATTCCATCAAATACAGCGAAAGACTGAAAAGCTGCGATATAGCTAAAAACAGAAAGAGCTTTATTGCCAAGTGTGTTTGCACACACAAGGAATTTGTCTTGGTGTTAGGAGCTTCCAGTACAGAAACAATACAGTACAAACAGACAACAGTGCAAACAGAGACAACATATAATTAAGGTAATAAAGAACACTAATAATGAAGAGAATAGGCAATAATTAAGAATAACAATAGTAATAAAAAATAAAAATATACAGAAAGAAAAATGTCCATAGACAGAACTGTGAATGTGCATGTGTCCTATGTACAGATGAAGGTTTGATGAGTTATTTACAGATGTACAGTACCGGGGTGTGTTATGTGTTGTTCAGGTGGGATACGGCCTGGGGGGAAAAAATACTCTTGTGTCTGGCTGTTTTTGTGCTCAGTGATCTGTAGCGCCGGCCAGAGGGCAATGGTACAAAGAGAGAGTGAGCTGGGTGTGAGGTGTCCAGAGTGACTTTCTTAGCCGTTTTCCTCACTCTGGAGGTGTAAAGTTCTTGGAGGCTGGGCAGAGGGAAACCGATAATACTCTCAGCAGTCATGACTGTCCGTTGTAGTCTTCTGATGTCTGTTTTGGTAGCTGAACCAAACCAAACAGTTATAGAAGAACATAGGACAGACTCGATGATGGCAGAGTAGAACTGTATCAGCAGCTCCTGAGGCAGGTTGAACTTCCTTAGCTGGCGGAGGAAATACAGCCTCTACTGGGCCTTTTTCACAATAGAGTCAATGTGATTGTCCCACTTCAGGTCCTGAGAGGTGGTGGTTCCTAGGAACCTGAATGACTCCACTGCAGTCACAGTGCTGTTCATGATGGTGAGTGGGGGGAGAGCAGGGGGGTTCCTTCTGAAGTCCACTATCATCTCAACAGTTTTGAGAGTGTTTAGCTCCAGGTTGTTAAGACTGCACCAGACAGCCAGCTGCTCAACCTCCTGTCTGTAAGCAGACTCGTCACCGTCCTTGATGAGGCCGATGACTGTAGTGTCATCTGCAAACTTCAGGAGCTTGACAGAGGGGTCCTTTGAAGTGCAGTCATTCGTGTAGAGGGAGAAGAGCAGTGGGGAGAGAACGCAACCCTGAGGGGCGCCAGTGCTGATGGTGAGAGTCCTGGATGTGAGTTTGCCCAGCCTCACTAGCTGCTGCCTGTCTGTCAGGAAGATGGTGATCCACTGACAGATGGAGGTGGGCACAGAGAGCTGTGTCAGTTTGTCTGAGAGAAGGTCAGGCATGATGGTATTGAAGGCCGAGCTGAAGTCCACAAATAAGATCCTTGCGTAATTCCCAGGTTTGTCGAGGTGTTGCAGGATGTAATGCAGTCCCATATTGACAGCATCATCCACAGACCTGTTTGCTCTGTAGGCAAACTGAAGAGGATCCAGCAAGGGTCTAGTGATGTCCTTCAGGTAGGCCAGGACCAGTCTCTCAAGTGACTTCATGACCACAGACGTGAGTGTGACATGTCTGTAGTCATTAAGTCCAGTGATTTTGGGCTTTTTGGGGACGGGAATGATGGTGGAGCGTTTGAAACAGCAGGGAACTTCACACAGCTCCAGAGATCTGTTGAAGATCTGTGTAAAGATGGAGGCCAGTTGGTCAGCACAGACTTTTGAACAGGCAGGTGAAATACCATCTGGTCCTGAAGCTTTCCTAGATTTCTGTTTTCTGAAGACCCGGTTCACATCCTCTACACAGACTTTAAATGCAGGTAGAGTGGTGGGGGAGGGAGGAAGTGGGGTTGCAGGGGAGGGGTAGGTGAATGTGTGAAGTGCAGATCAGAGCGGGTGCTGGGTGTCAATCTGGCCTTTTCAAATCGACAGTAAAACACATTGAGATCGTCAGCCAGTTGTTAATTCTCCACAGACTGTGGGGGTGGTGTCTTGTACATGGTAATGTTTCTCAGACCAGTCCATACTGACGCCGGATCATTTGCTGAAAGTTCTTTCTTCAACTTCTCAGAGTAGTTCTTTTTAGCCACTCTGATCTCCTTTGTTAGTCTGTTCCTCGCCTGGTTATACAATATTTTATCCCCACTTCTGTAAGCGTCCTTTTTGGCCTGACGAAGCTGTTTGAGTTTCCCAGTAAACCACGGTTTATCATTATTGAATGATAAGAATGTCCTGGTGGGGATGCATATCTCCTCACAGAAACTGATATATGAAGTTACAGTCTCTGTGAGCTCGTCCAGATCGGTGGCAGTAGCTTCAAAAACACTCCAATCAGTGAGGTCAAAACAAGCTTTTAAATCTTGCTCTGCTTCATTAGTCCATCATTTAACAGTTCTTAATACAGGCTTAGAAGATTTAAATTTTTGCCTGTAGGTTGGTATGAGATGAACCAAACAGTGATCGGAGAGCCCCAGAGCTGCCCGTGGGACAGAGTGATATGAATCTTTAATTATTGTGTAACAGTGATCCAATATATTACTGTCTCTGGTGGGACATGTAACGTGCTGTCTGTATTTTGGCAGTTCGCGGGAGAGATTTGCCTTATTGAAATCTCCAAGAATGATTAAAAGAGAGTCCGGGTACCTTTGGTCCGTTTCAGATATTTGTTCGGCCAGCTGTTGCATCGCGGCGCTCATGCACGCATCCGGAGGCACGTACACATTCACGAGAATGAAAGAGCAAAACTCTCGGGGCGAATAGAACGTTTACAGTTTATGAAGAGAGCCTCCAAATTAGGAGAACAAATCTTCTTCAGAGTTGTTACATCTGAACACCAACCTTCATTTATGTAGAAACATAGTCCACCACCTCTCGTTTTTCCCGTTAGCTCCGTGATGCGATCTGATCTGAACAGCTGATAGCCCGGCAAATGAAGAGCGTTATCCGGGATGGTTTCACTCAGCCAGGTTTCAGTGAAGCACAATGCAGCAGAGTTTGAAAAGTCCTTGTTTGTGTGGGTGAGGAGTAGTAGTTCATCCGTTTTGTTAGGAAGGGATCGGAGATTCGCGAGATGAATGCTTGGGAGCGTTTTATCTTACATCAGTTTCAGTTTACAGAATTGTGAGATGTAAACATGA
The DNA here is from genome assembly GCA_023376895.1 of Aspiorhynchus laticeps. NCBI lineage: Eukaryota > Metazoa > Chordata > Actinopteri > Cypriniformes > Cyprinidae > Aspiorhynchus > Aspiorhynchus laticeps. Next base: position 40,134,111 of record CM041796.1, read on the forward strand.
AATTTTAAGAGAAAAAGTCACAATTATTTTTTAAATGTTTTATTCTGTGGTAGAAACAAGCTTTCTATAGGCAAGATTACGTCTGCAAACAGTGGCAAGTTTGACGAGAGTCACGAAAGGCTGTAAGGAAACTGTGTGCAGAAAGCTCTTATATGGAGATGGTTTGGGCATTTAATGCAAATGATTACCTCTAAACTCAAAATTCACTAACACCACCTTTGGGCCAGTTTTGTGATTATGAGATGATGTGAAATCAAAAATCAAAATGGCAAGATGCAATAGAGGTTTCCTTTTGTTAAATTTAAATTGACATTGCCTTTAAGGAAAGGAAGGAAAGTGCAGTGTGGCCAAGTATGGGACAGTATGGGACTTGGATTTAACCCATCCAAGTGCGCACACACACAGCAGAGAGAAGTGAACAAACACGCACAAGCACACCCACACCCACACTGTGAACACACCGGAGCAGTTGGGGGTTCGGTGCCTTGCTCAAGGGTCTCACCTCAGTCGTGGTATTGAGGGTGGAGAGAGCACTGTATATTCACTCCCCCCACCTACAATCCCTGCCAGACCTGAGACTCGAACCCGCAACCTTCGTGTTACAAGTCCGACTCTCTATCCATTAGGCCACAACTGCCCCTTTAGTTGTAAAGGGTAAAACAAGCTTAAACAAAAGCAAAAACCCAGGAGACAAACACAGCAGAATTACATACATTCAACAACTGACAAAGAACAAGTAAACACAAGGGCTATATACACGGGGGTAACAAGCTAACAAGATAACGAGACAACTAGACACACCTGCACTGTAAAAAAAAATCCAATTAACAAAATGTTGGAAGGGCAAAAATATTTAAGCTGAGCTAATTTTATTGCTTGGGCTTATATGAGAGGACATATTATATTAAGTCTACACAAATATATTTGAAAAACATTGAATGAACGGTCAACAATTAGCTATCCTAAATGTTGACTAAACTAATAAACACTAATCCAGCCAACACTGAGATCATTCTGCACGAGCCTGAGTGACTTCATAGGAGAAACAGCGCCTCCATCTTGTCAAGTTCACGAGTCAGGTAAATGCCACTAAATAAATGTTATTTTTTAGACTAAATTTATCGACAAAAACATACAGCATATCCGATGTTTTTGAGTGGATATTTAGAAGTGTTTTAGAAGTCATGTGTCCAAAGAAAAATGTATATTTAGGCTATGTTAAATGTATGTCAAGTTCACGCGTCAGGTAAGCGGAACTGAATTTGTACTTAGACTGAATTGATCAATACTTGTGTATTTAAAAAAGGTGTAAACGTATTATTTATAATGTATGTATTTACACACAAACCTACAACATATATAAAAACATAGAATAAGCGTTGTATGAATATGTTTAAGGGAACGTGGTCTTTCTTCTCGTTTAATCCATAAAACACTTAATTTCAAAAGCTGTGTTACTATAATGCATTTTAGGTTTAATTTTTTTTCCGTGGTGTATGATATTTTTGTGTTTCCATGACGTTAAAAGATATGAAGAGATTGCGCGGTCTTTCTCTTTTATAAGCCATTGATGCTTACTACGACGAAACATGTAAATGTAAACCACAGTAATACGCTTATTTGAAGTTAATTGGCGTTAATGGAATGCAATTAAAGCAAATGGGCGTGTTGAATGGGTTTTTGCGTGTGTAAACTTTTGCAATTGTCTCGTGAAGTTAAAAATCAACATTAAACATGACTCTTTTCAAACGGGGCGGATTACACAGCGTTTCTGGTCTCATGAAGGCGCTTCAGAGAGGAGTTTGTTTTTCCCAACTAAAATAAACAACTGAATCTTTTCACAAGGCTGTTATCAAAGCAGACTGCATCTCAGTCAGTTCCCTAGGTAGTGAATCACTAGATCGTGCACACGAGTCCCTGCACTGGTAAAGAGACCATGGCTTAGTAAACATATGGACAATTGATCAATCAATTTGCATCAATTGTCCATTGATCAATTTGATCAATCAACTGCTCCGGGTGTGTGTTCACGGCGTGCATGTGTTCACTGCTGTGTGTGTGTTCACTGATGTGTGTGTGCACTTTGGATGGGTAAATGCAGAGCACGAATTCCGAGTATGGGTCACCATACTTGGCCGTATGTCACGTCACTTTTTTATTTTATTTTTTATTTGTAAATGTCACCACTGGTATTTATCAACAACAGGCAGGCATATTTTGATATTATTTTAATGCTGTTTAAGGTAGAATTATAATATGAAATGTGCATGTTCTGTTACAAATCCTTGCAACTAATGAACATTCAACATCAATGCTCCCTGTGTTGTGCAATGGATTGAGATTTTTTGTGTGCCAAATAAAATGGTTGCAACTCCTGTTTCATCACAAATTTAATTACCTGGTATTACATTTTAAATGATTTAAATGAAAATCATTTAAAGTTCTGTGGAACTTGTTACTAAATAATAATTAGTTGAAACAGCTTGAATTTTTTTACAGTGTGGGGAGACTAATCAAGGGAAAAGACTACAAACTGACTACAAATGAAGCACAGGAAACACTTCAAAATAAATACCCAAAGACAAACACAAGGAATCAACACAAAACACGTGACAGTGGGTCAAATTGAAATTATTTATAATTATTAATAACAGTTTTAAAAAGGCATCTCCTTGCAGTTTAAAGTCCACTGACCTGCATCTCATGGTTTTAACTGCAGAAAACATGAACTGTGAATATCAAGTTCAAACTGAATGTGCTTTTGCATTCCATTAAGCTGCTTTTGATTTTTTTTTATTATTATTATTTAGATATGGACTACAAAAATGTCTCTGACGTTTTGTACATTTTTCAGTTCCTCACATATGAGCACCAAGTTAAATCAATGTGTCAATTTTTAAGGAAGTTCAACACAAAATGTCTGCATTTTGATGGGTGTTTGAATTTATTCTACACAAATTTCTGACATTTGCCTCCATCTTTAATTTACAGACAGCCAAGTCTTCCACCACGCAGACCGAGTCTGATTCATAGAGGTTCTCCAAAACGATTCTGTCTAAGTACAGAGAGAAACATGCTTGATGAATCTGGGAAAGTTAGAAAATGGACTTATGGTGTAAAAGACACTAGTAAACAAAACAAAATTGTTCTGCTGGTGGGAGAAACTGGCGCTGGCAAGACGACTCTCATCAACACCATGGTCAACTACATACTGGATGTGAAGTTTGAGGATGAAATATGGTATGAAATCACAGAAGAAGCAGCCAGAGACCAATCAGAATCACAAACCTCTGAAATCACCATGTATGAGGTATTTTCTGGAAAGAATCCTGTATCTCTCACCATCATTGATACTCCAGGCTACGGAGACACTAGAGGACTAGAAAAAGATATGGAAGTTGCTGAGAATTTAGCCGTTCTGTTTCAGAGCAATGATGGAGTTTGTGAAGTTGACGCTGTGTGTTTTGTGATTCAAGCTTCTAAGAATCGTCTTTCAGACAGACAGCATTACATTATCAGTTCAGTTCTGTCTTTGTTTGGAAAAGACATTGTGAACAACATTGTGTTTTTAATCACACACGCTGATGGTATGGAACCCAAAAACGTCCTTGGTGCCATTAATAAAGCTAGAATCCCCTGCAGACGAGACAAAAGCGGCCAACCTGTTTATTTCGTATTCAACAATCGGCAAGCTGATGCCCGTCACACTGAGAGACGTTACATTCGTGCTCAAAGAGGAGCTTGGGAAGACAGCATGGACGACATGAAGCATTTCCTTCAGTCTCTGGACATAAAGAACAGAAGAAGTTTAGAGTTGACTTCAAATGTCCTGATTGAGCGAATTCGATTTGAAGCATGCATCTCCAACTTACAGCTGCAAATTCAAGCGATGGAGCTGAAAAAGGCTGAAAAAGTTCAGATTCACGAGGCAATGATACATAACAAGGAAAAGATTGAAGAGTGTAAAAACTTTACATTTACGTTAAAAAAGAGTGTGAAACTGAAGGTGCCCACTGAAAGTGCATCATGGAAGAATAGGAAGGCGATGACCTGCACCGTCTGTGAGGAAAACTGCCACGAGTTTGGCTGCTGGTGGGCTGTTAATCCCAGCAAATGTGAAGTCATGAAAAACGGCTTCTGCACCGTGTGCACAGGGAAGTGTCATCACAGCCAACACGTAAAAAAAAACCATAAATACATCATCAAAAAATCCAGCATAAAGGTAGAATTTGACAACTTCATAAAAAAATGTGAAAATACTGAAAATGACTCCAAGACATTTTCAGTAATAAAGGATAGACTTGACAAAGATCTGCAGAAGATTGAGAACCAAAGTTCAATTCTTCTGTTCAATGCTTACAAGACCATCAAGGATCTGTCTCAAATTGCATTAAAACCAGACTCTGCTTTCACTCTTAAGCATCTCAACTTCTTCATCCCCAGAGTGAAGGAGGCTGGGAAAGAAAACTGGGCCAGAGAGCTGGAGGAAATGAGGAGAAACGCTGAAGCTGAAGAAGCAAATAAAGATGCTCTGAGTTATCTTCAAGCAGGTCTGGGAAATCTTTCAGTCGGCAATGAACAAGTGCAGACAGGACAGCTGATGAATCAATAGCAATGAAAAAAAAACTGTTTACAATGAGAAATAAATGCAGGTTACTCTCTGTAGATCTGAAGATAACGTTCATACTATCAAATTCATTTTCATCCCTGTTTTTAGTGTTAAACTAAATCACAAACAGATATTTGTTTCTTCTTATACATTTTACCTTCATTGATTGCAATCATTTGAAATCTTTTCATGTTTTATTTCTTTTTTTATTGCTATTTCCCTCAGATTGACTGTCTGCTTGTCTGTCTCTGTGGTGCTTGTATTAAACTTTTGTTAAATAAAACTTTGTGTTCTATCACTAAAGTTTTATGTTCTTTTGAGTTCACTTACAATACATTTACATTTACATTTAATCATTTAGCAGACGCTTTTATCCAAAGCGACATAGAAATGAGGAGAAGCAATCAGCCCATCGAGAGAGCAACAGCATACAAGTGCCATGACAAGTCTCAGTTGGTCTAGCACAGTACACATAGCTAGGAATTTTTGTAATTTATTTTTTTATTAAATAGAATAGATAAGTGTTAGTATTAGTTAGTCAGGTGCTGGCGAAAAAGATGTGTCTTTAGATGTTTTTTGAAAATGGCTAAAGTCTCAGCTGTTGGAATTGAGATCGGGAGGTCATTCCACCAGCTGGGCACAGTCCAGGAAAAGGTCTGTGAGAGTGATTTGGTACCTCTTTGGGATGGCACCACAAGGCGTCGTTCACTTGCAGAACGCAAGCTTCTGGAGGGCGCATAAGTTTGAATTAGCAAGTTTAGGTATATTGGTGCAGTGCCAGTTGTGGTCTTGTAGGCAATCATCAGTACCTTGAATTTGATGCGAGCGGCTATTGGTAGCCAGTGTAACCTGATGAAGAGAGGGGTAACGTGAGCTTTTTTCGGCTCATTAAAGACCACTCTGGCTGCTGCATTCTGGATCAGTTGCAGAGGCTTGATAGTACATGTGGGAAGGCCCGCCAAGAGAGCATTACAATAGTCCAGTTTGGAGAGAACAAGAGCTTGGACAAGGAGTTGTGTGGCTTGCTCTGACAGGAAGGGCCTAATCTTCCTAATGTTGTATAAGGCAAATCTGCAGGACCGGGCCGTTGTAGCAATATGGTCTGTGAAGCTTAACTGATCATCGATCACAACTCCAAGGTTCCTGGCTGTCCTGGAAGGAGTTATGGTTGACGAACCCAGCTGTATAGAGAAGTTGTGGTGAAGTGATGGGTTGGCTGAGACCACGAGCAGTTCTGTCTTAGCAAGATTGAGCTGAAGATGATGGTCAATCATCCAGCTAGAAATGTCACTCAGACAGGCTGCAATGCGAGCAGTTACCGTCGGATCATCTGGTTGGAATGAGAAGTAGAGTTGAGTGTCATTAGCATAGCAGTGGTAAGAAAAGCCATGCTTCTGAATGACCGATCCTAATGACGACATGTAGATGGAGAAGAGAAGTGGTCCAAGCACTGAGCCTTGAGGAACTCCAGTAGCAAGAAGTTGTGACTTTGAAACCTCATCCAAGACACCCTGAAGGACTTATCTGAGAGGTAAGACTCGAACCACAGGAGGGCGGTTCCTGAGATGCCCATCTTTCTGAGGGTGGACAGGAGGATCTGGTGGTTAACTGTGTCAAAAGCAGCAGACAGATCCAGCAAGATGAGTACAGAGGACTTGGAAGCTGCCCTTGCCAGACTCAGGGCCTCTGTAACCGAGAGTAGGGCAGTCTCAGTTGAGTGGCCGCTTCTGAAGCCAGATTGGTTGTTAATTTTGCGTTGTCCAGGAAAGTTTGTGTCACCCAATATATTTTGTGTTCACCTCACAATGTGTTTGCTTTCTTCTTAGAAAGTTTGTGTTCAGTCTCAAGAGTGTTTCATTCCACCAAGAAACCTTTGCTCACAAAGAATCAAGTTTTGCAAGCTAATGCAATGTTTCTCTGGGTAATGAAAAACTTTTGCAAACAAATGCTAAGTTTCTTAGGTGAATGTGCAACTTTTTCATTATATAGAAATAAATTTGTCTCTCTGACTTGGCTCATATGCATGTACACAGTAAACAGAAATGCAAGGGGGTAATAATATTTTCTTTCTCAAAACACTGAGTTTTGATTTCTAAGTGAACAAATGATTTCACACATGAGAACTGGGTGTAGGTCATTAGTAAATGAGTGTGACATTTAAATGGCTGTGTTTCTTAAATGAAACAAAAGATCGCTAGTTTTGAATGTAATGTAGAGAACTGTGTTTAGAGTTTTGCAAAAAGTTTGTTTTTAGCAAACTGAGTTTATAGCACATGATGTGCTTGTAGTTTTGCAAACTTGGTCTAAAGATTAGGTATGAGTGAATGTTTCACTAAGTGGGCCTCAAGTCTATCTATCTGTTCATTTCCACTTTTCTTTTTTTTTTACTCTGCAGATTAAATCTTTGCACAAGAAAGATTTCCTCATTGCAATACTTGCAGATATAAAGCTGCATTTAAGTTAATACTCCATACAGCTAGTCACTTTTAACCAGTGTTGGGCAGTAACTAGTTACTAGTAATTTAGTTACTGTAATAATATTACTTTTTGCAGTAACTAGTAGTGTAACTAATTACTAATAAGATTTCAGTAATAATATTACAGTTACTATCCATAAAACAGCTTAGTTACTTTTGATGCCTCAACCCCGCTGATTTAAAATCCAACAATCAAATAATTGCTAGATTTATTGTCATAATTTTCATGACTCGCACATGCATCCCTCTGATCAACATGTACATTATATTACTATAATTAAAAATATTTTTGGAAAATTAAACAGTTTCTTACAAACTTATGTGATTTGATAAAATACATAACGAAATATAATCGTATATATGGGTAACGGAAAAAATACTTCAAGTACACATGACAGTTAATGAGATTAACTTCTGACTGTGATCCGATGTGGATTTTGGTCAAATGATGATGCAGAAATATGTTATTAGTAACATTCTAGAAGAATTATATGTGGAAGATACACAGTTACAACTTCTGTGGAGTGTGAAGAAAAAGTAATGTAACTAGTAGTGTAGCTAATTACCGTTGCCAGAAAGTAATAAATAAAGTAACAAGACAAGACACCTGTGGAGCGGGTAAACAGCTTTAAGTTCCTCGGTGTTCACATCACCGAGGATCTCACATGGTCCACTCACACAGATGCAGTGCTGAAGAAGTCACATCAAGGCCTCTTCTTCCTGAGACGGCTGAGGAAGTTTGGAATGAGCCCCAGCATCCTCAGATCCTTCTACACCTGCACTGTGGAGAGCATCCTGACCGGCTGCATCACCGCCTGGTTTGGAAACAGCACCGCTGGCAACCGCAAAGCTCTGCAAAGGGTTGTGCGAACTGCTCGCCACATTGTTGGAGGTGAGCTTCCCTCCCTCCAGGATATCTACACCAGGCGGTGTATAAGGAAAGCCCGGAGGATCATCAAGGACTCCAGCCATCCATCCCACAGACTGCTCTCTCTGCTGCCCTCAGGAAGACGTCTCCGCAGCATCCGATCCCGCACTAGACGACTGAGGGATAGCTTTTTCCCTCAGGCTATCAGGCTAATGAACAGTCAGAACTAATCCACCTTACAGCACACTCCCACTTTACGATATTCCACGCACTGCACTTTAACTCCACAGTTCAAACTGGACTACATGTACACACTGCACAAATACAACAATCTGCTACCACTGGATACCATCCAATACACATCCATGACATTTGCGTATCCAGCTTATGTACAATCTACTGCACCGTTGCACATTAATGTGTATGTATATATGTGTACATAATGTAGAATGTGTACATACGGTGTATAATGTGTATTGATAACTGTAAGTATGTCTAACAGTACACTGTGTGTACTGAGTATATGTATGTGTATATTGCACATTGTCATCTGTATAAGTCTGTAAGTATGTAATGGTACTGTCTATATGTTAATTGTTTCTGCACTGTCTGGAGCACGCTCTCAAGAATTTCACTCATCAAGGCACATGTGCTGTGATAATGTGACAATAAAAGTGATTTGATTTGATAACAATATTACTTTTGAAAGGAGTAACTAGTAATGATTAATATATTACATTATTTGAGTAACTAGCCCAACACTGCTTTTAACCACTTACCTAATGTCCGTGTTTGTCAATGTTTACTATATACTTTGCTAAGTATTACATTTATCATTTGTGATACAAATTGTCTACATCATGTCTCATATGAGTATGCTATTTTTTTTTTCTTTGCCCCATGGTTTTTCAGAGAAACAGTTTGATTTATTCCGCTGCATGCAGAAAGGAAACAAAACCACTTCAATTGGCTTCATATGTGTTTTTGCTCTTAGTCACATTTTGGCTCTTTATTTTTATTTTTTTCTTACGTTTTTTCCTGATGTTTACTATTTATATATTTATTTTAGTGCGATTAATTCCACCTAACATTAAAGTTTTTAAATATACTTTTATATTGCAATAATTTCACATTCGATCTTCAAATTAATGTAAAAAAAACAACATAAAGACTTTTAAAAATCTTTTTGTATGACGGAAGGCGAGTGTCACTCAGAAGTCAGAAAGAGCTTTATTACCAAGTATGTTTACATTTACATTTACATTTAGTCATTTGGCAGAGTATGTTTACACACGTAAGTATGTTTACACACACAAGGAATTTGACTTAGCAGCAGGAGCTTCCAGTGCAGAAGAAAGTACGGATATAGTGCAAACATACATGATAGTGCAGACATACATTACATAGTAGAGATGGAATATATCACTAATATAAGAAAAACTGAAAATTAAATAATGCACTAAATACAGAAGTAGAAATATACAGAAAAAAAACAACAACATGTAATTGTTAGGGCTGCAGCGATTCGTTGCGATTATAAAAATACGTCGATTAGCATGGAGTGCGTTGATGCGTCGCACTTTTAGCCACGCCCATTGTGTGAGCCTGCAGTTATCTCTACTTAAGACTGTTTTTCTGCCATGTTTAACACAAAGACTCTAGAGCAGAAGGTAAAGGCTAGTATGGCAACATTACTTCACTACATAGAGCTTTCATAGAGCATTCTATTATTATACGACCGTCAGACCCGCATATATACAGGTGCATCTCAATAAATTAGAATGTCATGGAAAAGTTAATTTATTTCAGTAATTCAACTCAAATTGTGAAACTCGTATATTAAATAAATTCAATGCACACAGACTGAAGTAGTTTAAGTCTTTGGTTCTTTTAATTATGATGATTTAGGCTCACATTTAACAAAAACCCACCAATTCAATATCTCAACAAATTAGAATATGGTGACATGCCGATCAGCTAATCAACTCAAAACACCTGAAAAGGTTTCCTGAGACTCATTGACACCCTTCACAAGGAGGGTAAGCCACAAACATTCATTGCCAAAGAAGCTGGCTGTTCACAGAGTGCTGTATCCAAGCATGTTAACAGAAAGTTGAGTGGAAGGAAAAAGTGTGGAAGAAAAAGATGCACAACCAACCGAGAGAACCGCAGCCTTATGAGGATTGTCAAGCAAAATCGATTCAAGAATTTGGGTGAACTTCACAAGGAATGGACTGAGGCTGGGGTCAAGGCATCAAGAGCCACTACACACAGACGTGTCAAGGAATTTGGCTACAGTTATCGTATTCCTCTTGTTAAGCCACTCCTGAACCACAGACAACGTCAGAGGCGTCTTACCTGGGCTAAGGAGAAGAAGCACTGGACTGTTGCCCAGTGGTCCAAAGTCCTCTTTTCAGATGAGAGCAAGTTTTGCATTTCATTTGGAAACCAAGGTTCAAGTTCAAGTTCAAGATTTATTTGTCACATGCACGATTATACAGAGAGTATATAACCAGCAGTGAAATGTGAGTCAGGTCCGCTCCATGGACAGTGCAAATATTATAGAATACAATAATAAAATAAAATATTATAGAAGTATACATAAAATGAAATGAATAAAAAATAAGATATAAAGAACAAAATATAAAATATAAAAGAATGTGCATGACAGTATACTGTAGACTTAAATATTAAGATAAGCATGACTGTAAAAGAGAGGAATGTGCAAACAGGTTGTACATGGTTGACATGTAGCAGCAATCTCAAAAAAAAATAAGATACCAAAACACAGAAAGTGTTGTGTGCAAATGACACTGTCAGTATGAGGTAGAGAATAATGAGTGTGAATATCTTACTGATTGTGGGTGATTAATAAGTGAAGTCATGATGATGTTAAGAGGCTGAGTTTGAGTTCAGGAGTCTGGTGGCCTGGGGGAAGAAACTCTTCCTAAGTCTCTCAGTTTTTGCCATCAGGCTGTGGAAGCGCTTACCAGATGGCAGCAAAGTGAAAAGACAGTTACCAGGGTGATTTGAGTCCATGATGATTTTGACAGCTCTGTTTCTGCAGCGTTTGAGGTAGATGTCCTGCAGAGAGGGGAGACCAGACCCAGAGATACGCTCAGCTAGGCGCACAACTCTCTGCAAGGCTTTGCGGTCTTGACTGGAGCTGTTTCCATACCACACTGAGATGCACTGAGTCAATACACTTTCTATGGTCCCTGAATAGAAAGTTTTCAGGATTGTTGGAGAGACCCTGAATTTCCTCAGCTAGATGGTCGCAGATGGTACAGCCTTTGCCTGGCTTTCTTAACCTGTGTTTGAATGTGTGCAGTCCAAGTCAGGTCCTCTGAAATGTTTACACCGAGGTACTTGAATGTTCTCCCTGTATTAGGATCTTTAGATCCATCAGTATATACTGGAGCAAATGCTTGATATACAGTTTGTAGTCTATCTTCAACAACAGCTACAATGTTTCCAGATTTTTCATTAACTCTAGCATATCAAAATCTATGAGTACTGCAGGAAACAACCAAGGTGGAGTAAGAGTTATTGATAACGGTACTGTAGGAATGTATCTTTTCTGAATTAAAATCATTTCTCTAGCTTTTTTTGTCACTATTCCATGCAAAACACTTCTGTTTAGACCTTTCCTTTTGCCAACACGGAAGGAGTACCTTTACTGTTGGATGGCGGTCTTCTGAATGACCTTGAAGATTTACCCAGTAGTTCATCATTAACTGCTTTCGTCTGATTTGTAATGGCATTTCACCCACCTCAACCTGAAGAGCAGATACAGGAGTCGTTTTAAAAGCACCACAACAAAGTCTCAAAGCTTGAGCTTGTATCACATCCAACTTCAACAAAGTTTTTGCTTCTGAGTCATAAACAATACTTCCATAATCTAACACTGATCTAATCAGTGCTATATAAATACTTTTCATTGCAGCTCTACTCGCTCCCCACTCTTAGACATCTCATCACATTTAAAATCTTTTTACATTTAGTGTCAATCTTTCCAATATGTTCGTTCCATGTTAATTTTGCATCAAACCACACACCCAGAAACTTAAAAACTTTAACTTGTTCAATAGTTTGTCCATACATCTTTATCTCTGTGTCAATGCCTCTTTTCCGAGTGAACATTATTGTTTTTGTTTTATCTACTGAAAACCTGAATCCCCATGCATATGACCATTTTTCTACTACTTCAATTGCCTCTTGTATTTTTCCTCTGATTTATATTCCTTCCCCGTTTCCACAATGCCCCGTCATCAGAAAACAATGATCGCCCAATGTCTCCTTGAACTTGAGAAAATACATCATTTATCATAATTGAAAAGAGTATTGGACTTATGATACTGCCCTGGTGGGGGGGGGGGTATTTTCTACCATATATCTTCCAGATAAGACTTTCCCAATTCTGACTTGAATAAATCTATCAAATAAAAAATCTTTAATACAATTATAAATTCTACCTGTTATTCCTATCATATCAAGTTTGATCATTAATGCCTCTTTCCAAACCATGTCATATGCTTTTTCGACATCAAAGAAAACTGCCATCACTGATTCCTTATTAACCTGAGCTTACTTAACATCTGTTTCCAAACATATAATGGGGTCCATAGTTCCTCTTCCTCTCCTGAAACCACTCTGATGAGATGACAGAATTCCTCTACTTTCCAAATAAAATGCTATTCTCTCCGTAATCATTCTTTCCATTATCTTTCCTATATGTGAGGTCAATGCTATTGGCCGATAATTCTTTGGATTTGATTGGTCCTTTCCTGGTTTCCTAATAGGAATAATCACCGACTCTTTCCATCCAGTAGGTAACTTTCCTTTTACCCAAACTTCATTATAAAAGCCTAACAGTTTTATAGATGCCAAAACACCCAAATGTTTTAACATTATGTAGCAGATTTCATCTTTTCCAGGAGATGTTATTCCAGCTCTTGCTATTGCCCTCTTCATTTCTTCCATAGTGAATGGAGCATCCATTGTGCTGTTAGTTTCCTTCCGCCTCTCAAGCCTTCCAGAATAAACTGATTTTGTTAATTCCCTTCCTCTCTTTCCCTCTTCAGATAGATTATTTGAGCTATGGATTTCAATGAGTGCCTTTGCTATCGTCTCTGCCTTTTCTTCATCAGATGCTGCTGCCTTTTCCCCCACCTTCATAACAGAGTATTTCCATTCTCTTCTGATTCCTCTCATGCTTTTAATCATGTCCCATACCTCTCCCACAGGTGTTGATCTACCTATTTTATTACAAAACTTCTGCCAGGTTTGTCTTTTTGCACTCCGTATAATTTTCCTAACCTTTGCTTGCATTTGCTTATATTTAAGTTTTGAAAATTATGAGTTCTTCTTAAAATTCTTAAAGCTTTCTTTCTTTCTTTAACTATTGCACTGCATTCATCTGTCCACCAAGGGACCATCTTCCTCTTCATTTGTCCATTACTTTTAGGAATTGACTCATTAGCAGCTTCAAGCAATACTGTTTTCAATTTTTTATCAATCTCCTCAATATCTTCATTTAAATCTATTTTATCCATTTCACTCTCACAAATAAAACTAAACTTTTCCCAATTAGCACGATCAAATATCCACGTCCCTATTCTTTTCTCTTGTTGTTTATTTTCCTGTAGTAATATTCTACAAAAAACTGGTTAACGATCACTCCCTACTGTTGTTTCATACGTTATATCCCACTCGCATATCCCTGCTAAATTATATGACACCAAAGTTAAATCCAATACTGACATATTCCCTGTGTGTACGTCCAGCCTGGTCCTTCTCCCATCATTTAAACAAACCAAGTCCTATTCCTCTAACAGTTGTTCAATCACCCCTCCATTTACATCTGTTTTTGTTCCTCCCCATAATGTACTATGTGCATTAAAATCCCCACATATCACTCTCTTACCTCCATTTATTCTTTCAATTTGCATTAACCCATTCAGATCTAATTTCTTACAAGGATTATAATAATTAATAATTATGAGCTCTCCTTCCTTCGTCCAGATCTCTATGACTATGCTCATTTCCTATTCCTATCTCTCTAAATGCAATATCTTCTCTAATAAATGTCACACACCCTCCCCATACTCCTTCCCTCCTATCACACCTAACACAATCATATCACCTAATCTAAAATCTAAATTTGGTCTCAGCCATGTCTCCTGAATACAAATAACACTGGGTTTGCTAGATAGCTCTTCTATATATTTTTTAAATTCTTGTCCATTGGCCAACAAACTTCTAGCATTCCATTGCATCAAGAGGATCATCATTAGTATTATCCAACCCACGCTTGCCTGAGCACTAAGATCATTTCTTACTTCCTCCCATGTCAGCCCACTGATATTTAGATGATGTACTGCAGCTTTCACAATTATTTGTATTCTTTCTGTTTTAGATTTAATCTCCATTGTGGCATTAACTACCCCTGCAATGAAAATAACTAGTTTCTTTAAGTCAACCAATACTTTTTCTGTATTTACCTGTTCTATTTCTTTTGAGGTTTGATTCTCCACTCTGTTTCTTTCATTTCTTCCTTCTCTTGGATTCAGGAAGTGACCCCTAAAGGTGTAGAAGAACTTAAAGAATAATGTAATCCATGAAAATATAATATATTCACAACATTTATATACTTTTATTTACTATACGATATACTAACTATAAAATACTGTAATATTAATACACAATAAAACAAACCCATCCACCCATTCTGCAAACTTAATTTAGTATTTAATATATTACATAATTATATACAAAAATAAGAATATAAAAATTCATGTGTGTTTAATAACGTAATGTGATATATAATTAAGGAGCAATCGAACAGCAGAAGAGAACAGCAGTTTGTAAGTGTTTTGTCTTGTTTTCTCATTAGATTTCAGCTCAGTTGTCGTTGCTAGGAAACATTGTTTTTGCATACTGTGTTTTACCTGGTAAACGCGTTCGCAAGTCGCGTTTGTTCTCGTGCTTATCGCGGGAGTTCCCAGTTTCGGTTTGCTAAGTAGGAAGGCGTGGTCAGCTGACTTCAGGGACTAGTAATTAGGCAAGTATAAAACTGGTTTGTACACCGCGACAGCGGTCGCGGCAGCCCTCGTGTGAAGACCGACGAGTGTAAAGACGATCGACTCTACCTTGCACGACTCCACCGAGCAAGCACACCGACAAGGCACTTGAGTATTGCTTTCTCCCCTTTCTTTACTTTTTGTCTAACTTGTACTCATCTACTTGTTTAGTCAATTGTACTCACTATGTGCTTTCAAATCTGTACTATCACTACTAACACTCGGAGAGCACACGCTGTACGTTGGAGGCAGGCCAATCCTAATAATCTACGAACGGTCCCTCTGTCCTCTACTACTTTACTCTCTGTTCCAATTGGTCTTTGGAACTGCCAGTCTGCTGTAAATAAAGCAGATTTTATTCCTTCTATTGCTACCCATTCCGGTCTCAACCTCATGGCCCTAACTGAGACTTGGATCAAACCTGAGGACACTGCCACTCCTGCAGCTCTCTCCACTAATTTCACTTTTTCCCACACCCCTCGCACGATTGGGAGGGGTGGAGGCACTGGTCTCCTTATTTCAAATGAATGGAAATTTGATCTTCTTCCATCTCCTACAGGCAACAGTTCATTTGAATATCATGCAATTACTATTACCCACCCTACTAAAATCCACGTTGTAGTTGTGTATCGTCCCCCAGGTCAACTGGGTGACTTCTTAGAGGAGTTGGATGTGTTACTGTCAAACTTTCCTGAAGATGGTACTCCTCTGATACTGCTCGGTGACTTCAACATCCACCTAGAAAAACCCCAGGCTACTGACTTCAACACTCTTCTCACTTCATTTGACCTCAAACGAGTGTCTACTACGGCTACTCACAAATCAGGTAACCGACTGGACCTCATCTACACACGCTACTGCTCCACTGACAACACATTAGTAACTCCGCTGCACACCTCAGACCACTTCCTCATCACTTCTAACCTCACACTAACTCCTGACATAGCACACGCTCCTTCGCAGGTCACCTTTCGACGTAACCTACGCTCACTCTCTCCCTCTCGCCTATCCTCAATGGTTTCATCCGCACTACCTTCACCCTCTCAGTTTTCAGCACTCGACACAAACAGTGCTACTGACGCTCTTTGCTTCACTCTAACATCTTGCTTGGACAACTTTTGCCCCCTTTCATCCAGACCAGCACGCGCTACCCCCTCTGCCCCCTGGTTGTCCGATGTTCTCCGTGAACATCGTGCTAAACTAAGGGCTGCAGAGAGGAAATGGCACAAAACCAAAAACTCTACTGACCTTAGTGTGTATCAGTCACACCTCTCTTCCTTCTCTGCAAATGTCTCCACTGCTAAAATGACATACTACCACAACAAAATTAACAACTGTTCCGACTCTCGCGCACTCTTCAAAACGTTCTCTTCTCTTCTCTCTCCACCTCCCCCTCCTCCTTCATCAACTCTTACAGCTGATGACTTTGCAACTTTCTTCACAAATAAAACAAAAACCATCAGTGACCAATTCCTCACACCGCAAACTAATAATAACTTCATAACGACAAATACACAATCTCTCACCTCCTTTTCCCCTCTCTCGGAGACGGAGGTTTCCAAACTCATCCTTTCCAATCATCCCACTACTTGTCAGCTAGATCCTATCCCCACTCACCTCCTTCAAGCCATTTCTTCTTCGGTCATACCTGCGCTTACTCACATTATCAACACCTCGCTTCACACTGGTACATTTCCCACAGCATTTAAGCAGGCTCGGGTAAGCCCACTGCTTAAAAAACCTGCTCTAAATCCAGCACTTTTAGAAAACTACAGACCGGTATCCCTTCTTCCATTCATTGCAAAGTCACTTGAGCGAGTTGTGTTCAACCAACTCTCTCTGTTTCTTGCACAGAACAACATTCTGGACAACAACCAATCTGGCTTCAGAAGTGGACACTCAACTGAGACTGCCCTACTCTCGGTTACAGAGGCCCTGAGACTGGCAAGAGCAGCTTCCAAATCCTCTGTACTCATCTTGCTGGATCTGTCTGCTGCCTTTGACACAGTTAACCACCAGATCCTCATGTCCATCCTCAGAAAGATGGGCATCTCAGGAACCGCCCTCCTGTGGTTCGAGTCTTACCTCTCAGATTGGTCCGTCAGGGTGTCTTGGAGGGTTGAGGTTTCAAAGTCACAACTTCTTGCTACTGGAGTTCCTCAAGGCTCAGTGCTTGGACCACTTCTCTTCTCCATCTACATGTCGTCATTAGGATCGGTTATTCAGAAGCATGGCTTTTCCTACCACTGCTATGCTGATGACGCTCAACTCTACTTCTCATTCCAACCAGATGATCCGACGGTAACTGATCGCATTGCAGCCTGTCTGAGGGACATTTCTAGCTGGATGATGGACCATCACCTTCAGCTCAATCTTACTAAGACAGAACTGCTCGTGTTCTCTGCCAACCCATCACTTCACCACAGCTTCTCTATACAGCTGGGTTCGTCAACCATAACTCCTTCCAGGACTGCCAGGAATCTTGGAGTTGTGATCGATGACCAGTTAAGCTTCACAGACCATATTGCTACAACGGCCCGGTCCTGCAGATTTGCCTTATACAACATTAGGAAGATTAGGCCCTTCCTGCAAGAGCAAGCTGCACAACTCCTTGTCCAAGCTCTTGTTCTCTCCAGACTGGACTATTGTAATGCTCTCTTGGCGGGCCTTCCCGCATGTACTATCAAGCCTCTGCAACTGATCCAGAATGCAGCAGCCAGAGTGGTCTTTAATGAGCCAAAAAAAGCTCACGTTACCCCTCTCTTCATCAGGTTACACTGGCTACCAATAGCCGCTCGCATCAAATTCAAGGTACTGATGTTTGCCTACAAAACCACAACTGGCACTGCACCAATATACCTAAACTCGCTAGTTCAAACTTATGTGCCCTCCAGAAGCTTGCGTTCTGCAAGTGAACGACGTCTTGTGGTGCCATCCCAAAGAGGTACCAAATCACTCTCACGGACCTTTTCCTGGACTGTGCCCAGCTGGTGGAATGACCTCCCGATCTCAATTCGAACAGCTGAGTCTTTAGCCATTTTCAAAAAACATCTAAAGACACATCTTTTTCGCCAGCACCTGACTAACTAATACTAACACTTACCTATTCTATTTAAAAAAAAAAAAAAAAAAAAAAAAAAAATTCCTAGCTACGTGTACTGTGCTAGACTAACTGAGACTTGTCATGGCACTTGTATACTGTTGCTCTCTCGATGGTCTGATTGCTTCTATTGTTCTCCTCATTTGTACGTCGCTTTGGATAAAAGCGTCTGCTAAATGATTAAATGTAATGTAAATGTAATAATTAAAATTAACGTGATTTATTATATTATTATATATACTTTTGTACATGAATTCTGTAATATAAAATTTCCACACTTAAAAGAAATATATTGATATGCACATTTTGGGCATAAATGATACTAGTGAAGACATTAGAGGAGATGACAAAGAATACATCTTAAAATACTTATATACATATACATATAAAAAATAGCACACACTCTTGATTTTCTCCACACTTCATCATGAACTGTCCTCATTGCAAACTGGTTGATCACTGGCCTGGGTAACTAGTTAGTAGCGGTGACGTTTCTCTTTCCTAAACGATGCATTGTGTCCACAGACTGACGAAGCTTCTCCACTGACCACAGAATCACCCGGGTAAGGATCTCTTGTGTCTTCTTTTTCTGGAAGACCAATTACTCTGAGATCCCATGTTCTCTTGTATCTGGCTTTCTCCAAACACTGCGGTCTCAGTGAGATGTTCTCTTTCCTCAAGTCTGATATTTCCCTTTTCAGTTCACCAATGTCTTCTTTGTTCTGTATGTCTGTGCTTTCTCCTCCATTCTCCTTTCAGTAACGGTCAGTGGTTGATCTTGCTTGTCAAATCTCTTAATTAGTTTGAATTGCATCAAAAATCACATCATTTTTCAATTCATCTGCTTGTTGAATTTTGCTTTCGCCTTTGTTCTTACTTTCTTGGGATTCGGGCTGGGCATTGTTGTATGTTCATATCCAACACGTTCTCACTCCCAACTCGTCACCTATTGAAGCTTGGTCATGACCCCTTTGGCGTTGCTTTTTGATGCTCAAGGTACCCTTTAGTGTAATTTTTCAACTTGCTGGGTCCTCCGTTGTTTGTCTTAGTTTAATGGTTTGCATGCATTTGTAAAGAAATAATTGTATATAAATTTATACTTTCATTGGAGCACCTAACCCCACTCCTACCCTAAACCTACCCACTTCTGAACAATATAAAACACATAACTGGAAAATATAACTTATTTATTTTTAGCTGATAAAATGTAGAAACTGTAACTTGAATGCAATGTAAGTCGCCTAGGATAAAAGCGTCTGCTAATTGCATAAATTTAAATGTAATGTAAATGTAAATAATTATAGTCACAAATATTTATTGCAAAACTGATTTATTTTATTGCAATTTATTTATTTTTTTGACAATGACATACTCTTATTAAAATTAGAAAGAAAAAAATGCCATTACAAAAAAATGCCCTTGTAAATCACTTTAAGGAGTCAAATATTACCTTGTAATGGGAAGGCTAATTTTTGTTATTGATCAGAAGGTGCTTCTGAATTGGGGGTGGGTAGCGGGGGGGGGGGGGCACTACACTGTGTTAATCCAGGCCTGATTTATATGTATATGGTAAACAAGCCTGCTTGGTTGGGATTAACCATTTAACTTACATTTAAGGAAAAGGAGAATACCTGTTTAACCAAAATTGAATTCAAATTGCTACATTTGTCATGATTTTATTTCCATACAAGAATAATGTGTGTCAACATAGCAATTAGTGATTTACTGTGTTCTGAGACAGGAGGGAAAAAACAAGAAACCAGCAAAATAATGAGAAGATTTATGTGGAAACAGATATCAGATTTTCTACTACATGATTATTGTGGCAAAAAGAATTCAAGATAACAAGATATTGTGATAATTATAGAAATCTTGAGCACTAGCGTTATTTGTTTCTCCCATCACTACTTAGTACAGCATTAAAGTACAACAATATATGAGAATGACAACATATTTTACTCCAAACCCATGTTATAGCATCAACAGACTTTTTGAAATAACCTCCTTCTGTGAACAGATGTGGCTTCTTATCACAGAATGAGGCAGAATTTACATTATTTTACAGTATTCTATACAGTGATAAAGGCTGTGTCGATTAGCACTGCATTATAAATATACATTATCCTTATGAAAAATACCCGACATGGCTTGAAGAACACTGATAAACCACACACTGTTGCAATGGTGAGCTAATTCTCTTCATGTTTCAGTAACTAATTTTCAGTACTCATTGTCATGGACCAGTATAAAAGGAAATAGTGATAGTGTGATGCTGTGTGTCTCTGTGTCTTCAGTCTCTGTTGATTGTGTGACTGTGACGTCTCTGTAACGGCTCCTTATTCACCATCAGCTGATCCTGAGGAAACTGGACTGATGTCTAAATACTGCGAGTCCTACAATAAAACACACAGACAGTCACATATGAGTATGAGACATTATTGCTGTCACATCACATCAGCAGATCCATTTCAGAAAAAAACAGTATATTCATCATTCTGTTGCACTGTCACGAAAACAAATTCCTCGTATGTGTAAACATACCTGGCAATAAAGCTCATTCTGATTCTGATTCTGATATTACAGCCAGAGATATGAATGAACAATGACACAGTGTGAATTGTAGTTCAAGTGTCTGTAGTTTGTTATTGACTCTGGTCTCAGAGCAGGAGAGGAGATATAATGACAAGCATTCAGAAAGAAACAGTCACTCGTTCCTCTAACAAACACCTACAGGAGGACATTTGCTTCACAGGAGCCACGTGTTCACCATTTATTAACTCTAGTGATCAAAAATCATTGTGTCATGTTTGGACTCATCTGGCAACTTAAAACTGAATAGAAATGTGTTTTAATGTACAAAGTAAGAACTATTGCGTACACATGCATTGAGATCATGTTAATGAGCTTTTCTTCTCACTCATCACCTAATTACCTCTGGCTTTATTGTCTTTGATGTTTATATTCCACTTTGATTAACTTTCTTTCTTAATGCTTTTCTCGGGATATAAGACAGGGATGGGCAAGGGATGGGATCGGTCCTGGAGGACCCCTGTCCTGCAAAGACATGTGTGACTATCAGAGCTAGAGTCCTTACCAGGTCAAGAAAATATGATCATTTTACCCCAATTTTACAGTCTCTGCACTGGCAACCTATTAAGTTCTGTACCAGTTACAAAATATTATTACTTACCTACAAGGCCCTAAATCAGGGGTCACCAAGTTCGGTCCTGGAGGGCTGGTGTCCCTGCAGAGTTTAGCTCCAACCCTAATCAAACACACCTGAACCAGCTAATCAAATTCTTGTTAGGTATACTTGAAACTTCCAGCCAGGTGTGTTGAGGCAAGTTGGAGCTAAACTTTGCAGGACACCGGCTCTCCAGGATCAAGTTTGATGACCCCTGCCCTAAATGGTTCAGATCCTGCGTACCTAACTAGTCTCCTATCACGCTACAATCCATCACGCTCCCTAAGGTCACAAAACTCTGGACTCTTGGTAGTACCTAGGATAGCAAAGTCCACTAAAGGAGGTAGAGCTTTTTCACACTTGACTCCCAAACTCTGGAATAGCCTTCCAGATAATTGTTTGGCGTTCAGACACACTCTCTCTGTTTAGATCTAGATTAAAGACACATCTCTTTAGCCAAGCATTCACATAACGCATCTCATAATCTTGTACTGCAGTTTTATCTGATCAAATGCACATTATTATCTTTTATCTTGGGTTGAACAAATCATTTTTGCTTGGTTGGAACAGCAGCTATGCTAATTTTGTTTCTCTGTTTCTGCCATGGGATGTAACTAGGAATTACACAAGCTTCAGTCTGGATCCAGAACACCTGAGAAGAGACGATGCCAACCCCTCAGAGGACCTCAGATGATGCCAACCCTGAAACAGCATACAGGACTACCAAACTTTGCTATAAGTTTAATTGCAACATATAACCATTGCTGTTTATCGTCTGTTTGATTACGTCAACTGATTTTTACTGTACATTTCTGCCATATGTACATCAACTTGACATAGCCACCACTGATAAGCTACTACTAAATATATTGCAGAATGATTGACTTTCTGTAAAGCTGCTTTGCAATGATTTGTATCGTGAAAAGCGCTATACAAATAAACTTGAATTGAATCTTACCACAGTTTCTCCAGTTTGCAGTGAGGATTCTGTAGTGCATCAGAAAGCAGCTTCACTGAATCTCCTAGTTTATTCCCAGACAGATTCAGGTGTCTCAGGTGTGAGGGGTTTGATCTCAGAGCTGAAGCCAGAGCAGCACAACCTTCATCTGTGACGCCACACTTACTCAACCTGTAGAGAACAATAACACACTCTTCACTCTCTCAGATCAGATCAGTTTAGCTGTGAATCCATTATTAAAAATAAAGTATAAACTTAAAGCACCAATCAATATGTTTGATGGATCACTGGACTGAGGTCTAAAATGTCACAGAACACAAAACATGATCATAAAACACAAAAGTCTCACTGAAGAAAGATACATTTTCCTTTATTGCACTATTATTATAATGTCTGTAATTTTTTATTAATTATACTATTCACTACATAGATGGAGGAGTGATTGTGTGTGTGTGTGTGTGTGTGTGTGTGTGTGTGTGTGTGTGTGTGTGTGTGTGCGCAAGAAAGGTCTCCTGGCTCAGGGACTCAAAATGGGGACTTTTTTGCTGTGACAACAGCGCTACCCACTGAGCCACCCTGCCGCCCCATGTAATAACATATTCATTGTATATGGTTATATTTATTATAATCATAAGTGGATGCACCCTTATTGGGACCCTACTTGTGGCTCTCCCTAAAGCCCACTCCTACACCTGCTCTTAACACTAACCATGATTAACCTGCGAAGCTCCATGAAGAGAGGCACAGTTCTGAGAATGGTAAAAAATACGAGATGATCCGCCAGCCTGCCTGATCAATTAGAAAGCCTATTAAATACCCATCATACACTTTATTTCCATTTTTTGAATATTTAATTTTTGTTTAAAATAAACACATCTCCGACCTACGATGCAATGGAAAATAGGGAGAAGGAGGGATCAGGAAAAGACAGATTTGTACTCTGATTGGTGTTAAAAGTTTTGCCCACCGTCCTTACTCTCCCACTGACAGTATGTGACTGATTTCTTTTGTCACACAATTTTATACTTTATGTATGTGTTTATTGACAGATGTCTCGTCCAATCAGTGATAAGTATTCCATTTGCAAACAATAACTCCCTTTTTCCGTTTTGTCTGTGTGATAAAGCTCATGTTCATTTTAATATAAGGGCTTTACATGTTTTATGTTGGTCTTTGAATTGAATTGAGGAAGTGTGGTTTATTTAGCGATCGCGCGAGAGCAAATCAGTTCAGTTCGGGAGCGGTGCCATTGAAAGCAGAGGTCCTGCAATCTCACCGAATCTCTTTCTGCAGCACCTTCACTTTGTGCTTAATCATTCAAACTTCTTACTGTTAGTTTGTGACGATTCATGAATGTGCATCATTGAAAACCCTGAGTTTCATTTGAGTGTTCATTATATTTTTATTTTGTCATTTATTCACTGTTTAACTTGATGTACTGCTGCTGCATTACATTTTATGTAATATGAGTGTAGTTACCTGATTAAGAGAGATATTATTGGCGAACATGATTGCCCATTATATGGCTGTAATGACTCAGCATTTTCTGTTGTGTTGCTAGCGTTCATCGCATTTATGCAGGTTTTTTTGTTACTGATTAAGTTTATTTTGTCTATTGTAGAACCATATTCGGAAGTCAATACACAAACAGGATAAATATTCAGTAGCACACATCATAGACTTATATACACCTGTATTCATTGTTACTGAGGATTCATTGTGCGTCAAAGGACCTGAGACTGCAGCTTAAAGACCAGCTTCATGTCACTATCCTGACACTGGAACGTTTTAAAAGGACTGTGGAGACCAACACTGACTATTGCAATCATTGTTATCATTACCTAATTGTGAGACCAGCTGACATCTGTATCCTTAAAGCCCGCATCTGTTGAAATCAGTGGTGAGTGGTGACTTTTTAACCGGGTATGCTGAGTGCTAAGATTAAATTTCCCCCATCCTCATCTTATTTTAGGATGCACACTCAAAGAGGGACCTTATTTGCAAATGAAATTCATCTCCAATCCTTCTATTGTTTCAGGTTTATCCATTATTATTTGAATGCTAGAAAAACATATAGCTGGTTTTCCAAGTAAAAACCACCAAATAACCTTACACGTAGTTACGTTATAATAAATAATATTCAGAGGGTGACGGGCAAAGACTGACCATCGGGAGAACCGGGAGAATTCCCGGTGGCCTGGCAGCCAATTTGCCCTGTTACCCTGTTTATATATATAAATATAATTATATATATATAATTATTATCAGTGTTGGGGAGTAACTAGTTACATGTAACGGCGTTACGTAATTTAATTACAAAATAAATGTAACTGTAATTAGTTACAGTTACTAAGAAAAAAATTGTAATTAAATTACAGTTACTTATGAAAATGTTAACGATTACAAAGGGGTTACATTTGAATATTTACGCACATCCACATACAGATTTAATTGATTTCTTTCCCAAATTGCACTGACTTGACCGTTTTTTTAAATCACTAATCGGTTAGTCTGACTGACAATGCTTCTCTCGCGCGCGCGCGCTCCGCGTCTCCGCCAAACGGTTTCGAGCAGAGTAATCAATACCGAGAGATTTGACAATGGAGAGGACTGTGGAAGCGCACAGGTGGAGCAGAGAAGCAAAACTACTGTTCAGGATTTCAAGTGCAGGTCAGATTCATCTGTAAATATGCTATTATAGTTTTGTCTTTGTTTAGTTAAGCAGCAGACCATTGCTCATCAGTCGTCACTCAAGATACTGTGGGCCTATAGCTAAAGGACATCATTATTAGCCTATCTATTGTAAAGTTACAGTAGTAATGTAGCAGACAAAGAACCATATCGTTTTATAATAGGTATAGGAGGATCTAGGGCAGACAAAAACACAACCTTTACGAAAATTAACGATGATTTTACTATAAATACAAAGACAATATTACTATTGTTAAACCATAGTAACCACAAATAACCATGGTTTATGCTACACTAACAATAGTTTAACCATGGAATTTGAAGTAAAAAAAAAAAATACAAATGGTAATCCATTTGCCAAAAGAAAAAAACATGGTTACTGTACTTTTGCTGTAATAAAATCATGGTTAATTTTTATAAGGGAAAAATATGACTCATGTTCAGTATTAGGATTTTTCTAGAAAGAGTCAGAGAGATGTATCCTGTGTATCGCTCGTGGTGTTTTCAGTCTGCCGCCTCAATATATATGAGTACATGAACACATAAACAATCTATAGAACTGCTCTGAGTCACTTCATGAGCATTTTACAATTTCTTTTGAGAAGACTATCATCATATATACAAACAGACACCAATGATTAAAAATGTTTCAGGAGTTTAGTACAAAGAATAGGACACATGCTTATTAGATAACCGTATTTGGGTTGATGTATATGCTTTTATTTTTTACATTTTTTAATGAACTGTTATTTTTTCCAAAGCATCGTTAGATGCAGTGTTTCCTGTACTTATGCGAAGATTTGGTTTCAAAAACAGTATCAGTAAACTATTTCTTATGATTTTAAATCTGCATTGAACTTGATCAATCTCAAAGTAAAAGGCGGTACTAAAGTCTGATTTTGGTGGTTTTATCATCTTAATTCAAGTGATGAAGGGTTTTTAAAGTCTGACAGTTATTAGTGCTGAATACTAAGGTTAACCCTCCATGGTGTAAATGTTTGAAAATGATTAACAGTTGAAAACATTCATTAGAAATTTAGGAAAGTAATCAAAAAGTAATCAAAAGTAATCAGTTACATTACTTTTATAAAGTAATTGAAAAAGTTACACTACTATTACATTTTAAATAGGGTAACTTGTAATCTGTAACCTATTACATTTTCAAAGTAACCTTCCCAACACTGATTATTATTATATTATATAATTGCCTGCCAAATGTACTAAAGCGATTATTTCCGAATTCGCCATTCAATAATAAATCTCTAATAAATCATGAATCGGTTAGTTGTGACTGGCAATGCTAAGCTTGAAAAAGAATGAAAATATACAGTTACAATAGTTACAATGTTGTTGTTTTTTTCTCATTTGATTTAGTCTAGTTAGGTTTGCATGAAACACAATGTAATTTTCGGCAATCGAGATCTGGCAACAGGGCATTTTTCCGCTTGGGCGAACAGCTTACCTCATGCATGACATCAGCCACATACCAGCAAAATACTGAGAACACGCTACAATCCTGATGAGTCACAGCAATAGACAAAGGCACCAAAACTGTGGAGAATCCCCTCGCTTCCGTAACTGACGTAGATTTACAGAAAATTACCATTGTTTGTCAAATAATTTTACGTACTTATTCTGAACACTTTATTAAGCTTTAAGTTACATCTCAAATGACAAAGGATCAACTTATAATCATGTTATATTAATTAACCCGCATACTCATTCTCTCAGACGGCCTGGGTCTGCGGAGCATTCGCAGCTTATATGGATGGAACCCCACTGGTTGAAATAATTAATTTATTTAGTTTATTATTTTGCGCAGGCCTATGCTTTGTTGTGATTTGTCTTTGCACCAATTCTGAATATGTGCACAGTGTATTTGATTATTGCTATTCAACATCTTAAAGAGTAAATGAGTACAACATAGTACAACTGCCTGCTCTTCATTTTTCTCGTAGCCATTGGACATCAACTGCAGTAATCGACCCTCTGAGATGGTTGGCACCGTAATAGTAATTGGTGCATTACAGTTCCTTTCAAACAGTCTGTGTTTTTCAAACATGTTTTGTGTTTAGATTTGCCATTTTGTTTATAACTTGTTGTTTTGTTTTCGGATTTGTAATTTTGTTTTCAAATTTGTAAATTTATTTTGCACTTCACATACATTATAGTTTACAGTGAGTCATATTTGATCTTACCACAGTTTCTTCAGTTTGCAGTGAGGATTCTGTAGTGCATCAGAAAGCAGCTTCACTGAATCTCCTAGTTTATTCCCAGACAGATTCAGGTGTCTCAGGTGTGAGGGGTTTGATCTCAGAGCTGAAGCCAGAGCAGCACAACCTTCATCTGTGACGCCACACTTACTCAACCTGTAGAGAACAATGACACACTCTTTACTCTGTCAGATCAGATCAGTTTATTATTAAAGATATACTACAAACTTAAAGCACAAATCAATGTTTGATGGATCATTGGACTGAGGTCTACAGTGCGTGCATACTTATTAGGCATGTTGATATTCTGATCATATTTTTTTTCCAAGCACATTTTACCAATTCCAAACCACATCAATCTTAAAGGGGTCATCGGATGCAAAATTCACTTTTAAATGTTGTTTGAACTGAAATGTGTGTTGGAAGTGTGTGTACACAACCACACTATAATGATAAAATATCTCCCAATGTTTTTTTTTTAAATCCCGATAAATCCAAACCCCTTTCTCATATCAAGCCGTTCTCAGATTCTTGGCAGAATTACGCAGTTCTGCACAGGCCCCTCCCACAATTGTTGATCGACAGTGGCGTCAGTCTTTGGTTTTATCACAGACCTGACCAGATTGAGCTGTCATCAGTCCGCCATTGTTTCGACGCCGGAGCAGGTGTAGACAAGATTGTCTCCTAAGTGATTGAGGTGTTTTGTTGTTGGATGTAATAATGAACATGGCAGTCGTCATTTACTCCTGACATCTGAGCCACTGAAGACGCAGAGGATTACCTTTGTTTTTGAAGGGAATGCGCCCACCGATCTACCTAAATGCGTCTATGTTTGCACGAATCATTCGTGATCCAGCTTCACCTACAGAAGAGTGAGTATAAGTTTTTTTATGAATCTTTGCAAATCGCCTTTCCTTATAATGTGCTAGTTTGCAAGTTTCACAATGAATGCAGCTAAAGTTTACCGTCTCTCAGAGAATGGCTCATCACCCCACAGAAGAGAGGGGCGGGGTGAGAAGAGCTCATTAGCATTTAAAAGGGACATGCACCGAGACGGCTTGCTATGAACAGAGCTATTTTTGACAGGGTAAAAAGGGTGTTGTTTTACACTACCGTTGAGAAATTTTAACAAAAGTATGTTATAGACTATACATTAAGACCCTAAAGAATCATATCAACTTGTGGAAAATGGGCATCCGATGACCCCTTTAATAACTACTATTAATTTTGTATTTAATTATTTACAAGTATATATCATATATTAAGTATAAGTATATATAATTGTACATGAAGGCTGGAAGTAAAAAACATATTATATTCAGGTGTGCATGATTATTAGGTAGGTTTCATTTACAGATCAAATGAGCTAAAAAAAGAGATTTAACACTGAATGAAAAGTCAAAAATTATTAAATGCCCATGAGAAATATTCAAAACTAATGCAATACAGAAACTGCAAAGTTAAGACATGACAATTTGACAGCAAAATGCTCATTAAGTCAGCACGGTCAAAAAAAAAACTAGTGGAGAAGAAAAGACATATTAACTGCAAAAGAATTAAGAATTAAGGTGAAGAATTAGGTGTGAAACCATCAGGAACCATTTAGTCTCCAGCTCCACCACCTTCCAGAGGTTTCAGATAAATTCTTGAAAGAGTGGTAAAAGAGGATATGGTGCTGGTCCTTCAAGAGTCACTCTCAACTTATCTGTCTATAAAGCCTATAAAAAAAAAATCTTCATGTATTTTACTACACTTCAGCATGTTATTCTTATTAATTGAGGGTAATTTCTTAAAGATTTTTTACCTAAGCAAAGTCTCTGAAAATCTGACACATTGTACTTCTGGAGACTCCAGGTAGGTTGCCGTTTTGGAAAATGGTGACACTGGAGACTAAACTGTCAGATCAGAATCAACATGCCTAATAATTATGCACGCACTGTAAAATGTCACAGAACACTAAACATGATCATAAAACATCCAAAGTCTCATTCAAGCAAGATAAATTATATTTGTTATATGCACTATATCTGTATTTTATGCAAAATATCTGTCTTATGCAAAATCTGTTTGCATGTATAGCTAGGCATCCCTCTCGACAGCCCCTGGAGCTCAGTTTTCATTCCCAGAGTAAGGGTGGCTATGTAGTGTCACTCCCGCCAGGGTGAGGGTATGTGGGCTAGGCGTCCCTCTTGACGGCCCCTGGAGCTCAGTTTCCCCTCCATTCCCAGTAGTAGGCATAGTGTATAGTGTATAGCCATACTGTTTGCATAGTGTAATTGATGACACTATTCACTACACAGAATGTGCGAGTCAAATATTATCTTACCACAATTTCTCCAGTTTACAGTGAGGATCCTCCAGTCCAGCACAGAAAAGTGTCACACCAGAATCTCCTAGTTTATTGTCAGACAGATTCAGGTGTCTCAGGTGTGAGGGGTTTGATCTCAGAGCTGAAGCCAGAGCAGCACAACCTTCATCTGTGACACCACTATTATACAACCTGTAGAGAGATGAAGATCATACATGTGAAACACTACTAAACAGGCCGGGCAGGCCTCCTTCACAGGCAGGCCTAGAGTTCACTGTATAATTTAAATATAGATTCATCTTTTTTATACCTGTGTTTTGTTGTTGTTTTAACATTGATGACGAACAGAAGCAGGTATTTATATGCTGCTGTTGCTTTAAGAACTAATGCACAGATCTGATATAATGATACACATCCGATTTCAATCTGTTTATGTTCACCTCACTTAAGACATAACTGACTGTTTAAGAGAATACTTGCAGAGACTGATATTTTTAGATAATTTTGTTTGCGCAAAAAGACACGGAAAAGGAATCAATTCTGTTTGCGCGCTGTAAAGGGACATCGCTAGGAATTCTTGGCCCTGTGCACTAAATTTGGGGGGTATGAGTTGCGATCTAAAACGTAAAATAACGTTCAGGGATGGGGGCGGGACTGGGGTTAAAATTTGGCCTTGGACAAATCGAGCCCATCCGGCCCACAAATTCTACCTTGAAAGTTTTGATGGGTCATAGGGTCTTCAATTGGAGTAAATAAATGAATAAATAAAACAGGACAGAAACTAATACTGATAGATATTACTGAATTCATGACAAATGCAACAAACTTAATAATGCATTTTTGTCAAATAGAAAAGCACTTGACAGTAAAGCATTGATTTTGAGCTACACTGCTGGAAAGTACTGCTAATAAATAATTTCCTCACCCTCATGTCCTTCCAAACGACTTTCTTCTGTTGAACACAAAAGCAGATTTTGTAGAATGTGACCAAACCCTTTTGGTTACCCTTGATTTCTACTGTATGGACAAAAAAATCTCAAATTATGTTCCACAGAATAATGAAATTCATACAGGTTTGGAATTACATGATGTTGAGTAAATGATGACAATTTTCATTTTTGGGTGAATCTCCCTTTAGGAACTTTATTATTTGTAAATAATAAACAATTAATTTATATAAGACACTGATATTTATCTTTAATCAGGCCCTTATTGAATTAACATTTTACTTCAATTAAAATTCATTAGAACTAAACATCTAAAAAGAAAGAAGTTCTTGCTTAGAATCCAGAGTTTAGCTGACTAGTCACAAGAAGTAAAACCATGGTCTTCATTACCATGATAATACAGTATATCGTTTTCAATTATACCTCATTGTCATGGCTGTTTACAGACAGCATCACTAGAACCTTTAATGTTCTCATATCATACGACTGTATAAGAAGTCTGTGTCACATCTAAATGGATCAAGCGACTTGCGCTGTTTATCACTTATAAATCGTGGCAGAAGCGCGGCGCTGTGCAGGTGACTGATCCCGCTCTGCTTTGACGTGCGGCTGGCAGATGCATTGGGTAGCGCTACTTCACACCTTCTGAGTATTTGCTTTATGCGATTTCGCATGCCTAATATCGGGGAGGTCTCCCTCGTTTCGGCGATCGGCCCACTACTTGAATGGAATGTCCCGGTGCTCCCGATGGCCAGTAGGCAATCGCGGGCCCCCCAGACCTCTGGGCCCTATTCACTCTGTCACCCTTTCCCCCCCACTAGTGATGCCCCTGGCGCTGTATTAAACTGTGTGCACAGAAAATAGCGCGAGAGTACCAAATTCTCTTTTGCCTCTTCTTGCACTTGAATGGTTTAAAACTTGAATGTTTAAATCGGCAAGACATAGCAACACATGCAAATCATCAACTACGATCTGTTATAATCTGATACATCGAATTTTAGGAGATTTGAGCTAGTGTATATATGAGCTGCTTCTCCACTTGTTTGGTTGCTCTTGATTTCTGCTTGCTCTTTTATGCCAGATGAGAAATATTTTAATTCCTTCTTTATGTTAATTTTAACGTTTTTAACTGGAAAATGCTCTGGTTACTGATATAACCTCAGTTCCCTGGGATGAGGGAATGAGCGTTGCGTAGAATGCAGTATGGGGAAATTTCAGTTTACTCTGTTACTGAAGCCTGATTTGTTCACATTTGTGTAGCTGCACAAACAAATGGAGCTCTAGCCTGCCAGAAGGGATGGGGATATAAAATAAATTTATATAAGTCCGCTCTGAACGCCATTTCATCAGAATCTTTCAACTGAAGTCACAGCCATTGATTCGTGTGCAGCATAAGCACAGCAAGTGACGCACACCAGTGTTAATTTTGTAGACGAATAATTTTCATCATGATTTTTGTCAACTACATTTTTTTCACCGACGAAAATGAGACGATAACGAACTAAAACTCGTTTTGAATGACAAAATTGATGAAAATTCTATTGACATATTCGTCAACCAATAAAAATGAGATGAAAATGTTAGGGAGGGACGATTTAGGAAGAGATTCATTCAGAACGAATCGGCTGCGTGGTTAGGAGGATAGATGAGTACATGTGAACTGTATCATATTGATCTATCCGGCGGGACATAAGCTAACATACACTTGATGTACGTCTCATAAAACATTAAAAAAATTAAATATCTGGGAGTAAGAGAAGAGCAAATATATGGATAAATTTGACGACATAAAAGAGAACTCAATACGGTCCGGTTTTCTGAGCACACACCGAAGCATACACACACAGAAAGCTCGTCTCACACAGCACACGAGTACTCTTTCGCATCACATGAACGGAGAAATACACACAAAATGATGTTGAATTGTCCGTTTTGACGAGTATTCACATAAACACAGTCAATTACGTCTTTAGTGAATGTAAACAGTATGGAGAACGTGTATCAGTACATTGCATCCGTGCTTTCGGTTTTAAAGGGATAGCAGTCTAATTTAGTTGCTATTGTCCGAGTCATTGATGTTAATCAAGCAATAAAATCACTCACTGCTCTTGACTGAATCACTTTAGTAGCCCTAATAAAGATTAATCTACATTTATTTATAGAAATAAATATGTCTGCTTGAAAGAATGATGAATATGGTAAACAAGTTGTTATAAAGAATGCATAATTAGCCTATATAACCATAGGTATTTCATTGAAAAGAAGACCATGTTCTTGTTCTTTATGAGAAGTGCTTTTATTTAATTTTAATATAAAGGTATGTTGTGTCACCGCAGTTATGATCGTTAGGCCCAAACACAAGACAGGAAGCACTGACTGACAGTGCATGCAAGTCACCCACTCGCTTGACCGATGCTAAAGCCAAAAGGAGGGAGGTCTAAAACGACATGGGCTGCAGATTGGCCGAATGGAGTGGCCCGAAGGGAGGGCCCCAAAGGGCCCTTGGGACTATTGATAAGTCCCAGGTCAGCTCAGTCTGAGGACAAGGAGGTTTCAATGGACCCAGACATGAAAGTTCCACAGCTCTGGCCAGGGGTGCCAAATCATGCCCTTCGCCTTCGAGAGAAGGTGGTATCGGCCATGGGGCTGCTGCTGACAGCTGCACTAACCTGGGGAACCATGTCCGGAGAGGGCAGGAGGACTGAGAATTTGACTTCCCTGACCCATTTGATGACCTGAGGAAGCAGGGAAAGCATTGAGCAGCATTGAGAAATAAGTCAAGGTGAAGAGGTCAACCTCTGCCCAACCGAAGACAGACCAAATCTTTTGAACCATCTGAGGATGTAGTGTCTATTCTCTACATTGCCTCTGGGCAGTATGTCTGCGCCAAGGTTCAGACTGCCCGCCAGGCGTGGGAAGGGACACGGCTTTGAGCCAAAATTGGACAGGACGCATATGGAGCAGGCCTAGAGGAATCACAGAGGAATCACAGAGTCAGTGAAGAGATAATCTTGTCACTGAAGGAGAAAATTTTTATGAAATAGTGCTCGGAGCCGACTTATATAGATGTCGGCTCTGCCCCTTCTGGTGGGCTAGAGCACCACTGGTTTGTGCAGCTACACAAACGTGAACAAATCAGGCTTCAGTAACAGGGTAAACAGGAGTTTCCCCATACTATGTTCTATGCAATGGAAGAGGCCGTTTGATAGGGAACCTGAATTGTTTATATTAGGCCTACTCGATTATGGCAAAAAATCATAACTACAGTTATTTTAGTTAAAATTGTAATCACAATTGTTTAATACGATTATAAGTGGGTCCCGCTCTGAGCGGGTGCGAGTAGGACCCGGGGGGGGGGGGGGGGGGTTACAACAGCATAGCCTTCACTGTAAGAATTAAACTAGCTTTGTTTACTATTAAAACTAAAAAAAGTCCTTAAGTTAAGAGCAATGAGTGATTTTCTCTTTGTATTTTATTGTTTAATTATTATTAAAGCACACAGTTGGCAGCATGGATATTAGTCTGTTGTCCTTTTAAGAGCTGCACAGATCAAATATACTGTTACACACGTATTTTCAGTCTCAACTATTTACATTCACTGACAATGGTCTATGTGAATAAACACCAAGCGCCATATTTTGACACATTTGTCCATGTTTTTGACCATTTAGGCACACACCTAAGCTAACAGTTAACTTTACATGTCTGTATTTTGTTCCGTGTCGGAGCGCATGCACAGAAAACCTACAGAGGAACAGCGCAAGTTCCTTTTTGCGCTTTAAAAAACACAACTAAATCTAACTTTAATGAACTTTAATAAATCAAGCATGTCCATGATTTTACTGATTTACATATGAAGTTTGGGCTTTTATGGAGGAGCAAAAGCGCAATGCTGGAAAGGGAATGGGGCACAATAACTGTTTTATCTCAATTATTGTATTTTCATAATCGTTGGAAGCTAGAGTCAAAACTGTATTTCAAATAATTGCACAGCTCAAGTTGATATGCAATTTCTCTGACTTGGTTTGAATGCCTGAAGAAATCTTTTACAGTGGTCACTGTACTGAAAACACATCAAAATTCTGACCACTAAAATAATAGCTACAGCACTTCAGAATTATGAGCTTTTAACTTTGTTTTTCTTAATGTTTTAACAGTGAAGTGATTGTTCTCATTGATACTTACTGAACTGATCTGGATTCTTTAATCACAGGCAGCAGCTTATGAAGAATGTTCTGATTTTCAGGATTATTGTTTCCTTTAACAAACTTCTCAAGATGAAACTCATTCAGTCCCTCTTCTGATGTCAACAACACAAAAACTACAGCTGACCACTGAGATGATGAGAGTTTGGCTTCCTTTATTCTTCCAGATTTCA
Organism: Aspiorhynchus laticeps; assembly: GCA_023376895.1. Classification (NCBI taxonomy): domain Eukaryota; kingdom Metazoa; phylum Chordata; class Actinopteri; order Cypriniformes; family Cyprinidae; genus Aspiorhynchus; species Aspiorhynchus laticeps. Next base: position 40,168,926 of record CM041796.1, read on the forward strand.
GATAGTGTTGTATTTCCTCCACTAGTGCATGGTCACCCAGTTCATTCAGACAGTGGAACAGATTGATGGATTTCTCTGGAGAGTCAATGGTCCTGATCTTCTTCTTGATGTACTCAACTGTTTTCTCATTGCTGTCAGAGTTGCTTCTTTTCAGCGTCATTATTTGTTGTAGGAGAATCTGATGAGACTCTACTGACAAACCCAGAAGAAACTGCAAGAAAAGATCCAGATGTCCATTTTTACTCTGTAGAGCCTCTTTCACAGCTCTCTGATGCAGCTCAGATAATGAAACATGTTCTGATGAATTTAGTTGAAACCAGTCCTTCACTTTAGACCGCAAACTCTGTTTGGTGATTCGCTCAAACACATTTCTGCTGTTGTTTGTACAGGAGAGGTGCACATATAGAGCTGCTAGATGTTCCTGAATGCTCAGATGAACAAAGCAGAAGACTTTCCCCTGATACAAGCCCAACTCCTCTCTGAAGATCTGAGTGCACAATCCTGAGTACACTGATGCTTCTGTCACATCAATGCCACACTCTCTCAGGTCTTCCTCATAGAAGATCAAGTTGCCTTTCACAAGCTGCTGAAAAGCTACTTTCCCCAGTTTGAGGATCATGTCTTCATCCTTCACTTTCTTCTCATAGTCCTTCTCACGTTTTATGTTGGTCTGAAGGATCAGGAAGTGTGTGTACATTTGAGTGAGAGTCTTGGGAATCTCTCCACTCTCTGCTTGACTCAACATCTTCTCAAGAACAGCGGCTGAGATCCAGCAGAACACTGGGATGTGGCACATGATGAAGAGGCTCCTTGATGACTTCAGGTGTGAGATGATCCTGTCGGCCAGACTCTGATCACTGATTCTCTTCCTGAAATATTCCTGCTTCTGTGGCTCATTGAAGCCTCGTACCTCTGTCACTCGATGGACACACTCAGAGGGGACAAGATCAGATGCTGCTGGTCTGGAGGTGATCCAGATGAGAGCAGAGGGAAGCAGATTCCCCACAATCAGGTTCATCAGCAGCACATCCACTGAGGCCGATTCTGATATATTACACAGTTTCACTTTGCTCTTAAAGTCCAGAGACAGACGACACTCATCCAGACCATCAAAGATGAACAACACTTTATATTCATCACTGGATATCTCCATTTCTTTAGTTTCAGGGAAAAAGACATGAAGAAGATCTGAAAGACTGAGTGTTTTGTCCTTCAACAGGTTGATTTCTCTGAAAGGCAGTGGAAATATGATCTGGACGTCCTGATTGTCTTTCCCTTCAGCCCAGTCCAGGATGAACTTCTGCACAGAGACTGTTTTTCCAATGCCAGCGACTCCCTTTGTCAGCACAGTTCTGATGGCTTTGTCTTGTCCAGGTAAAGGTGTAAAGATGTCAATGCATTTGATGGCTGTGTCCTCTGTTGCTGCTCTCCTGGATTGTGTCTCAATCTGTCTCACCTCATGCTCATTACTGATCTCTCCACTCTCACTCTCTGTGATGTAGAGCTCTGTGTAGATCTCATTCAGGAGTGTTGAGTTTCCCTGCGTCGCTGTTCCCTCATACAGACGCTCAAACTTCTTCAGCAGATTTGATCGAAACGCGTTGAGGACTTCATGTCTGGAAAATTATAATACTATATTATTACATGAGTTACAGAGGTAAATGTACAGAGTAAAATGTTATGTTATGAGACATTGAACATAACATAGAGTTTATGAAGTGTGTCAGTTATTAACAGTTATACTCTGCAGTTCTACTCTGCCATCATTGAATCCATCCTCTGCACATCATTAACTGTCTGGTTCAGCTCACCTACCAAATCTGACCTCAGAAGAATACAGAAGGTAGTCCGGACTGCTGAGCGAATCATTGGTACAACCCTCCCCACTCTCCAAGAACTGTACTCATCCAGAGTGAGCAAAAGGGCTGGTAAAATCACTCTGGACCCCTCACATCCAGCACACTTGCTCTTTGAACTGTTGCCGTCTGGTCGACGCTACAGAGCTCTGAGCACCAGAACGACCAGACACAGGAACAGTTTCTTCCCCCAAGCAATCCATCTCATGAACACTTGAACACTTAACAATAAACATGAAACACACCACACTATCATACTTTTTATTTGTATTTAACACACACACTTATTACATTTCAAATTTGCACCTAACATACCTGTACATACTGAATTGTCTATTTTGTATATTGTGTTTGTGCTATTTTGCATATTGTCCATTTTGTATGTTTGTACATTATTTTTTTATTATCTGTGTCCTGTCCTGTCGCTGTCATTCTGTCGCACTGTGGAGCTACTGTCACTAAAACAAATTCCTTGTATGTGCAAACATACCTGGCAATAAAGCTGATTCTGATTCTGATTAATGATGTATTTGAGTAATGTGTGATGATGCATTGCATTAAAAAATCCCAGTTTACCTTACACCAGGATACGTGCTGTCTTCTGGTTGATTCATAGACCGATCATATTTCTTACAGATGGGTTTTGCTACTGATTGGTGAGGCAGGATTGACCTTGAATCAAGAATCAAACACTCTGACATTGGTGACATTTTTCTCATTACCTTAATAACAGTTGTGATATTATTAAAAATGCACATGCTGAAGGTCACAATTGTAAAAAATTAATATAATTTAAATAAATGTAAACAAATAATTATATAAATAATTAATAATTCTACTCTGTGCTTTATATCTGCTCATTATCGTTAGATTTACTGCATTTCCTAGCCAGACTTCTGCTCATATTTATTTATTATAGTGCTATATGACAGTTTAATTTCAAATATCTTACTATAATCATATATTTTACAAAAGAAAATTAATACTTGAGGTTAAACCTTGTGTCATCACTCTTAAAATTAATTGGATGATCCATAGAAGCGTCACTCCTCATAGACACACAGCTGGGCTCTGGTTCTGATTTCTTCTGATGAACTGAACTATAACAGAGAGAGATTAAAGGTACATTCATAGACATGTCTCTCTTTGTGAGCAAATGTTAAAATATCAGATTAAACAATAAAATAATCACATGATAAAACACCATGACAAATATTTCAGCTATGTCTGTTAATGAAATATTGTACCTGAAATGTTGTGGATGACCTATAGACTCCTCACTCTTCATAAACACACAGCTGGACTCTGGTTCTGATCTCTTCTGGTCAACTGAACTATAACAAACAATCATTTGAATTACTGAATTAATATTAGCTTTTGATCTAAAAAAATATGATCTTTTAATTTTTACTATGTTGATACAGAAACCATAAACTAATCTAAAATAAGTTCAGTCCCACTTTATATTAGGTGGCCTTAACTACTATGTACTTACATTTAAATTAATAATTTGGTACAATGCACTTATTGTGTACATACATGTGTTTACATTGTACTTATATTTTTAAAAATACCTGCATGTAAGTACATCTGTAATTAATTTCTGTAATTACATTTAATAATTACACTGTTGACCCATCCCTTACACCTAAACCCACCCTTAAACCTACCCATCCCACCAAACCTGTCCCTAACCTTACCCGTAGCCCACCTCAATAGCAGCAGAAGTGTTTTGCAATACAATATGAACACAATAAGTACATTGTACTTATTTATTGATGTAAGTACATAGTAGTTAAGGCCACCTACTATAAAGTGTGACCCTAAGTTCTTTCATAGACTGATCTGCCATAATAACTAACATGAATAACCATAAAAACATGAATACCTTATATAAAACAAAAACACAGTATAAATATGACACAGTTCTGGCTCGCTTCTGCTGAACAGATTAAATGATGACATTCACTTTAAGAACCTTTAAAATAAAATAAAAATCACCTATTAAGGAAGCTATAGTCTTATTGTTTTAAAAAAAAAATCGAATTTCGAGAAGAAAAAAAAAAAACACAAAAAAAAACAAGATGGCCATCTTTCAAATAGGCCTATATATTCAAAGTACCTGCATCCTGGAGAATAATCTTCATCTCGGGGTGTTTGTGTGTGATTCATGATGAAGCTGAACAGATCTAAGTGTGAAATCGCCAACACTTATGAGTAGAAATGACAAATTAATAATTCAGCTGAACGGATCCTGAGTCAGCGAAACAGGATCAAATACGTTCACATGCTACCAAATAATCCGTTAGTAATCGGACTGACGGCTCAATCGGAATGAAAAGCCTTGTTAATGTTAGTCATGTTAATCGATCCGACTGAAATTTCGATCGGATTGAAAGGGGTGGTTTATTCCTTGTCTAATATGGTCAAGAGTGCAAACACTCACTAACAAAGTTAAACACTCGTATTGAAAACCGAAACTGAAAGGACTGTGGCCATGCGTACAATGCGCGGAGAGCTGTTCTTCCTGTTGAATGAAGTGTTTATAAATGAGTGTCCTCCTGTCATTATAAAACGTTCCTTTTCACTCAGGGTCTGTGAAGTGGAGCAGAACAACGTCCCACCAGTCCTTGTTTCGGATTCTCATCCACAAACGACTGGTTTTGGCACGGGAGGGGCATTTTTACTGCGTGATGTTAAATATAAGCTGCACGGCATAGCGGTTTATATGCTCATTGTCATCAAATTATGACCAGAAATTGCTTAATATCAATTCTGCTGTTTAAAACAAATAAAGTAACAGTGTAGCAGAATGGTTATTATTTGGGGTGTTTAGTGTTTTGTGGGGCCCCCTCTGTGAATTTTTTGAGATTGATTCCAGGGTAGGGATGGCTGGGTATCGTTTACATTTTATCGATGTAGATACCGATATTGCTTATCGATATGATACTTATCAATACTGTTATCGGTCACACTTTATTTTAGGTGGCCTTAACTACTATGTACTTACATCAAAAAATAAGTACAATGTACTGATTGTGGTCATATTGTATTGCAAAACACTTTTGCTGCTATTGAGGTGGGACATGGGTAAGGTTAGGGACAGTTTTTTGTTTTGTTATCAACATTTTTTATTTATTTTCATACACAACATCATAGCATAACATCCATTAAAAAAATAAAAAATAACAAAACAAAACAACAGACATATACTCAATATCTCAAAAGTCCAGTCAAAAGGGAGGGAGAGAGGGAGGGACAAGGAAAATACAAAACAAGTCATTCCTTTATATAATCACGTATGTTAAAGAAAAAAACCTGCCAAGTATCGATGGTAGAAGGCTTAGCCCCATTAATTCGTGCCGTTGTACATTCACAAGTCACTATTTGCAGGAGGCTATGGATCCAATATGTTTTTCCACACATGTGCGGTGTAAACCGGTTCTGGATTATTGTCTTCTTCGCACCTGTAAAACCAGCAAACAACATTCTCTTTTGTATTGAACTAATACAGAGACCAGAATCATCATTAAGAAGACACAAACTTGGGTTAGCAAGCCAATCAATTTGTAGTAAGGATAATAAAACCAGGTTTACATGTGTCCATAGACTAATGACGACAGGACATTCCCAAAACATATGAAGAAAAGTACCTGATGATGCAGTGTTACATATATAGCATTGAAAATTTGGTTGTAGTTTCATTTTTAATCTTTTGTAAGGAGTTATGTATGCTCTATGAATGACTTTGAAGTGAATAAGATGATGAGACAAATGTTTAGATGTTAAGATGAGATTAGACAACACTCTCTCCCAGTCGACAGATAAATTAAGGTCAGATAATTCCCTATTCCAAATAGTTTTAATAGAAAGAGGTTTTGTAATGCAATCAATAATTTTATTATATATTAAGGAAACAGATGGCCGACCAGCAGATGGTGCAATCCAGTCCCGCATAGGATGAGAGGAAATGGGAGATGACCAAGGAACGCCATACGCTTGGAGAGCAGAACACAATTGTAGAAATACAAAATATGTGGATGCTGGTAGACAAAATTTGGTTCTTAATGTCTGAAATGAACAGAGGCCCTGGTTATCATATATATCACCTCACGTGTTTACACCTAAAGAAGACCAAGAGGGTTAGACAAATGGACGATTTCCGCATACAAAATTAAGATTGTTCCATAAAGGTGTACAGTTACAAACTTTGAAGGGTCCTCCTATCCGACGTTCAACCGTTTTCCAGATTTTAATAGAGTTAGCCACAACCGGACCAAATTTATAATTATCCCTTTTTTTTCCTGTGCCAGTAAATAAAATATCTTGGAGTCTATTTGGTTTAACCTTGTCAGCTTCAATCACTCTCCATGGAACTGTAGACTGAGGATCAACCCAATTATTAAGAGCCTTAAGCTGGAACGACCAATAATATAATTCAAAATTTGGTACAGCCAGTCCTCCTGCGCTATTAGGATGTTGTAATGTGGTAAGTTTGATTCTGGGGCGTTTATCATTCCAGATAAACTTAGAAATTATGGAGTTGATCTCCTTAAAGTAACCTGGAGGGGGAGAAAGTGGTAGCATAGAGAAAACAAAATAATTCGATGTAACAAATTAATCTTAACAGTGGAGATTCTTCCTTGGAGAGAGACTTTAAGATTCTTCCATCTTTGAATGTCATTTTTGACCTTAACTAAAATGTTATTAAAATTGTCTCTGGCAATCTTATGAATGTTTTTATATATGGTAATGCCCAAATAGATGAAAGATTCCTTAATAGGGATAAATGAGGGAATAGAAAAATTAACCTTAACATTGTTAATTGGCATTAAAGCAGATTTGCTCCAATTTATTTTATATCCTGATAGGCTACTAAAATTATCAAATTCCTTAATTATACTAGAGACTGAAACATCAAAGTGGTCTAAATATAGAATAATATCATCAGCGTATAATGAAATACTATGATTATGGTCATGAATCTTAATCGATACTTTAGATTTCCTGATGGCATGTGCTAAGGGTTCAAGAGATAGACAAAACAATAAGGGGGAAAGTGGACACCCCTGCCTCGTTCCCGGCTGTAAAGGGAATGAGGGGGAAATAATATTACCAGTTATGACTGATGCTGCAGGTGAGTGGTATAATGTCTTAATCATAGAAACGAAGTGTTCACTGAAGCCGAAACATTGCAGAACTGCCCACATATAATTCCACTCTAGCCTGTCAAAGGCTTTTTCTGCATCAAGTGAAAAGACCGCACAAGGGGTTGGGTGGGAGTCCGCAAAGTCAAGAATATGAAGGAGTCGACGCATATTGTCAGATGCATTGCGCCCCTTGATGAAACCAGTTTGGTCCTCCTTGATCAGACTGTGAATTACCTTCTCCATACGAGAAGCAAAAACTTTAGCATAGATTTTTAGATCACACGGGATAAGCGAAATCGGTCTGTAGCTGGAACAATCTAATGGATCTTTCCCTTTCTTAAGAAGTAATGAAATCAGTGATGTTTTTTGATCTCTATGAAATACCCCATGTTCAATTGCAAAATTAAATGAGTTAAGCATAAGTATCCCTACCAAATCCCAAATTTCTAAATATAATTCAGGGGGAGACCATCTAGACCCGGCGATTTGCCCCTTTGAATGCTTTTTAGAGAGACGTGAAGTTCCTCCAAACTTAATGGGGCCTCCAAAGATTCTTTATCCATCTGTGATTTATCTAAAGACAGCTTACAAATTGGTTCATCAAAATCTGTTTCGGCTTTCGTGACCTGATCATCTGATGATTTTATTGCGCTAATATATGCCTTAGACTCGCATTCTTTCAACCCAAGGGCCAATAAATGACTAGGTCTCTCTGATTCAAAATAATATTTTTGTCTAGTCCTATGTAAAATAAATTCTGTCTTTGCGTGTGAAAGTAAATCATATTCTTCTTTTAAAGAGGACAGCTGTGTAGCCTGTTGCTCAGTAAAATTTTGTTTTTGTAGGTTTTGTAATGATTGGATTTTATTTTCTAATTGTGTAAACTGGTGAGTTTTCGCTTTGGCAAGAGTAGAAGAGAAAGATATACAGAAACCTCGTATAGCACACTTAGTCGTTTCCCACAGTATTTGAGGATCCACATCAGAGGGCATATTAATTTCAAGAAATTCCTTAATATATTCTTTTAGAGAAGTAATGAAAGTCTGATTACTTAATAATGATATGTTAAAGCGCCATCTAGGGGACTTGGCTTTGACATCGGAAAGAGGAACACTGCACAACATAGCAGAATGATCAGATAATAAAATTGGTAATATAGAGGAATTAGATGAAATTAAAGATGGGCTGAGAAATATGTAGTCTATTCTAGAGAAAGTCTTGTGTCTATTAGAAAAAAAAGTGAAGTCCTTAGCTTTAGTATTCTGAATTCTCCATAGATCGATTAAGTTGAGCTCAGTGATAAATTTATTCAATAATTTAGAGGATGGATTGGCTGTTGTATCAGATTGAGATTCATCTAAAGCAGGATTTATTACAGCATTAAAATCACCACCCACCACTAGAGGGCAATCAATCTCCTCAAGTAAAGTTTTGGAAATCTGTGTAAGGAATGCACTGTCTGTCTCATTCGGACCATAAATAGAGACCAATGCTAGCCTATTATTATATATTTTGCATCGGATAAAAACAAATCTACCCTTCTCATCACTACCAAGGTGTTCAATCGTTAAATTTAACTTCCGGTTAACAAGGATAAGCACCCCCTTAGTTTTATTAAGAGCGCAGGAAAAAGCTATTAATTTGTAATACTTATTCTGGAATGTGCCACGTCAGATAGTTTTAAATGTGTCTCTTGAATTAGGGCACAGGAAATAGATTTACGGTGTAAATATTCTAACACACTGGTTCGTTTAACAGCAGAATTTAAACCATTCACATTCAGTGATATAATATTTAGAGTATGCATTGAATATTCATAATCCCAAGATTGTATTCAATAAATAAAAAAAGCAGAAGCACTTCCATTCTGTAAATAACATGTAAACACTGATGTGCATTTTAGATACCAAACCTCCTAGATGAAAAATCCCTTTAGAAATAAGGTAAAATAAATAGAAGTATAAATGTCTGCTGTAACAAACAAAAACAACATAAAAACATGAACAACTGACAACCATAAACAAGGAACAACTCAGACCGCACATTACCGAGAACATAGGTCTGACTGAGCAACAAAAAATAGTGATGGTTCGTGACCGATCCACTCCAACGCAAGACATGTCTCCCGAAAGGTTCACACAGCCAAAAAAAAAAAAAAATTTAATTAAACCTACTCTCCATTAGTCCCCTCCAAAAAAGAAAAAAAAGGAGTGTCAGTCTTACCAGCAAAGAGATCGTTGTACCGGATATACAGGGACAATATCCCAGTAGAAGAGAGGAGAGAAGAAAAAGCAAAAAATAGGTTTAGCAAGCGTCCATGTTCATCCTGCCATTGTCCCCTCCTGGGCAGCTAGGACCATGTCCATCCCGGCCGTCAAGCCCCTCCCGCCGGGCTGGAGAAACAGCGGCCTCTGCTTTCCCCCCCACGCAGAGCCATGGCATACGTTCTCCGCTGAGACAGGGAGCTGACAAAATCCTCCGCTTTCTGAAGAGAATCTAAACTCCTCTGCTCACCCTTGTGCCGTAGTTTAATTACCGTCAGATAGATGAGGAAGGGCTGGAGACCAAGCGCTGTCATCTTCTTCAAAACCAGACCAAATGCCTTTCTCCTGATCGCTGTAGCTGGACTAAAGTCGGGAAAAAATAGCAGTGTGACATTGTTCTGTGTGCATTTCACCGGATAAGCCTGCCTGGCACCTTTCAGTATCTCCGATCTGTCATGCCATCTTAGTACACGGAAGACGAGAGTGCGCGGCCGATCGGAGCCCCTCCCTCCATCATAAACACGATGATGGAATCAGCACCGAGTCCATTGCATCTCTTACTGCCGAATTCACAACCGAATTCAAAGTGCTTTGCTGCTCTTTAAATGCTAATTCAATGCTGTTAGCAATAGCCACGTCGAGGTCTTCTCTGGAGGTGGCTGAATCTCTGAATTTTTTCTTCATTGGCGATTGCTCAATCTCTCTTTTTCGATCCCCTTTGTCTGCCTTAGCACTCATGATGGGTCCAATGCAGAGTGGTTTAAGTTTTACTGACAGGATCGTAAAATATCTGGCAAAGTGAGCAGAGCGAATGACTAAGCCTGCATCGCCGTCAAAGGGTCACGTGATCCCTCAATGACATATGTTTTGATGAATTGAGTTGTAACAAGTCCTTCACTTTAGACCGCAAACTCTGTTTGCTGATTTGGTCAATCACATTTCGGTTGTGGTTTGTCCAGGAGAGGTGCGCATAAAGAGCTGCTAGATGTTCCTGAATGCTCAGATGAACAAAGCAGAAGACTTTCCCCTGATATAAGCCCAACTCCTCTCTGAAGATCTGAGTGCACAATCCTGAGTACACTGATGCTTCTGTCACATCAATGCCACACTCTCTCAGGTCTTCCTCATAGAAGATCAGGTTGCCTTTCACAAGCTGCTGAAAAGCCACTTTCCCCAGTTTAAGGATCATGTCTTCATCCTTCACATTCTTCTCATAGTCCTTCTCACGTTTGATGTTGGTCTGAAGGATCAGGAAGCGTGTGTACATTTGAGTGAGAGTCTTGGGAATCTCTCCACTCTCTGCTTGACTCAACATCTTCTCAAGAACAGTGGCTGAGATCCAGCAGAACACTGGGATGTGGCACATGATGTAGAGGCTCCTTGATGACTTCAGGTGTGAGATGATTGTATTGGCCAGACTCTGATCACTGATTCTCTTCCTGAAGTATTCCTGCTTCTGTGGCTCATTGAAGCCTCGTACCTCTGTCACTCGATGGACACACTCAGAGGGGACGAGATCAGATGCTGCTGGTCTGGAGCTGATCCAGATGAGAGCAGAGGGAAGCAGATTCCCCACAATCAGGTTCATCAGCAGCACATCCACTGAGGCCGATTCAGATATATTACACAGTTTCACTTTGCTCTTAAAGTCCAGAGACAGATGACACTCATCCAGGCCATCAAAGATGAACAACACTTTATATTCATCACTGGATATCTCCATTTCTTTAGTCTCAGGGAAAAAGGCATGAAGAAGATCTGAAAGACTGAGTGTTTTGTCCTTCATCAGGTTGATTTCTCTGAAAGGAAGTGGAAATATGAGCTGGACATCCTTATTCTCTTTCCCTTCAGCCCAGTCCAGGATGAACTTCTGCACAGAGACTGTTTTTCCAATGCCAGCGACTCCCTTTGTCAGCACAGTTCTGATGGCTTTGTCTTGTCCAGGTGAAGGTGTAAAGATGTCACTGCATTTGATGGCTGTGTCCTCTGTTGCTGCTCTCCTGGATTGTGTCTCAATCTGTCTCACCTCATGCTCATTACTGATCTCTCCACTCTCACTCTCTGTGATGTAGAGTTCTGTGTAGATCTCATTCAGGAGTGTTGGGTTTCCCTGCATCGCTGTTCCCTCATACAGATGCCCAAACTTCTTCAGCAGATTTGATCGAAACGCGTTGAGGACTTCCTTCCTTCAAAATTAAGATACCACGTTATTACATTAGTTACAGAGGTGAATGTACAGAGCAAAATTTATTTTTTGTTTTCTGTGTTATGAGACACTGAATATATCATAGAGTTTATGAAATGTGTCAGTTATTAATTATGTATTTGAGTAATGTGTGATGATCCATTATGTTAAACAAAAACACAGTTACCTTACACCAGGATGCGTGCCGTCTTGTGGTTGATTCATATACTGGGCATATTTCTTACAGACAGGTTTTGTTACTGATCTGTGTTGCATTATTGACCTTGAATCAAGAATCAAACACCCTGACATTGGTAAAAAATTTATCATTACCTTAATAAGAGTTGTGATTTTATTAAAAATGCACCTGCTGAAGGTCACAACTGTAAAAAATAAATACAATTTAAATAAATGTAAACAAATAAATAATTCTACTCTGTGCTCTATATCTACTCATTGTCATTAGATTTACTGCATTTCCTAGCCAGACTTCTGCTCATATTTATTTATTATAGTGCAGTATGACAGTTTAATTTAAAATATCTTACTATAATCATATATTTTACAAAAAAAAAATAAAGTAATACTTGAGGTTAAACCTTGTGTCATCACTGTGAAAATTAACTGGATGATCCAAAGAAGCGTCACTCCTCATAGACACACATCTGGGCTCTGGTTCTGATTTCTTCTGGTGAACTGAACTATAACAGAGAGAGATTAAAGATACTTTCATAGACGTGTCTCTCTGTGTGAGCAAATGTTAAAATATCAGATGAAATAATCACATGATAAAAGCTTGCACTTGGATCAGCACGTCTCATGTCTCGTTCGCCCTGTAATAGAATACTCAGCCACACAAGAATCCAGCGGCTTTTCTAAAAAACCCTGACCAGGTATGGACCCATTCGACCAGCTGCTCGATCTGCGACAAGGGAGTTCATCTATAGAGTACATCACTCAATTCTGTGAGTTAGTTTATAGGATACCTTTTGATGAGGTCGTATTAAAATAAATTTTTCGTTTCGGATTAAGTGAGCCCATTAAGTCATGGTTACCTGAGGGGAAGTTTAATTGTAGTTTAAAGGATTTTATGGACCATACTTTGCTGTGTGCTGGCTCTTTGTTCATTGTGGGTGTCGCGGATGAGGATCGCGACACCGCATCTATGACTGAAATGGTGGCTGCACCAGAGCGCACTCACAAAATGGCAGCCACAGCAACCGGTCCCATCATTACTGCCATTCATGAGTCATGTCAAGTCACACCTGATCTTCGTGAGCCAAGTCAAGTCACAGTTGATCTCCGTGAGTCCAGTCAAGTCACAGTTGATCTCCGTGAGTCCAGTCAAGTCACAGTTGATCTCCGTGAGTCCAGTCAAATCACAGGTGATCTTCATGAGTCAAGTGACTGTTAATCGTCATGAATCAAGTCAAGTCACAGCTACTATTTCTGAGTCAAGTCACTGTTGATCATCATGAATCAAGTCAAGTCACAATAGATATTCAAGAGTCTTGTCACGTCACCGCTGATCGTCCAGAGTCTTATCACGTCTCATCTGTTCATCCAGAGTTCTATCACTCCCTGTCTGTTGCACCCGGATATTCAAGGTCAGTCCTTCGATATCCCAGTCTGGTTTCCAGTGTGAAGGATGCACCGCTGGTGTCTGCACACGCAGCTGGTATCCCCAAACCCACTCACTCTAGCCCTTCTGTTCCTGAACTAATTCTCCTGTCTGAAAGCCTTCCCATGATGGGGATCGCTTTGTTGCGTTTGGGCTGCATACACCACCACAGAACTGCCCGAGGTGGCGACGTCCACTGTGATGTCTCCAGAGGTGGCGGCTGATGCTGCAGAACCTCTTGGGGTAGTGACGCTCGCTGCTGTGTTCTCCGACGCGATGGCACTCGCTCGCTTCAGCTCCTTGTATGGTGGTGGCACACAGCAATGTACTCTCAGCCTGTTGTGTTGCGGTCAAAGAGACTGTTACTGCTGTAGAACCTCCAGAGGTGGCGGCAACCGCTGCAGAACCTCCGGAGGTGTCAGTGGTATCCACTCATGAACCCTCGTCCTGTCCTGACACAGCTATGCAGGCCGCCTATGAACCCTCGTCCTGTCCTGTCACGGCTATGTAGGCCACCTATGAACCCTCGTCCTGTCCTGTCACGGCTATGTAGGCCACCTATGAACCCTCGTCCTGTCTTTTCACAGCTATGTAGGCCACCTATGAACCGTCGTCCTGTCCTGTCACGGCTATGTAGGCCACCTATGAACCCTCGTCCTGTCCTGTCACGGCTATGTAGGCCACCTATGAACCCTCGTCCTGTCTTGTCACGGCTATGTAGGCCACCTATGAACCATCGTCCTGTCCTGTCACGGCTATGGAGGCCGCCTATGAACCCTCGTCCTGTCTTGTCACAGCTATGTAGGCCACCTATGAACCGTCGTCCTGTCCTGTCACGGCTATGGAGGCCGCCTATGAACCCTCGTCCTGTCCTGTCACGGCTATGTAGGCCGCCTATGAACCCTCGTCCTGTCTTGTCACAGCTATGTAGGCCACCTATGAACCCTCGTCCTGTCCTGTCACGGCTATGGAGGCCACCTATGAACCCTCGTCCTGTCCTGTCACGGCTATGGAGGCCACCTATGAACCCTCGTCCTGTCCTGTCACGGCTATGTAGGCCACCTATAAACCCTCGTCCTGTCCTGTCACGGCTATGTAGGCCACCTATGAACCCTCGTCCTGTCCTGTCACGGCTATGTAGGCCACCTATGAACCCTCGTCCTGTCCTGTCACGGCTATGTAGGCCACCTATGAACCCTCGTCCTGTCCTGTCACGGCTATGGAGGCAGTCAGTGAACTCTAGCCTTGCTCTGAATCAGCCCTGTTACAGATACACTAAGTACTTTCATAGATGTGTCTCTCTGCTCATATTTATTTATTATAGTGCTGTATAACAGTTTAATTTAAAATATCTTACTATAATATCTTTTACAAAAAAAAAGAATACTTGAGGTTAAACCTTGTGTCATCACTCTTAAAATGAATTGGATGATGCATAGATGCGTCACTCCTCATAGACACACAGCTGGGCTCTGGTTCTGATGTCTTCTGATGAACTGAACTATAACAGAGAGAGATTAAAGATACACTAAATGATGTTTTATTAACAAAGTTCGGGAGGAGCACGTTCAGATAATTAACCTAATTAACACAAGAGGAGCACAATCAGTAATCAACCCAGTTAACGAGATAAGAGGTGTGTATATATACACAGCAGACTTGCCTCTGTTCCTTGACAGTTTTCCAGCATCCCTCCGCCACTCCTTCTCCGCACTTACAACTATTCCTGTCCTAACCTATGGGGGGGTATTCAGGGTTCGGGCCAAAGTTCCGAGCTCAGAGCCCTCCCCTCGGACAGCACGCCAAATACGCATAAACTTTATTCTATTTATTATATGTAAGTGTGAACTAGTGAAGTACTTTCATATACGCATCTCTGTGTGAGCAAATGTTAAAATATCAGATGAAATAATCACGTGATAAATCACCATAACCAATATTTCAGCTATATCTGTTAATGAAATATTGTACCTGAAATGTTGTGGATGACCTATAGACTCGTCACTCTTCATAAACACACAGCTGGACTCTGGTTCTGAGCTCTTCTGATCAACTGAACTATAACAAACAATCCTTTTCAATTACTGTATTAATATTAGCTTTTGATTAAAAAAATATGATATTTTCATTCTTACTATATCGATAGAGAAACCATAAACAAAAATACGTTCATACACTTTCTGCCATAACTAATATGAATACCATAATATGAATACCTATATAAAACAAAAGCACAGTATAAATATGACACACAGCTCTGGCTCTGATCTCTTCTGCTGAACAGATTTAATCATGACATTCATTTAAATAAAGGTCCTTAAAAAATCACTAGTTATAAGGAGGCTCTGTGGTGTTATTGTTTTAAATAAAACTTACCACACACACACACACACACACACACACACACACACACACACAATGATGGCCTTCTTTCAAATAAATAGGTGATTTAATATAGTAGGCTATGTATTCAAAGTACCTGCATCCTGGAGAAAACTCTTGCTCTCGGGGTGTTTGTGTGCGATTCATGATGAAGCTGAACAGACCCTCAAACACTTCTGAGTGAGATCTCCACACTTTCTGTTCACTCAAACACACAATAGTCAAATACTAATATGAACCACAGACAACACGAAACAGCATCGAAACCACTTCATTTGCTTAAAAATGTAGGTATTAAACACATATCAAAGAACACACATCCTTCAAGAGAAATATGAAAGCGGAAGTCACTTGTGGTTGATGTGACATTCTGTCTCGAGAATAAAGAGGCGTGACAGATGATGCCTCGATTCAAGGCTTGTGTTGTTAAATGTAGAAATAACGAGACTACTGACAAACGAAGCCTCACTTTCTGTCCAGTCATGTGGGTTTTCATAAGTTTTCATTCAGACGTAGTTTCATTTTTATATACCCAGTCACACAATTAATATGAAGAATACAAATAATTTCAGGAAAATATATGCAATTCGTCTGTGTGTACGATATTCTTCTATTTATATTTGTGTACATTATTCCTCTATATATGAAATGTGTGGTGTCTTCATCCGACGGAGTTTCTTTCACAGGCTTTTGGCTGCTTTATTTGTTACTAACCACCAGATGGTGCTGTCTTCAACACTCTCGAGGCTTTGAATCATTTCCCGGAACAATCAGGCTTCATCATGAGGCTTCTTTTATTGTACAAATTCAAAAGTAAAAACACAAGTCGGTAACTCACAACAGACATTAACAACAGCAAAAAACTATTAACAACCAGAAAAAAAAAAAAAAAAAACCTTGAGTCCTCTTTCTATTTTTTCTCTTTCCATATTTGCCTCTCTCCCTTTAATATGCAACACACAGTCAAATATACATTATAAAGAAGCATAAGTATCATGCATTGAACACAGTGTAAAAGATTTTAGGGCGTTGGCATTACTGGAGATCTAAGTTATATTTCATATCTTTACAAAAAATAAAAAATAGAGGTTTCACAGATTTTTTTTTTTTTTTTTTTTAATTGTCCAGAAAAATTAATTGTATTAGGAAATAATTGTCTTCTACAAAAACCAAATAACACATCATTAAACACCAAAGAAAAACTGTCTAAGAGAGAAACACGTACAAACTAACAGAATTTCCTCCAAAATATAACTACGTGAACACAATCCCCAAAAAAGGTGAGGGACAGACTCATCTTCCACTCCACAAAAGAAGCAAAGGGGATCCTTCTCAGGAAACTTTTTTCTTAACATACAGATTGACAGGGTCATACAGGAGCAGAGGCGTCACAACCGGAGGGGAAAGTGGGACAGATGTTGAGAGGGGCCCCATAGAAGAAAAACCTGTGCAATGGGCCCCGAATCCATAGTGACTCCACTGCTTTTCAGTTCCTGTCAGTTATCAACAGTCTGCACAACCGTGAGAAGAACCGTCACACAAACAAGTCACGTCCCGACTATTCAAGGATGTAAAGCCTTAAAAGTAATACTTTCTCACTGTTAGGACAGCAGAAAGGATCATTGGTGTGCACCTGCCCAGCCTTCAGGATTT
This sequence comes from Aspiorhynchus laticeps, assembly GCA_023376895.1. Lineage (NCBI taxonomy): Eukaryota > Metazoa > Chordata > Actinopteri > Cypriniformes > Cyprinidae > Aspiorhynchus > Aspiorhynchus laticeps. The sequence goes on from CM041796.1 coordinate 40,186,037, forward strand.
GTACTACTCCAGAGTGAAGAAACGGGCAGGTAACATCATCACAGACCCCTCTCACCCTGGACACAACCTGTTTGCACTTCTCCCTTCAGGCAGACGCTACAGATCTCTGTGCACTAGAACATCTAGGCATAAAAACAGTTTTTTCCCCCATGCCATCTCCAGCCTAAACAACTAACACAGGAATTATTAACTGTGTTCTGTAATTCTCTAACCCTTATTCTTGCCTGTAATTCCATCCCCCATCTCTAATTATTTACTCTCTCTAGAACTATGTAAATATGTATGCATAATTTTCTATACAGCTGTATATATAGAGTAAATAAGACACAAATCTGTACATAAATCTTCTGTTCCAGATTCAGACACATTATTATTATTATTATTATTATTATTAAGGCTTAATTAAATGTTCTGTTCTCATGTCAGATATGTATGTTTATATGTATGCATGTATGTATGTACCAAGAGCTTCTTAAAAACCACAACAAATTCCTCGTGTGTTTGCACACACTTGGCGAATAAAGCTGATTCTGATTCTGATTTAATACAGGTCCAACAAGACAAATTCATAATGTAACCATGATGTAATGTAACAAAGAAAAACAGGAATAAGGCGACTAAGAATAAAAGAAAAACAATACAAAACAATACAGCAGTTATGGAGAAACACAAAAGAGGCTATGTGCATTTCTTCACTCATGCACATTCTCGTATGTGTAAACATACCTGGCAATAAAGCTCATTCTGATTCTCAATGGTGACTGAAAATAAAGAAAGTGAATGGTGACTGATAATAAGTTCAGGAGGAGACAGTAAGAGACCACTAAAAAACTGTTATTTATCATCATATACATACATTTGTTATTCTCATGAACTACGATTTTGATCATTTAGAAATAGAAATATATATTTGTGTAAATAAAGTCTTATATGAGAGGTACTATTAAAACTCTCGCATCTAGCTACATTTTGTGCTCTCCATCCACAGGGAACGTGTGTAAAGTCAGCACAGAACTGAACTCGCACAGTGAAACACAACAGTGTTCAAAACATTCTGTGGTCCCAAGATGAGTTTTCATATTGTGTACTTGTGCATCAAACAAGCAGCTGGTAGCTTCATGAATGACTCTAACAATCATGTTTCTGTGTTTGAGAGGAGTCAGTTTCATTATTAGACAGACTGTAATCATTCATCCTCAGGTTTGACGGTTCATAGATCTCTTCTCCAGGATAAAAAGGAAGAGTTGAAAGCTTTTGGTCACTCTCCTGTACGGGCTCGTGATCTGTAGTCTCCACTGAGGGTGATGCCTTCTTCTTACGGCATTAAAGAATGAGAAGAAAGCAAATGAAGAATGAGAAAGATAAGATCAGTCCAAAGCGAGCTCGTTTCTCATTGTTGCTGTCCTCAGTTTGTTCTCCTCCTGCACCGGTGAGCTTCTCTGCATGAGATTAAAGAACAGAAATAGCACAGAGTGTTTGTTTATGTTTCTTTTTTTTTTAAAAAAGTGTATTTTCATTTTGGGAAACTTTGGCTATTATTTCATTACATTTCAAAGCTTAATATGCTTTATAATCAGTGGTGAAATGTAAAGAAGTAATAATACTTCATTAAAGTAGGCCTACTTATGTATTTTTTGGGAGTATCTGTACTTTAATTGAGTTTTTATATTTCAGCCAACTTTTACTTTTACTCCACTACATCTCCCCAAAGCATATTCATAACTTTTACTACAAAATGGTCAGAAGAACACGGACTTCAGGAAAGCAGGTTTGATGAATCAGTGGTCTAGCGCTCACAAGTTAGACTCCTAAAAACACCTTTGCTCAGCAAACAAGTGGGTGCACAACCGCAGATGATTCATTTGCCACTCAAGTCGAGTCGGTGTGCAATATACAGTATACAGTGCTGCTTGAAAGTTTGTACTTTTCTATATTTGTGCATAAATATGACCCAAAACATCATCAGATTTTCATTTAAGTCCTGAAAGTAGACGAAGAGAACCCAATCAAACAAGAGAGAGAAAAATATTTTCTTTGTCATTTATTTATTGAGAAAAATGATCCAGTGTTACATATCTGTGCGTTGCAAACGCATGTGAATCTTTGCTTTCAGTATTTGGTGTGACCCCCTGTTGCTGCAGTAACTGAAGGTAAAGTTTCTTGTAAATGCTGATCAGTCCTGCACAATAACATGTAGGAGTTTTAGCCCATTCCACTTCAACTCTGTGATGTTGGTGGGTTTAATCCTATGAACTGCTTGCTTAGGTCCTTCCTTCATTTGAATTGGATTAAGGTCTGGACTTTGACTCAGTCATTCCACAACATTAACTTTGTTCTTCTTTAACCATTCTTTGGTAGAATGACTTGTGTGCTTGTGGTTGGTGTCTTGCTGCATGACCCACGTTTCTTGAGACTCTGTTCTTAAACAGATGTGCTGACGTTTTCCTTTAGAATTTGTTGGTATAATTTAGAATTCATTGTTCTATCATTGTTCTATCAATGATGGCAGGCTGTCCTGGCCAAGTTGCAGCAAAACAGGCCCAAGCCATGACACCACCACCACCATGTTTCACAGATGGGATACGATTCTTAGGCTGGAATGCAGTGTGTTCTTTTCTCTGAATATAATAGCTTCTCATTTAAACCAATAAGTTTTATTTTGGGTTCATCCATCCATTAAACCTTTCTCCAATAGTCCTCTGGCTTGTCCACATGATCTTTAGCAAGCAATTTTCTTTTTGGAGAACAGTGGCTTTCTTCTTACGACTCCACACCATGGTTGTTCAGTGTTCTCCTGATGGTGGGCTCATTAACATTAGCCAATGTGAGAAAGGCCTTTAGTTGCTTAGAAGTTACCCTGAGAACTTTTGCAACCTCGCAGACTATTACACGTTCTGCTTTGGAGTGATCTTTGTTGGTCTACCACTTCTCGGGAAGGTATCAGTGGTCTTGAATTTCCTCCATTTGTACACAATCTGTCTGACTGTGGATTTGTGGAGTCCAAACTCTTTAGAGATGGTTTTGTAATCTTTTCTAGTCTGATGAGCAACATCAACTCTTTTTCCGAGGTCCTCAGTAATCTCCTTTGTTCATGACATGATTCACTTCCACAAACATGATCAGACTTTGATAGATCCCTGTTCTTTGAAAAAAAACAGGTCACGTACTGGTAGGGCTGTGCGATATGACGATATATATCGGATGGACGAAATAAAAAGTCTATCGTTTCATATTATGCTCTATCGTTTATTTCGTGGTGTCGCAAAATACATTGTTTACGGTACCTTTTCATCATTTGGATGACTGCGTGAAGAAGAAGCAGGTGGCTCCGAGTAGGAGCACGATCAGACACGACAAAACAAGGAGCTCGTTCCTAAATGAGGGACTACATCTGTAGCATGGACAGGGGCGGACTGGCCATCGGGAGAACCGGGAGAATTCCCGGTGGCCTGGCAGCCAATTTGGCCCGCTGCCCTGCATTTTTAATTTTTTTTTATAATTTATTATTATTTTTTTATATTGTTGTTTTTGTTGCCTACCGAATGTACTAAAGTGATTATTTCCGAATTCGCAATGCAATAATAAAACTCTAATAAAAATCATGTCTTGACTGGTAATGCGATTCACCTCGGGCGCGCTCCGCGTATCCGCGCGTCCGCCAAAATGACGCGAGACTCTAGAATGGAGTGGAAGTGCCCAGGTGCAGCAGAGAGGCAAAACTGTCCTGTTCAGGGCTTCAAGTGCAGGTCAGTTACATCTGTAAATAGACTATTGTAGTTTTATCTTTGTTTACTTAGTTAAACATTAAACTGCTAGCAAATGTTAGTAGTAGCAGCAGTCAATTACTGCAAACTTAACAAAAGGACATAATAACTATTGTAAATAGAAGAAATTTAGCAGACAAATATTCACAGTTTTATAATGGGTTTAGGAGGAGTTATGGCAGACAACAACACAACCCTTAGGAAAATTAACCGTGGTTTTACTAAAAATAAAACCAAAAAACATGATTACTATAGTTAAACCATGGTAACCACAAATTAATACTTTTTCCGCGGTTGCAAACGATATAGTTTCACCATGGTATTTGTAATAAAACTCTGGTTATACAAATAGTAATCAATCCACCAAAAACATGGTTACTTTTACCATAGGCCTAATTATACCATGGTTAATTTTCCTTAGGACAAAACATGACCCGTGATAATGCAAAAACATATTCGATTTTAAGATTGTTCTATAAAGATATATTCAAGATGAATTATTGTGCTATTATTGTGCTAATTTTGACAAGATAAAACAATAATGTAATACTTATTTTTTTCTAAAATAAATGTATACTATGTGCAAACAAATTACAATGAGGTGTCTGTTTTGCAACAAGGTGCTGGAAAAGTGACAGGTGCATGAAAATGAGTGAAAAAAGTAAACATACACATGAGAGAGAGAGAGAGATGTCAGGGAAGATGAAGAGACTAAAAAGGAAAATGGAAGTTCAAAAGATAACCTTTAATTATTTTGCATGGCCCCAGCCTAGGAATTGAAACTTTTGTATGCAATGATGATGATGGCCATACAAAAACATATTGTTGTCCGGTTTCAAAATTTGTTGTGGGTGTATGGGATGGCCTGGATGAGAGTGAGATTTCCCGGCCTGAAATTTTGTCCCAGTCCGCCCCTGAGCATGGACACGTGTTTTTAAGCACTGCAGTTTTAAAACAACCGATTTTAAGCCGTTGAAACACAAACAACAGAGTTATATGCGTGCGCCGTCTCTGTTTCTGTGAGAGGAGTGCGCTTTTTTTGCCGCTTTATTGGCTTTGAACAATTACATAAACACACTTGTATGCGTAAGAATCCCTGTCTTTGCAATTATCCTCATAAAGACAGTGATTTAGGTCTTAAGAGAGAAAACAGCTGAAAAAAAATGCATGTGTAACAGTATATTGGATCCGGACTTCGGTCTTAAAGGGGAAGCGCTCCAATATTCGTCCTGTCTGCCATTAATCAAACAACAATCTCTCACTGCTCTTGACTATATCACTTTTGTAACTTTAATAAGAATAAATTAAAAATAATAATATATTTATATATAGCCTATGTATAGAATCTATACACAATACACGTTAATTATATCTATCTAATTAACACAGTGAAGACTAATTAATTTACACAATGTGTAGCGTTTCTTATTTATGTAGGTTTTTGTCCTATTGCTTGCAATTAGTTTCTTAACCTTATTTCATCACTGATTGTTTATCTTCAGTGAGCTTGAGTTTTTTGGGGGGTTTTTTGTATTCAGTTAAATTTAATTTCACTTTATTGTTGTAATTTCTTCCAAAAAAGTTTTGCATCCAATAGCGTTTACTTTCTAACATTAATTCACATCAATACACATTACACAATACAACACATACACACACACACACACACAAAGGCATGTTCGTACACAGCTTTTTTGTTTTATATTGTATTTTTTTATATTGTATTACATTTCTATTAGTTTGATATTGACATTGGTGACAAGGATTATGAAAATTCTATGGAATCAATGATTACAAAAAAAAAAATGTAAAAAAAAAAAAAACATACCGTGATATATATTGTTATCGTGATATAGAATTAGTCATATCGTGATATAAGATTTTTGTCATATCGCCCACCCCTACGTACTGATATTTGATAGTCATTGCACTGACTCAAAACACCTCTGCACAGATGGACTCTAATTTAACTGCTAATCCAAGAGATTCACATACTTTTGCCACTCACAGATATGCAATATTGGATCATTATCCAGTTGTTTGATTGGGTTCTCTTTGTCTACTTTCAAGACTTGTGCGAAAATCTGATGATGTTTTGGGTCATATTTATGCAGAAATGTAGAAAATTCTAAAGGGTTCACAAGCTTTCCAGCAGCACTGTATCTTCTGCGATAATAGGGTAAGTGTTGTTGTAATGATGTGCGATCTGACATGATTGAGTAGGCTATATTACCAAATCACACACAGAGTGCACGCACATTGATTTATTAGTCTATTAAAACTCCAGGTATTCTAAATGGTAGACTTTCACTTTAAACCTAACTGAGAACTAACAATACAATAGGCATTGCACATAACGATATATCAAGTACATATATTCATATGAATGATGAAGTCTTACCGTTGACATGCAGCATGTAGGCGTGTGGGTATCCTTCAGTATTTTCATCATGAACGAAGCAGCGGTATAATCCAGCGTCTCTCTTCTGGACACCAGTGATGGTCAGAGACACATCTCCGTCTCTGAATCCGTCCTCAGTCAGTGATACTCTGTCCTCATAACCATCGCCTGGGTTTGTGGCTCCATTTTCAGTGTAGTGAAGAGCGTTTTGTTCATAATGTAGCCACGTCACATCCCTGACACCGCTTTGAGTCTCCGCATAACACGGAAGAGTGACGTTTCCCAGCTCGACAGCAATCATGTTTATAGCAACTATGGGGGAAACAATTTAAAATTTAACTTATATTACTCACAGTAAGTTCAACTACTCATGCTATAATGCATGTTCTAAAGCGTGTCTAATGTGAGGCAAACAAACACTCACCTACAACCTCCAGCATAACTTGCTTGATAAAGCCATCACAGCTGCACATGTATTGGCCCTGGTCATTGTATTTTGCTGACTTGAGAAACAGAGAGTAGTTTTTATCACGCATGACTGCAAATCGTTCTCGAAAACTTTCTTCTATGATGCATTTGTTCTTTAGGCATTCAGCAACAGTTGCTTGTATAGGTAAGGTCTTCCTCCACATGACCTTTTCACCACTGCAGCAGGGAAGTGATGTCGGGTGATTCAGAACCACAAAAACAGAGGAAATGCCTGTGAAGATAACAAAAACATTATAAATGTCTTAAATACCACATCGGTTTGCATATAATTTGCAAAAATAACAGAAATCATAAAAACATGATTAAAAAAAACTTTATTCCATATTGCTCTGATTAAGCTATTTGACAACAGATGCATATTCCACTATGACTGGTCAGGAACGCCCCGGAAACTGAGCTGAGACAAATGTCTATTTGTAGACACAGCGCAGTTAAATAATAATTAGCATAAAAGCATTATTAAGTTGCATTAAAAGAAAATAAAGTGACCTACCAGTTAGAAAAAAATGCAAGAATCCAATAAATCTTCATGGCTATATGCACTGAAACAATTTAACAAATATTATATTTCATGTTAGTCATACAGGACATTTTGAAGGTCTTGTGACTCAAACGCTTGCTTCATATGTCAGAACGAGTGTCCAGATCATATTTCTTGGCGATGCATTCTTGTTGCTTTCCTGGACATTGTAATTAATATTCATGAGCCAATAAATTACAACTGAATGACAACACTTAGAAATTTTAATAGACAATAAATTGAAAATGTAAAGTTAAGAGTAAGAAAATAATATTTGTTATGTAAATGAAATCACATCTGACCAATGGAGACAATTGTCTGAGCCACAAACCTCCTTCAGGAAATGTGTGGGCTTATGCATAAGGGGAACTATTTTTATTTTATTTTCATATTAATATAAAACTTCTGTATGCTTCTCACATTTTGTAATAGATTTAATAATTCATAGGCCTGTTACTTTTGAGCACTATATATTAGACCAATCAAATATCACAGATTTAAAAGCACAAAAGTAAAATTGATTGATGTAAGCCCATTTAATTACAATATAGGCCTGTATATACTGTAATTCACAGAAAGATATAGTGTATTTATTCAGTGTATAGATGAGTCTCTTTGACTAGAATTCTGTTACTTGATTTGTCAGTAATTATTCAACTAAATTGTCAAAATGCACATTTTCATAGAATATTTTGTGTTTTGTTTTACATTGACAGTTTTAAAAAACAAAAATCAAATAAAAATGAATCAATAAATGTCTAATATATTTTATCGCTTATTTTATTTACCCAGGGGGTCAACATTTTCAATTTTGTGCAATAACAACCAACTTTACAAATGTTTTAGAATCTATCAGATGATGCATCAACTCACTGGGCTGCTATGTACACTTCAGGTAATAATATGTTATGTAGATTATTATTATTATTATTTATTTAGGAGTAACTAAGGTACAAAGGGTTAGAAAGTGCACCGCACAGGTGACTTTTGGCTTTTCAACCATTTTTTTTCTGTGTGAATAAATACACACTGTTCTTAAGGTTTCATCCTCCCCTAAATAAAAATAGGACTGGATCAGATTAATAATAAAAATATCACGATACCTGTTTGCATCAAGTGAGGTTCGGTTCTGTCAAACACTCTCATTAAAAGAAGTCCCAGGCATGATTTTTTTTTTTCCTTTTCCCGAAGAAGAAACGTTCGGAAAAGGTGTTCTGATGTCTATATGCGTGTCATAAATCCAGAAGCTTCAGTGCACCTGCTCCTCTCTGCCCTGCACTGAGTGCATTTGAGCACAAAATAACAACAAAACTGATTCCGGACAGACTTCTGAAGAGGTTTAAAGATGATACCGCTTCAAAGATCTACAGCAAAACAGAGTAATTTGGGGATAACAGAGCGAATATTCACCTAATACTAATTCCTTGCTAGAGTAAGTGGAAACTATTAGTCACCACGTGCATAACCTGATCATCAATCACGCTTCCTGAGCACAGCTCGTGACAGACTCATACTCATTACGCTCCATATGCTTTGATTAGAGGCGGCTCGTGGGTTTTACAATAGATATACTATGTCGATTAGCACAGCATTATAAAAATGTACGCCTATCATGTGTAACAGCTCAAGCTAATTAAGTTTCTAAAGGTATAGACTTTTAAGGATTTTGTTCCGTATAATAAGTGAGTAAAAACAGCAATGTTGAATAATTATGACACAGCTGTGTTATTAAAAAATCCTAGAACTCAAAAATATTACATTATACAGTGCACAGCATAAATGAGTACACCCCCTCTGAATAAATATAAAATATGTATTTTCTTAATGATCACAAATATAATTCATGGAAAGATGGCAAAATTGAAATGTATTAAACATATACTTAATAAAAATGACAAAATATATGCCAACATTTCTGTAAGATAAGTAAATTAGACAATTTAGTTTAAATGAAGGACTGCAGAAATGAGTACACCCTAGATTTAATTCAGCAAATGTATAATATTCTAGTACTTAGTATGTCCTCCAGAACTTTAAGTACACTGCTCTGACCCTTCTTGGCACTGAGTGTACAAGTTCATGACAAATTTTCACATCTGTCCTGTTTAACTCCTGGAGGACGTCCTCCTTAAATGCTCTGGTCTTTAATGGGGAGTTTTGCTCAGCTCGTCTCTACAGAATCCCCCACAGCTGCTCAAGAGTGTTAAGATTGAGTGAAATACATGTCCACTGAAGGATTTTCACCTTGGGAGAATGAATATCTTCATTGTCATGCTGAAAAAATCCCAATAATGCAGGGAATGAGGGGAGGGTAGCATCTTCTGTTTCAAGTTTTTGTATTACATCACACAGTAGTGTGTGAATTCATGACAGCGTTGATAAAGCACAACTCCCTCACACCTTCAGCACTCATTCATCCCTATACACAGGGGCGGATTTAGTGAATTGGGGGCCCCAGGCAAATATAGGAATGGGGCCCTATACATTTGCACAAATTTACCTAGATCAACCTTGAAGTTTCTTTTTTGTTGTGATGCTCGCTGCTGCACAATGGTGCCCCAGAGTTGTGTCCAATGTTTCTATGTTATAATGGGATTCTTTCATTTACATTTACATTTATTCATTTAGCAGACACTTTTATTCTTTCATGTTGTAGACCACGAAATAGCAGTTGATTTATCATTGAGATACAAGTCTTAACAAAAAACAAAATAAATTATAAAATGATAAACCTCACAATTGAACCTTTAAACCATTTTTTTTAAGAAAGGGGATGAGTCAGAAGTATAAATTATTATATTATTTAAAACGGGTTTATGTGGGTGGATTTTCGCATTGGTCTGATCAAAAACTGCAGACTGGATTATTGAAAATGCACATTCATTCTATAGTCTGCACTTTATCAGGTAAAATTTAAATTTAAATTTGTATCTGTTCTAAATGTACCTTAAATTAATACTTTTCAAGTTTTTAATACTCTAATCAACATGGGCATGGACAAATATGGATGTTTTATGCAATATATGTGTATTATTAGTGAAACCATTGTTAACATACATAGAGCATGAAGACTAGACATGTTTCAAAGGTCATAGATGTTTTTCAAAGAACTAGTTCATGTCTATTAGACACATGAAAAAAGAAGAACATAGAAATACCAGGTTCCTATTACTTCTCTTTCTTTGCACTGAGCAATTTACTGACACCAACCTGTTTATATTTTCATGACAGGACAGGGCAGCTCTTCTTCTGAACATGCAAAATGTACATTTATTATTTATTATTACATTTGTTTGCTGCTCTGTGCCACAAACTGTATTTTGATGCAGCTAAATTCTCAATAAAACTGTTTTCATTGGTATATTTTTTTCTGTTTCTGTTGTCAGACAACAGGATGAATATGAAATAGTGACTGAAACGCAACCCATTAAGACATAACCAGCTCTCCCTTACAAGATGTTAATCTGCACAAAAATCCTGATAATCGAGCCGTCGTATGATAAAATCAAATAGGCTACACATAAGATAAAGACAATATCTGTGCTGTGATGTCGACTATACTTATAATTACAACATATCTGTATTTTAACTGAAAAAACACTCTCGCTGAACAGAGCAGACGCACAGAGAGAGAGAGAGAGGTGTGTGCGCGCTGGGAAAGAGAGACCTCGCGCTCGCGCGGCAATCAACGTTAGATGCATAATATTTTCATTTGCTACAAGCAAGATACACAAGAAGCACGTTCAACTCGGACAGGCAGACGGTTGTCGTGGTAATAAACAGTGTAAACAGCAACCCTTCGCGTGTCCGCGCTTAATGCGCATCTCGTATGAAAAGCATTTTAGAGGGCCCTTGGCTTTTGGGGGCCCAAGGCAGTCGCCTACCTTTGCCTAATGGGTAAGTCCGCCCCTGCCTATATAAGAGCTTTACTAGCACTGAACATCACTGTGGGTACCAAACACTTCTCACTGTACTCCTCCTCTAGCAACACCAGAACATTTTGGATGCTTTTGGATCTGAAATGATTGACTTGGTCTCTTGAGACCAGAGTATGGATTCCCAGAAGTCTCTATTTTGTAGATATGGGTCTTGGAAGAGTTTAAATGAGTTTATTGTGCTTTGGCTACAGTAGGGTAATTCTAGTGGTGACAACAACCATGCATGTCACTTCTGCAGGCTGCGTCATACTCTGTGAGATAAAGTGTCACTCTTTTCATAGCTTTTGCTGGCTCTGAGACACTTGCATGCTATTTCTCCTGCTCTTTTTCTAGCAAAAATTGACTCATCACTAAATGAAAACTTAAAGTAAAGACCTGATTATTTCAGGAGCCTTGTCACAAGTCCATTGTTTTTGAATGTCGATGCTACTTATGCTAAATTTTTAAACTTAAAACAATAATTTGGTATTCCTCTTGTAACATTGTCCTCTTTTATGCTAAGAAATAGGTCAACTGGCACTTCTCTCACAAGTGGTTCCACTGCTGCCAGCATTAAGTCTGAGTATGATTCAGAGGACTATGAAACACTTTTAACTGTCAGGAAATGACTTGTCTTTAAAGGTTTTGGTTCAATATACTTACTGTTGATCAAAAATAGCCTTAAACCTATACAGGTTTTTTTTTTTTAGTAACTTTCAGGAGGGTGTACTCATTTTTGCAAAACAACATTTTATCACTTTGATAAGAAAATCTTATTTTGCTGAATAATTTTGACGTTCTTCTTTGGTAATTGATCAAGCAGACTTGATGGAACATTATATCTCCAAAGAACCCTAATATGTCATCTAAGTAAAGAGTAATTGCTGAATTTGTTAAGTTTTAGAGGGGGTGTACTCATTTATGCTGTGCACTGTATATTGACTTTATACCTTTTAATATGCCAGTAATCTAGATGCAATTTTAAAAAGTCCTGGATCTTTAGAAAAGCTTGTATTTGTAAAGTAGTCTCTGGGGATTGAATAATTTCGACTGCAACTGTATATACACTTGTAATTATCTATACAAAAATAAGAATAAAAGAATTCATACGCGTGTTTAATGATGTAATGTAATATAAAATTAAAATAAACAATGCAATATATTATATATACTTTTGTACATGAATTCTATTAATACCCACACTTAAAAGAAATATATTAATATGCATGTTTTGGGCATAAATAATACTAGTGAAGACATTAGAGGAGATGGAGTAACTCTTAAAATACTTGTGAAAAATTTAAGTTTAAAACGTTCAATAATCCAAACCAGCAAAAAAAGGGGAATAATAATAAAATCAATATTCACCAAAACTTTAAATTCTTCTAAAAATGTATTCAAATCATTATTTTAGAAAAATCTGGTATTACAATAGAACCACACGTTTAGGGAGCAATGTTGTTTTGACACAACATCAATGTCTTTAATAACAACCTAAAGCGTGTCATTCAATAGTTCAGAATAAAAACTACACATTTATTTATACAATGCTGAAGCCAGATGTCAGTAAAATAATAAGAATAACAACATCAAGAACACAAATCATGTTTGACTTATTAATACAGCAGCTGACAGTCAATATCGACTAAACTTGGACTTGTTGATTTCGACTGGTTAGTGACTGGTTAATTAGTAAAATAATTTTAAATGATCAAGAAGAACAAATTAATTACAGACAGAACTGATGAGAGATAGCATCACAGCACAATGTTGAGCTGATTCTGTCATTCATGTGGAGAACTCCTTCAGAGCCCAAGATTTGGTGCTGATTTCTCGTCGTAGTCTTGAATATTCCTCAGCGAGAGCCTCAAACTCCTCTCCGTAGATCTGGAAGGAGATCAGCTTAGACTCCAGCGTCTGTTTGTGCAGCTCTGAGGAGTTCAGCTCCGCTCTCAGCTTCTCCCTGAAAACAGTCACAGATCAATAACAGTGACTGATGACTCTGGTTTGCTGAAACTTTTTTTTTTTTCTTACATCTAAGGCAGTGACTCTGTTGTTGTGAAAGGGATGTGGTTTGATGCTGGTTCTATTAATTGGTATTTACTGTAATCTCTTGATGGTCTGTTTGTATTTGTTAATTATTGTTGTTGATCACTGAGGAGTTGCCACAGATACAAAAAGAATTTCCGAAAGGATAATAATAAACTTGAAACTTAAACTGAAACTGACTCGAGACCGAACAGACAATATAAAACATCATTATAACATATTTTCCTTAAAAATACTGCACTGATGAATACTGCAAAACATGATCAGGAATGTGCTTTAAAATATATAGGGTTTCCATAATTCCTTCCTAACCGACATAATTATACTGATTAGGCTTAATCTATTTTAATTTCAGTTGTAGTTTCTATTTATTTTCAGTTAGTAATTTCAGTGTTTCAATGTAAACTCATTTCAGTATTAATGAGATACTATTATAGTTATTAATATTTTGAATCAGTTTTTATTTTTATAATTTCTGTTTTTATTTTTGTATTTTAATTTCTGTTTTTACTTTGAGTAATTTTGTTATGCGTTTTGGTAATTTCATTAGTTTTTGTTTTTCGTGTCTATATTGTTTTTATTATTTTTTTATTTCAGTTTTAGTTATTTTAGTACATCAAGTTAAATTGAATTGAGAAATGTTGCAATCAGCAACTCGCTGAACTAAAAATGTTTATATTATATACAATAAATACGGGTGCATCTCAATAAATTAGAATGTCGTGGAAAAAGTTCATTTTTTCTTGTAACTTATTTCAAAAAGTGAAAGTTTCATATATTTTAGATTCATTACATGTAAAGTAAAACAATTCAAAAGTTTTTTATTTTTTTAATTTTGATGATTAGAGCTTACAGCTCATGAAAGTCAAAAATTAGTAAATATTAGAATATTTACATTTGAGTTTCAATAAATGACCATCCATACAGTATAAATTCTGGGTATCTCTTGTTCTTTGAAACCACAATAATGGAGAAGACTGCTGACTTGGCAATGATCCAGAAGACGAACATTGACACCCTCCACAAAGAGGGTAAGTCACAGAAGGTCATTTCTGAAAGGTGTGGCTGTTTACAGAGTGCTGTATCAAAGCATATTAAAAGCTAAGTTGACTGGAAGGAAGAATTTGGGTAGGAAAAGGTGCACAAGCAACAAGGATGACCGCAAGCTTGAGAATACAGTCAAGCAAAGCTGATTCAAACACTTGTGAGAGCTTCACAAGGAGTGGACTGAAGCTGGAGTCAGTGCATCAAGAGTCACCACGCTCAGACGTCTTCAGGAAAAGGGCTACCAAGCCACTTCTGAACCAGAGACAACGTCAGAAGCGTCTTACCTGGGCTGTGGAGAAAAAGATCTGGACTGTTGCTCAGTGGTCCAAAGTCCTCTTTTCAGATGAAAGTAAATTTTGCATTTAATTTGGAAATCAAGGTCCCAGAGTCTGGAGGAAGAGTAGAGAGGCACAGAATCCATGTTGCTTGAAGTCCAGTGTGAAGTTTCCACAGTCAGTGATGATTTGGGCTGCCATGTCATCTGCTGGTGTTGGTCCACTGTGTTTTCTGAAGTCCACAGTCAACGCAGCCATCTACCAGGAAATTTTAGAGCACTTCATGCTTCCTTCTGCTGACAAGCTTTATGGAGATGCTGATTTCATTTTCCAGCAGGACTTGGCACCTGCCCACACTGCCAAAGGTACCAAAAGCTGGTTCAATGACCATGGTGTTACTGTGCTTGATTGGCCAGCAAACTCGCCTGACCTGAACCCCATAGAGAATCTATGGGTATTGTCAAGAGGAAGATGAGAGACACCAGACCCAACAATGCAGATGAGCTGAAGGCCACTGTCAAAGAAACCTGGGCTTCCATACCACCTCAGCAGTGCCACAAACTGATCACCTCCATGCCACGCCGAATTGAGGCAGTAATTAAAGCAAAAGGAGCCCCTACCAAGTATTGAGTACATATACAGTAAATGAACATACTTTCCAGAAGGCCAACAATTCACTAAAAATGTTTTTTTATTGGTCTTATGAAGTATTCTAATTTGTTGAGATGAATTGGTGGGTTTTTGTTAAATGTGAGCCTAAATCATCACAATTAAAAGAACCAAAGACTTAAACTACTTCAGTCTGTGTGCATTGAATTTATTTAATACACGAGTTTCACAATTTGAGTTGAATTACTGAAATAAATGAACTTTTCCACAACATTCTAATTTATTGAGATGCACCTGTAGTAGGTCATCCGGGTATTTCATGCATACAGAAAATTTGCATACTATGCACAGCATACATACTGGATGTTGCAGAAATAGTAAGAGTAGTATGATAGTATGGCATTTCAAACACAGCCTGGGTCTCTTCTTCTTCTTCTACTGGTGTTAATGGTGGTTGGCACACCAAATTGAATGGTGCATTCCCGATACCTACTGGATAGGAGTGTGGAGCGCATAATGGTTGGGAAGTTGGGAACCAATAACACCGATGACAATGGGGAGGGGACAGAGAAGGGAGAAAAAAATTATAAAAAAATAAATAAAATACTAACAAAAATGTATTTAAAAAAAACTTTAGTTTAATACACCGGTATCTTACATTCTATTGATCAGTTTTGTTTCTTTTAAGAAAATAATTAATTCATGAAATGTTCTTGATTGTGTTGAGCCATTTCCTAACAGAATCTGCGATGACAGATTATTTATACCCAAAGAGCTTAACACTTGAATAAGTTGAAATCTTGCTCTTTCATACGCATCACACTCTATAAGTACATGTTCTATTGATTCAGCATGACCACATCTATCACAATTTCCATTTTCATGCTTCCCCATTCTATAAAGACATCGATTCAACAGTGTCCAATACACATTCTTGACATTAAAACGTCATCTTTTCTGTTGCCAAACTTTCTTCTTTCTTGGCCTACCTTCTCTTTTTTTTGTTATCAAGAATTTTTATTTTTCACACACAACACAACATAATATCCAAAATACAACAAAACAAAACAACAGACACATACTCAACATCTCAAGGTCCAATCAAAAGGGAGGGAGAGAGGGAAGGACAACAAGAACACAAAAGTCACTCCTTTATACGATCACGTCTGTCCAACAAAAAACACTGCCAAGCATCAATGGTCGAAGGCCTGGCCCCACCGACTGTACGTTCACATGACACTATTTGCAGGAGGCTACGGATCCAATATGTTTTTCTACACGCGTGTAAAAAAACAAAAACAACATAAAAATATGAACAACCGACAACCATAAACAAGAAACAACTCAGACCGCACATTACCGAGAACATGGGTCTGACTGAGCAATAAAAAAACAGTGATAGTTCGTGACCGATCCACTCCAACGCAAGACATGTCTCCCGAAAGGCTCACACAGCCATTTTTTTTATTAATTAAACCTACTCTCCATTAGTCCCCTCCAAAAAAGAAAGAAGGAGTGTCAGTCTTACCAGCAAAGAGATCGTTGTACCGGATAAATAAGGACAATATCCCAGTAGGAGAGAGGAGAGAAGAAAACGCAAAAAATAGGTTTAGCAAGCGTCCATGTCCATCCTGGCATCATCCCCTTCTGGGCAGCTAGGGCCAAGTCCATCCCGGCCGTCACGCCCCTCCCGTCCAGCTGGAGAAACAGCGACCGCTGCTCCCCCGTCGTCCCCCCGCAGAGCTGCGGCATACGACTTCTGCTGAGACATGGAGCTGATAAAATCCTCCGCTTTCTGAGGGGAATCGTAGCTTCTCTGTTCCCCTTTGTGCCGTAGCTTAATTACCACCGGATAGATGAGGAAGGGCTGGAGACCAAGCGCTGTCATCTTCTTCAAAACCGGACCAAATGCCTTTCTCCTGATCGCTGTAGCCGGACTAAAGTCGGGAAAAAACAGCAGTGTGACATTGCTCTGCGAGCATTTCACCGGATAGGCCTGCCGAGCACCCTTCAGGATATCTGATCTGTCATGCCATCTCAGTACACCGAAGATGAGAGTGCGCGGCCGATGGGAGCCGCTCCCTCCGTCATACACGCGATGCGCCCGATCAATCTCAATGTCACGGCCCCCCAAGGAAGGAATCCACTTGGAAAGATTAGCTCGGAGGAAACCAGCTGCGTCTGGACCCTCCATCCCTTCCGGGAGCCCCACCAGTCTAACGTTGTTCCTCCTGCACCTGTCCTCGATATCTGTCATCTTCTCGGTGAGTCGCTCCGGCTGATCCTTTAAGTCCGTGACTGTTCTCTTATCTTCACGCGCCGCTGCCTGAACAGAATCAACGCGGTCACGTGTCTGCTTTGCCGTGGTAACTATGGCCTCAAACTCCTCTCTTAGCTCTTTAACAGACTTATTGGTCGCTTGTATGTCCTCACGCAGTTCACGCAATGCAGGAATCAGCACCGAGTCCATCGCATCTCTCACTGCCGAATTCACAACCGAATTCAAAGTGCTTTGGTGTTCTTTAAATGCTAGTTCAATGCGGTTAGCAATAGCCTCACCGAGGTCTTCTCTGGAGATGGCTGAATCTCTGAATTTTTTCTTCATTGGCGATTGCTCAATCTCTCTTTTCCGATCCCCTTTGTCTGCCTTAGCACTCATGATGGGTCCAATGCAGAGTGGTTTAAATTTTACTGACAGGATCGTAAAATATGTGGCAAAGTGAGCGGAGCAAAAGACTAAGCCTGCATCGCCGTCGAGGGGTCACGTGATCCTCGACCTACCTTCTCTTGAATGTGATATAAGTGTCTACCTTTTATTCCACTATCCCACTCCTTCTGCCATTTCTTTCTTATTTCTTTTGCAATTAACCCTTTTACTTCTGTTTTACTCATTGACAATTTAATGTCAATTTGTGCATGTTTCTAAGCCCGTTTAGCCAGATGGTCGGCCTCCTCATTTCCTTCCACACCCATATGTGATGGTACCCACATGAAGTTTACTATAATTCCAGCTTGTCTTATTCTAAATAAACTCTGCATCACTTCAAATATCATATCTTGTCTTGCTATTGCAATTCCACTTAACAAGTCATTTAAAACTGAAAGGGAGTCTGTGCAAATTACTGATCTTATTGGTTGTACTTCTTCTATCCACTGAAGAGGTAGATATATTGCTATAAATCTCTGTAGATTTTCTATGGGGTTAAGGTCAGGCGAGTTTGCTGGCCAATTAAGAACAGGGATACCATGGTCCTTAAACCAGGTACTGGTAGCTTTGGCACTGTGTGCAGGTGCCAAGTCCTGTTGGAAAATGAAATCTGCATCTCCATAAAGTTGGTCAGCAGCAGGAAGCATGAAGTGCTCTAAAACTTCCTGGTATACGGCTGTGTTGACCTTGGACCTCAGAAAACACAGTGGACCAACACCAGCAGATGACATGGCACCCCAAACCATCACTGACTGTGGAAACTTTACACTGGACCTCAAGCAACGCGGATTCTGTGACTCTCCTCTCTTCCTCCAGACTCTGGGACCCTGATTTCCAAAGGAAATGCAAAATTTACTTTCATCAGAGAACATAACTTTGGACCACAAAGCAGCAGTCCAGTCCTTTTCGTCTTTAGCCCAGGCGAGATGCTTCTGACGCTGTCTGTTGTTTAAGAGTGGCTTGACACAAGGAATGTGAACAGCCAGCCTCTTTTGCAATGACCTTTTGTGTCTTGCCCTAATTGTGCAAGGTGTCAATGGTCGTCTTTTGGACAACTGTCAAGTCAGCAGTCTTCCCCATGATTGTGTAGCCTACAGAAATAGACTGAGAGACCATTTAAAGGCCTTTGCAGGTGTTTTGAGTTAATTAGCTGATTAGAGTGTGGCACCACGTGTCTTCAATATTGAACCTTTTCACAATATTCTAATTTTCTGAGATACTGAATTTGGGGGTTTCATTAGTTGTCACTTATAATCATCAAAATTAAAAGAAATAAACACTTGAAATATATCAGTCTGTGTGGAATGAATGTATACATTATACAAGTTTCACTTTTTGAATGGAATTAGTGAAATAAATCAACTTTTTGATGATATTCTAATTATAGGAGCACCTGTATATATACACACACACACACATTTACATTTAGTCATGTAACAGATGCTTTTATCCAAAGCGACTTACAAATGAGGACAATAGAAGCAATCAAAACCAACAAAAGAGCAATGATATACAAGTGCTATAACAAGTCTCAGTTAGCTTAACACAGTATACATAGCAAGGTGTTTTAATTTTTACAATAAATAAAAAGAAAAGAGATAGAATAGAAAAAGAATAGAGCAAGCTAGTATTAGAGGCCTTTTTGCTTGTGGTCTGCAAACACTGCTCACCCCTGGTGGAATTTATGATTATTAAGTGTCGGCTGTTCTATCTACCGAGGGAATATACAGCCATACTGCTCATTGCTATATACATCCCTCCCAGCTCCAACAACAACAACAGGAGTGAGGCACTAAATGATCTGTACCAGCACATCAGTGGGCAGCAGACAGCCCACCCAGATGCTTTTCTCATCTTGGCTGGGGATTTCAACCACGCAGACTTAAAGAGTGTGTTCCCAAAAATTCACCAACACGTAGACTTTCCAACAAAGGGAAAAAAATACTCTGAAAAAATACTTTGTTTAGGCAAGGCAAGGCAAGTTTATTTATATAGCACATTTCATACACGGTGGTAATTCAAAGTGCTTTACATAAAAGAAAGTGAAAATCATTCACAGCAATAAAAACAAGGAATTAAAAATAATAAAACAAGGAATTTTAAAATGTTAAATTGAATTTGAAATTGAAATTTAAAAGAAATTGATTTAAATTGAAATTTAAAACAGTTAAATAGAAAAGGAATATACATAAAATACAATGCAGTCAGTTCGGACGTAGCACAGTGCTCATTCAACAAATGCACAGCTAAATAGATGAGTTTTGAGACTGGATTTAAATGTGGCTAATGTTTTAGCACATCTGATCTCTTCTGGAAGCTGGTTCCAGCTGCGGGCTGCATAATAGCTAAAAGCGGACTCCCCTTGTTTTGTGTGAACCCTTGGTATTTCTAACTGACTCAATCCTAATGATCTGAGTGGTCTGTTAGGTTTATATTCAGTGAGCATATCTGCAATTTATTTAGGTCCTAGGCCATTGAGTGACTTATAAACAAGTAAAAGTACTTTAAAATCAATCCTAAATGTAACTGGAAACCAGTGAAAGGACCTGAGGACTGGTGTGATATGCTCAGATTTTCTGGTTCTAGTCAGAATCCTGGCAGCAGCGTTCTGGATGAGCTGCAGCTGTCTAATGGTCTTCTTTGGAAGGCCGGTGAGGAGACCATTACAATAATCCACCCTGCTGGTGATAAAGGCATGAACAAGTTTCTCCAAGTCTTGACTGGAAACAAAACATCTAATTCTTGCAATGTTTTTGAGATGATAGTATGCTGATTTAGTTACTGCTTTGACATGACTACTAAAACTAAGGTCTGTCTCCAGAATCACCCCAAGATTTCTGACTTGATTTTTAGTTGTTTGACCCCTAGAGTCAAGGTATGCATTAACCTTGAGAACTTCATCTTTGTTTCCAAATGCAATGACTTCAGTTTTCTCCTTGTTTAACTGAAGAAAGTTTTGGCACATCCAACTGTTAATTACATCAATGCATTGGCAGAGGGAGTCAATGGGGTTATAATCATTTGGAGATAAGGCTAGGTAGAATGCTCTCTGGGTGGTTTACACCACCCAGAGAGGAGCTTACAAGGCCCTACCCCTCCCCCAAAAAAGACTTGCTGTTCATAAACTTCAGTTCAGCATTCAACACAATCATCCCTCAACAGCTCATTCATAAATTGGTCCAGCTGGGGCTCAATACGTCGCTGTGCAACTGGCTGTTGGACTTTCTGACCTGGAGACCTCAGGCAGTACGGGTCGGCATTAACACATCCAGCACCATCACACTGAACACAGGGGCCCCCCAAGAATGTGTGCTGAGCCCCCTCCTCTTCACTCTGCTGACCCATGACTGCAAACCGTCAAACAACTCCAACCTCTTCATTAAATTTGCGGATGACACGACTGGTGGGTCTCATCAGCAACAGAGATGAGACAAACTACAGGAGCGAGGTGAGCCGCCTGGCCGGCTGGTGCAGTGACAACAATCTCTCTCTGAATGTGGAGAAGACGAAGGAGATTGTTGTTGACTTCAGGAGAGTGCACTCTCTGCATGCTGCTCTGACCATCAATGGTGCGACCGTGGAGAGAGTGAGCAGCACCAAGTTCCTGGGTGTACACATCACAGAGGACCTCTCCTGGACCAACAACACTGCAGCACTAGCCAAGAAAGCACAGCAGCGTCTCTACTTCCTCCGCAAACTCAGAAGAGCCAGAGCCCGGACCCCATCATGTGCACCTTCTACAGAGGCACCATCGAGAGTATTCTGACTAGCTGCATCACTGTGTGGTATGGCGCTTGCAACGCGTCCTGCCGCAAGTCCCTTCAACGGATAGTGAGAACAGCTGAGAATATCGTTGGTGTCTCTCTCCCCTCCCTCCAGGACATCTACAGCACCCGTCTCACCCGCAAAGCCCTCTGCATTGCAGGTGATCCCACCCACCCAACACACAGCTTTTCAGTCTGCTGCCATCAGGGAGGAGACTGCGGAGTCTCCAGGCGAGGACCAGCAGACTGAAGGACAGCTTCATCCATCAGGCCAACAGGAAGCTCAACTCCTTCCCGTCCTTGTCCCCCCTCTTACCCCACCCCCACCACTCAGTAGTGTGTTATTTTTATATATATATATATATATATATATATATATATATATATATATATATATATATATACACACAAACCCGATTCCAAAAAAGTTGGGACACTGTACAAATTGTGAATTAAAACAGAATGCAATGATGTGGAAGTTTCAAATTTCAATATTTTATTCAGAATACAACATAGATGACATATCAAATATGTTTAAACTGAGAAAATTTATCATTTTAAGGGAAAAATAAGTTGATTTTAAATTTCATGGCATCAACACATCTCAAAAAAGTTGGGACAAGGCCATGTTTACCACTGTGTGGCATCCCCTCTTCTTTTTATAACAGTCTGCAAACGTCTGGGGACTGAGGAGACAAGTTGCTCAAGTTTAGGAATAGGAATGTTGTCCCATTCTTGTCTAATACAGGCTTCTAGTTGCTCAACTGTCTTAGGTCTTCTTTGTCGCATCTTCCTCTTTATGATGCGCCAAGTGTTTTCTATGGGTGAAAGATCTGGACTGCAGGCTGGCCATTTCAGTACCTGGATCCTTCTTCTACGCAGCCATGATGTTGTAATTGATGCAGTATGTGGTCTGGCATTGTCATGTTGGAAAATGCAAGGTCTTCCCTGAAAGAGACGACGTCTGGATGGGAGCATATGTTGTTCTAGAACTTGGATATACCTTTCAGCATTGATGGTGCCTTTCCAGATGTGTAAGCTGCCCATGCCACACGCACTCATGCAACCCCATACCATCAGAGATGCAGGCTTCTGAACTGAGCGCTGATAACAACTTGGGTTGTCCTTGTCCTCTTTAGTCCGGATGACATGGCGTCCCAGTTTTCCAAAAAGAATTTAAAATTTTGATTCGTCTGACCACAGAACAGTTTTCCACTTTGCCACAGTCCATTTTAAATGAGCCTTGGCCCAGAGAAAACGCCTGCGCTTCTGGATCATGTTTAGATATGGCTTCTTTTTTGACCTATAGAGTTTTAGCCAGCAACGGCGAATGGCACGGTGGATTGTGTTCACCGACAATGTTTTCTGGAAGTATTCCTGAGCCCATGTTGTGATTTCCATTACAGTAGCATTCCTGTATGTGATGCAGTGCCGTCTAAGGGCCCGAAGATCACGGGCATCCAGTATGGTTTTCCGGCCTTGACCCTTACGCACAGAGATTGTTCCAGATTCTCTGAATCTTTGGATGATATTATGCACTGTAGATGATGATAACTTCAAACTCTTTGCAATTTTTCTCTGAGAAACTCCTTTCTGATATTGCTCCACTATTTTTCGCCGCAGCATTGGGGGAATTGGTGATCCTCTTCCCATCTTGACTTCTGAGAGACACTGCCACCCTGAGAGGCTCTTTTTATACCCAATCATGTTGCCAATTGACCTAATAAGTTGCAAATTGGTCCTCCAGCTGTTCCTTATATATACACATTTAACTTTTCCGGCCTCTTATTGCTACCTGTCCCAACTTTTTTGGAATGTGTAGCTCTCATGAAATCCAAAATGAGCCAATATTTGGCATGACATTTCAAAATGTCTCACTTTCAACATTTGATATGTTATCTATATTCTATTGTGAATAAAATATAAGTTTATGAGATTTGTAAATTATTGTATTCCTTTTTTATTCACAATTTGTACAGTGTCCCAACTTTTTTGGAATCGGGTTTGTGTATATATATATATGCGCTATGTGCATTTCTTCATTCATACACATTCTCAATATTGACTGAAAAAAAAAAAAAAGAGTGAATGGTCAATGTTGGAGACCATAGGGGAGGACTGCAAGAGACCACTAAAATTCTGTTATTTCTGTTATCATCAGATCTGTTGTTCTCATGGACTCATAAATTGATCATTAAGAGATAGAAATATCTTAAAAATAAAAAACTCTTGCAGGAGAAGCGATATTAAAAGTCTTGCATTGAATGTTGTCTTTTTACATTTTGTGCTCTCTATCCACAGGAAAAGTGTGTTAACTCGGCACAGAACTGAACTCACACAGTGAAACAACAGTGTTCAAAATATTCTGTGGTCCCAAGATGGCAGTTTTCATATTTTGTACTTGTGCATCAAACAAGCAGCTGCCAAGCTTCATGAATGACTCTAACAATCATGTTTCTGTGTTTGAGTCAGTTTCATTATTAGACAGACTGTAATCGTTCATCATCAGGTTTGACTGTTCATAGATCTCTTCTTCAGGATAAAAAGGATGAGTTGAAAGCTTTTGGTCACTCTCCTGTACGGGCTCGTGATCTGTAGTTTCCACTGAGGGTGATGCCTTCTTCTTACGGCATAAAAGAATGAGAAGAAAGCAAATGAAGAGAGAGAAAGATAAGATCAGTCCAATGCGAGCTCGTTTCTCATTGTTGCTGTCCTCAGTTTGTTCTCCTCCTGCACCGGTGAGCTTTTCTGCATGAGATTAAACAGCAGAACTAGCACACAGTGTTTGTTCATTTTTTAAAGTGTATTTTCATTTTGGGAAAATTTGGCTTTTATTTCATTACATTTCAAAGCTTTATATGCTTAATAATTTTCTTGATATTTCAAACTGAAGAAATCTGGACCCAGCAACAATGTCTTTTCAGCTAATTATTTTCAATGAACCTCATAATCGTTTAATAGCTTATTGACTGCTGGCTAATTGACGACTCATAATAATTAATTATAATGTCAGACTGAGCTCCAACCAGGGTTATTATATTTGACTAAAACTAAAACTGAAATTAAAGTCATACGTTAGTTAATTGAAACAAACTAAATAAACATTAACTAAAATAAAGTTTTTTTTTTCTTTTTCCAATTTCAGCTAGAAGCCAAGGTAACATTTCTCATTTTAACTTAGTTTAACTTGAATACTAAAATTAAAACAAAAATCGATTAGATTTAAATGATTAATTATATTCAAATTAATTAATTATTAAATAACTACATAGACATACTAAAAATATTTTTAAAAAAAATGACAAAAACAACAAAATTACTAAAACTAAAAATTCAAATGAAAATATATTTAAAAAAACTATAATGGCATATAAATGATAATAAAACAGCACTAGCTGCAACTGTCACTTATGTAATGTTGTTGTAGATTTTTTTAAAATCACACTATTTTACAAACAAATCTTACCTATCTAATCTTCACAAATAGTAGGCTATTTATGATTTTCCTGGTGTAATATTTAATCTAGGATTCTGTATTTCAACTCAATGTGATTTATGCACCACTATAAAATAGTGATACTCTATAAATGAATTTCGCTGTTGCTTAGACATCACTCCCATATAAAATGTATAACATTAGTAGTAAAACCAGCCAGATAAATTAATGTGAATAATGTAACATTAATCTAAAACCTAATTGAGAACTAACAATACAATAGTCATTGCATATAATGATATATCAAGTACATATATTCATATGAATGATGAGGTCTTACCGTTGACATGCAGCATGTAGGCGTGAGGGTATCCTTTAGTATTTTCCTCCTGAACGAAGCAGCGGTATAATCCTGTGTCTCTCTTCTGGACACCAGTGATGGTCAGAGACACATCTCCGTCTCTGAATCCGTCCTCAGTCAGTGATACTCTGTCCTCATAACCATCGCCTGGGTTTGTGGCTCCATTTTCAGTGTAGTGAAGAGTGTTTTGTTCATTATGTAGCCACGTCACATCCCTGACACCGCTTTGAGTCTCCGCATAACACGGGAGAGTGACGTTTCCCAGCTCGACAGCTGTCACGTTTATAGCAACTATGGGGAAAACAATTTAAAATGTAACTTATATTACTCACAGTAAGTTCAGCTACTCATGCTATTTAAAGCATTATCTAAAGTGTCACTACGGTGAACGAGAAGTGCACAACAAATCACAATTCTGAAAACAATAAATTACAAACGCAAATGCAGATCTAAAAAACAAAATAATTCAGAAAACACAACAAATCTGAATGCAAAATACCAAGTCAGAAAACACACAAATCAAAGTAGGCTATAGGTCTTTGCGGACCAAAAAGGGGGCGTTTCTCAAACGTTCAATGTCATGCCTGAATACTGCCTGATAAAGTAGCAATTATGAGAGCCGCACAGCTTTGTGTACAGCCAACGCAATCTCACGGCAATTCGTACATATTTTACGAGGTGGCTAATTCGTACAACCTCACTCGTACGATTTACTACGATTTGTCTAAACCCCAGTGACGGTTAGGTTTAGGGGCGGGGTTAGGTGTAGGTCATTCGTACAAATTCATACGATTTGACAACTCGTAAAATACGTACGATTTAGCAAAAATCGTATGAATTTGTACGAGTGAGGTCGTACGAATACGTACGAATTAGCCACCTCGTAAAATATGTACGAATTGCCGTGAGATCGGGCTGGTACAGCTGTGACGAGGGAAACCGTTCCAAAAGTATGGAAGCCTGTTTCCACCACTGAATAAAAAATTAAAAAAGGTAATTGCGAATTTCTCAAAATTCCAAAATCCCGATTTCAGAATTGCGTGATATAAACTCGCAATTGTGAGTTAAAGTCTTAATAGTGAAATAAACTCGCAATTGCGAGAAAAGTCAGAATTGCGAGTTTTTAGCTCGCAATCGTGACTTTATAAATCATAATTCTGACTTTTTAACTTGCAATTGTGAGTTTATATCTCACAATCCTGTGAAAAAAAGTCAGAATTGTGAGATAAATAATGCAATAACCTTTTTTTATTTTTTATTCAGTGGTGGAAACGGGCTTCCATACAAAAGCGCCTCCTACTGGCAGAGAATCAATTTTCAATGAGGCCGTTTTCTGCTTTTGAACTGACTTCTTAATGCTGTTGGATAGAACTCAATTCGTTTAATTTTCCTAATAAAAAGACTGTTTAACTCTTAATAGTTTTTTGTATTCTGATTCAAAGGTAATATAATATAGAGTACAGTGTTGTAAATGTACATGCATATTTTGTATTCCATAGTAAGGGCAATTCATACAGTACATTTAAACTGAGCTACTTTAATACCTTATCTCCGAACTTTCTACCACGACTCTGCTGTTCTTCCTGTATACCTTGATTGACAGAAGTCTCGTCCAGTCAGCGGTGAGTAATCTATTCTCAAACCAATGGCGCTGTCTCAAACTATACCTACCTCTTCCGGTTTGTCTGATTTGACATCGTGTTTTCTGACTTATAATGTTTTCGGAATTGTTATTCTGTTTTTTAGATTTGCATTAGTGTTTGCAATTTGTTATTTTGTTTTCAGAATTGTGATTCGTTTTGCACTTCTCGGCCACCGTATGTCTCTAATGTGACGCAAACAAACACTTACCTACAACCTCCAGGTTAACTTGCTTGATAAAGCCATCGCAGCTGCACATGTATTGGCCCTGGTCATTGTATTTTGCTGACTTGAGAAATAGAGAGTAGTTTTTTTCATGTGTGACTGCAAATCTTTCCCGAAAACTTTCTTTTATGATGCATTTCTTCTTTTGGCATTCAGCAACAGTTGCTTCTATGGGTATGGTCTTCCTCCACATGACTTTTTCACCGCTGCCGCAGGGAAGTGATGTTGGGTGATTCAGAACCACAAAAACGGAGGAAGCGCCTGTGAATATAACAAAAATTGTTTCGAATTGTAATAAATGCCTCAAATCACATACAATTTGCAGACTCTACAAGATTTACGTTTACATTTATGCATTTAGCAGACACTTTTATCCAAAGCGACTTATGGTGCATTCAGGCTATACATTTTTTTTTTTTTATCAGTATGTAAAAAAAAAAAACTGATAAAACTGATCTTAAAAGATGTTTATCTTTTAAGAAATAAATGATAAAAACATAATAGAGAATATGAAGCTGACGTTGCACCATGTTGAGTCTGGCTCTGGCAAATTGCTTTGTTTATCTGCCATACAGGGAGGATTGTGCTGCCTTTCTGCTACCGAGTTTAGGGCAGTATTTTGATTTTCTTTCGTGATTGTGAAAAATGTCACCATTGTATGTCATTCATGCGGCATTGAGAATTGCAATAGAAAACTGGACAATGCAATATGTTTTTTTTTTCGTCTTTATGTGTATAAACACCAAGGGAAGCAGGTTGTGGAGATGAGGAGAAAATGCTGGATAGTATTAATAATGTCACTACCTGTCACTCAATAACAATCTCATTGCTGGGTGTTTTTGACAGTTTTGATTTTGTTTGGTTTAATAATTAACATTACCTTTGCAAGTATGACTCTCACTCGGCTTGTGAATTAGCAGAACTGGAACAGGGACTAAAATGCTGAACCTGAATAAAGCTTAACATGGCTTAATGTACCAAGATAGTGATAAAGACAAAATTGTAAAGAATATACTGTGTGCAGATATGCATATAAGCCCAAAATATGAACGCAACACGTTTATTTACACATTAAGAGTTTTCCTCTCAGATAAAGAAAACATTTAGTCTTGTTATTTTTTATTTATTTGGGATGGGGATAATGGTGGAGCGTTTGAAGCATGAAGGGACTTCGCACAGCTCCAGTGATCTGTTAAAGATTTGTGAAAAGATGTGCGCCAGCTGGTCAGCACAGGTTTTTAGACAGGCTTATGTAGCACCGTCTGGGCCTGGTGCTTTTCTTCTCTTCTGCCTCCAGAAGACCTGACGCACATCATCTTCACTGAGCTGAAGTGCAGGAGGGGTTACTGGAGGTGTTAATGGTTGTGAAGAGAGATGGTCAGAAAGGGTGTGGGTTTCAAAAATCTACAGTAAAATTCATTCGGGTCTTCAGCAAGTTTTTGATTCGTCTCAGCGCTGGGGCATGGTATCTTGTAGTTTTTAATGTCTTTCAGGCCTTTCCACACTAAAGCAGGGTTGTTTGCTGAAAACTGGTTTTCCAGCCTTTTAGCATAGCTCCTCTTAGCCGCTCTAATCTCCTTTGTCAGTGTTCACAGAGAAACTGATGTATGATGTTACAGAATCTGTGAGCTCGTCCAGATTGGTGGCAGCAGCTTCAAAAACACTCCAATCAGTGCAGTCGAAGCAAGCTTGTAAATCCCGCTCGGTTTTATTGGTTCATCTTTTTTCAGTCCTTGCTACAGGATAAGCAGATTTAAGTTTTGGCCTGTATGTTGAGAGAAGATGAACCAGGCAGTGGTCAGTAGGGTTGGGTATCGAGAACCAGTTCCATTTTAGAACCGGTTCTAAATTTCCAATAACCAGGTGTTCAATAAGACATGCATTTCGACGTGCATGTCCGTTCTCGAACCGCTCTGTGCATTTCCACTGCAGAAAAGGTTGTTCTGGGGCAGAACTGACTTCTCTTTCACATTTATCGACCAGTATGCACAAAATACATCAGTATATCATCATAAACAGATTTTTTTTTTGTCTTAAGTGAAAGTAGACAGAGGAGAAAGAAAATGCATGTGTAACAGTATTTTTAGATCCGTGTGCGTTCAGTGTTAAAGAGACAGCAGCCTAATAAACATGTGCTGCCTGTCATTAACGTTAATCAAAGAACAAAAGAAAACCATTAAATGACTGAATATATAAAATATGAATTTAATGAGGATTGATCTATTTTATGAAAATAAAACTATGCAGTGTTTTTATACTTTTGATTTCAATTTCTGTACCTGAAATTTGTGCAGTTTTATTTATGCCATTGCAAACTGATTTGCTTGTTCCCATTTTATTACTTATTGTTTACTTGTCTTTAACAATTTACATTACTGATTATTGCATTTAAAAGTAATCAGATTACTAATAACATTACTTTCAAGTTTACTTTACAAGTTATCAATAAAAAAAAATAGACTACAAAAGAGAAACTCAGTTCTTTCATTAATTTCATATTTACTGAAAAAAATACATAAGTAGGCCTATTATTTGTATACCCTGATTCTCCCCTAATATCAACAAAACTTTTTGTTTTTTGATTTTGTAAAATAAAGAAAACAAATAGTGTGCACTTTCTGCATTCTCAGTGTCCGTGAATATCTTCCTGAAACGAGTCACTAAAATGAATGAAAATGGCATGAGAAATACAGTATTTCTAAAGAAAGCTTGAAGGTGTCTATTATTAAATTAAGTCATGTTGAAAACAAATATTCTCCGATAAAATAATCCTATGAAACCATCGCGAGGTCCAGTCTTTCCCGTATGAGGCCACCTATAATGTGATCACACCCACACACATCGCGCGCTATAAGATAATCATCCACGTGAAACCAGGCTTGAGACGCAAAAACGCTCACGTCACCTCTGTAGAAAGATTCAAGTTCATCTCGGCTACTTTTCGTTTTTGGAAGAAGATGCGCTGTGAGGAATAAGCCTTGAATTGTGATGCCGACGCGGTTTAATCCAGCGGAGGATCTCATTCTGATGAGTCATTTATTTTTTACTTCATGTTACTGTGACATAAACTTGTACACATTCACTTGTTGAACTTTTCCCAAACTATAATGCCAGACTAAAATATGTCAAGTGCAACATTTTGAAATATGATAGGCACAATTTCATTGCATCTAAATGTTGACTCATTTTAGCTCGCATTCTCCGGTGATTTATAAAATTTTAGGGCATACTGACGCACAAACATGATTTTTACTTCATGTTTTTTAACACTGCATTTGTAACTTAAGTAACGTAATTTTACTGACATAAGTAACTGTAATCAAATTACATAAATTTAAAAATGTAACCCATTACTTTACTGCGTTACCAGGAAAAGTAATTAGATTACAGTAAAGCGTTATTCTCAACTCTGGTTATAACATGCTGTCTGGAATGGCTTTATTCAGCAGTGTTGGGTAAGTTACTCAAAAAAAAGCAATCCACTACAAATTACTAATCACTTCTTTAAAATTGTAATTTGATTACATTACTGATTAAAAAGTAATCAGATTGAAAATTTATTTTCAAGTTACTTGACTAAGTTATCAAATCTAAAAAAAATATATATATACTACAAAGTGAAACTCATAGTTCTTTTAGTAATTTAATATTGACTGAAAAAATAACAAGTATCAAAACATCACTTGCATTTTTTCCCTGATAACAGCGAAAATAGTAGAGCTTTTTCATATTTGGCTCCCAAACTCTGGAATAGCCTTCCTGATAAGGTTCGGGGTTCAGACACACTCTCTCTGTTTAAATCTAGATTAAAGACACATCTCTTCAGCCAAGCATTCACATAATGCATTCATATAATGCATCTCATAATCTTGTACTGCAGTTTTATCTGATCAAACGCACATTATTATTCTTTAGCTTTGGTTGAACAAATAATTTTTGCTTGGATGGAACAACAGCTACGCTAATTATGTCTCCATTTGTTTCTCTGAGATCAACATCCCGTGGTAACTAGGAATTACAGAAGCTTCAGTCTGAATCCAATCCTTAAATGATCGGAGAGGACCAAACACCTGAGAAGAGATGATGCCAACCCCTCAGAGGATGCTAACCCTCAGACAACATACAGAATTACCCAATTTTGCCATGAGTTAAATATATTAAGTTTCTACGGTATATAAATATATTGTAGAAACATAATTTCCTGTAAAGCTGCTTTGCAACGATTGTATCATAAAAGGCGCTATACAAATAAACTTGAATTGAATAGAACTTAATGTTTTGTTATTTTTGATCTTACATATAAGAGTATTTCCGTCATTTGAATATGTAAAGGGTCTACTTTTATTTGTTTACACTTGCAATATCAACAAAACTTAGGGTCTCATTCACTAATAATTGTGTAGATTATTAGTGCAGAACTTCGGTCCTGGAAGGCCACTGTCCTGCAGAGTTTACCTCAAACTCTAATCAAGCACACCTGTCTGTAGCTTTCTAATGATTTTGAAGACATTGATTAGCTTGTTCAGGTGTGTTTGATTGGGGGTGGAACTAAACTCTGCAGGACAGCGGCCCTCCAGGACCGAAGTTGCCCAGCCCTGTACTAGAGTGATGCTAAAACACATGCAGATGAGCCCAGAATATTAACGCGATGCACACCTAAAATGAACTAAATGAACACCCACACATTATAAATATAATTAAAAGAAAGCTTGACATGTCTACTTTTAAATGAAGTAAGGCATGTCAAAAACAAATATTCTATGATAAAGTAAGCCATATGAAACCAACATGATGTCCAGTCTTTCCCGTCTGAAATCATTATCTGTAATGTGGTCACACCCACGCACATCACACTCTATACATAATAATCCATGTGAGACACGCGGACGTGTAAATGCCCACATTACCTCTGTAAACTAAGTATTTACCTCAGTAAACTGTATTTACCTCAGAAGAATGCAATGCGCGGCTTAATCCAATGGAGGATCTCGTTCTGATGAGTCATTTGTTTTCACTTATATTAGTGTTATTGTGACAAACTTGTACACATTTACTAGTTTAACTTTTCCCAAACTATAATGCCAGACTAAAATATGTGAAGTTGAGTGCAACATTTTAAAATGTAATAGGCAACCTTTCATTGCATCTAAATGTTGTAGGACTCATCTGCATTTTAGCTCGCATTCTCCTGTGATTTATTACTGATGCGCAAAACATGATTTTAAATTTAAAATGCATTTTACTTTCATATTTTTTCTTAACTATGTATTTGTAGCTTGAGTAATGTAATTTTATTGACATTAGTAACTGTAATCAAATTACATAATATACAGTATCTCACAGAAGTGAGTACACCCCTCACATTTTTGTAAATATTTTATTATATCTTTTAATGTGACAACACTGAAGAAATTATACTTTGCTACAATGTAAAGTAGTGAGTGTACAGCTTGTATAACGGTGTAAATTTGCTGTCCCCTCAAAATAACAACACACAGCCATTAAGGTCTAAACCGCTGGCCACAAAAGAGAGTACACCCCTAAGTGAAAATGTCCAAATTGGGTCCAAAGTGTCAATATTTTGTGTGGCCACCATTATTTTCCAGCACTGCCTTAACCCTCTTGGGCATGGAGTTCACCAGAGCTTCACAGGTTGCCACTGGAGTCCTCTTCTCCTCCATGACGACATCACGGAGCTGGTGGATGTTAGAGACCTTGCGCTCCTCCACCTTCTGTTTTAGGATGCCCCACAGATGCTCAATAGGGTTAAGGTCTGGAGACATGCTTGGCCAGTCCATCACCTTTACCCTCAGCTTCTTTAGCAAGGCAGTGGTCGTCTTGGAGGTGTGTTTGGGGTCGTTATCATGTTGGAATACTGCCCTGCAGCCCAGTCTCTGCTTCAGTATGTCACAGTACACGTTGGCATTCATGGTTCCCTCAATGAACTGTAGCTCCCCAGTGCCGGCAGCACTCATGCAGCCCCAGACCATGACACTCCCACCACCATGCTTGACTGTAGGCAAGACACACTCATCTTTGTACTCCTCACCTGGTTGCCGCCACACACGCTTCACACCATCTGAACCAAATACGTTTATCTTGGTCTCATCAGACCACAGGACATGGTTCCAGTAATCCATGTCCTTAGTCTGCTTGTCTTCAGCAAACTGTTTGCGGGCTTTCTTGTGCATCATCTTTAGAAGAGGCTTCCTTCTGGGACGACAGCCATGCAGACCAATTTGATGCAGTGTGCGGCGTATGGTCTGAGCACTGACAGGCTGACCCCCCCACCACTTCAACTTCTGCAGCAATGCTGGCAGCATTCATATGTCCATTTCCCAAACACAACCTCTGGATATGACGCTGATCACGTGCACTCAACTTCTTTGGTCGACCATGGCGAGGCCTGTTCTGAGTGGAACTTGTCCTGTTAAACCGCTGTATGGTCTTGGCCACAGTGCTAACGAGTCACATGACACCGGGGAGAGAAAATGGCTCATTGGGCCCAATTTGTGGGGTGTACTCACTTTTGTGGTCAGCGGTTTAGACATTAATGGCTGTGTGTTGAGTTATTTTGAGGGGACATCAAATTTACACTGTTATACAAGCTGTACACTCACTACTTTACATTGTAGCAAAGTGTCATTTCTTCAGTGTTGTCACATGAAAAGATATAATAAAATATTTTCAAAAATGTGAGGGGTATACTCACTTCTGTGAAACACACAAAAAATAGTGAAATAATAATTTTGAACAAAAGGCAAAAGCATTCTTTAATTATAAAAAATATTTAATTGCATTAAAAGAAAAGAAAATCAAACCTACCATTTAGAAATAGTGCAAGAATCCAATAAATCTTCATGGCTGGATGCACTGAAACACAATTTAACATGACATTACACTTCATGTTAGTCAGACAGGACATTTTGACTCAAACACTTGCCAAGATGTCATAATGAATGTCCAGATCATATTTCTTGACCATGCCTTCTCGTTGTTGCTTTCCTGGACCTTATAATTATTAGTCGTGAGCAAATAAAGTACAACTGAATGATGTATTGATAGACAATAAATTGGAAACATAGTTACAACAGATCACATGTGTATTTACTAAAAACTAAAACATAACGAAAGTTTTGTAGGTGTTGGTATTTATCACTTCATGGATAACTAGAGTAGTCTTCATTTTAGACAGTTAACGATGACATTTTACACGTACACACTTATATATATATATATTTTTTTTTTTTTATACTCTCGAAGATGACGAATATTAGCCTGTAATTCATCAACCTAAAGCCCAATTTATACTTCTGCGTCGAACCTACGCCGTAGCCTACGCAGAGACGCACAGGCCTGCGCCGTAACCTACGCCGTACCTGACGTGCGCCTCTCCAAAAATCTAACAGCGCGTCAATTCTACGCAGACCGCAAGCGCTGTGATTGGTCCGCTAGAACCCCTCCCTCCATATGTACTTGAGTTTTGTGTGCGTTTATGAGCACTGTAATATATAGTTTAATGTTACACCTTCTTATTTAAAATAAAACAAAGCAAAGAACAAGTGTCTTATTTATTATACTACATAGCATTATACATCAGTAGTTGTCCGTGACAAACGATGTTGATCTGCTGTGGTACACGTCCTTGTGGAGATTGAAAGAACGCCATCTTCTCCTGTTCTGTTGTTGTCCCCTTTTTGTAGTTTTAAATAATGGTTTAACGTAATGATTTGATATTTATTTGCAGCCATCACGGCTTCTCCGACGAGACGCTTCTTCGGCTTTTGCCGTGGTACTGCGGGTTCACAAGCAACATGCCCGTGGACACTGCAGACCAGCGGTCCACATGTGTACTGCACGTCGACGCAGAGGTATAAATGAAAACCGACGCACAGCTTACGGCGTAGAGGCTATCGCGTAGGTCCGACGCAGAAGTATATATTGGGCTTTATTCCTCAAAGATTGGACATTCGCCAGAAGTATAGTTGGAAGTGGGATGCGTTTTGTTTAAGTTTCCTGATCCGTGGCTCCTTCGAAGGCCTCTCCTCGACAAGGCCATTCTCCTGACTCTGAAGCTTTATATCCGAATCGAAACGAGCCCGGATACAACCCAAACTGTCGTCCACCTGCTCGTCCAAGTCACGATACGACTAAACCAGAGTAAAGAACTCCCGGGAATACCGAAGTCTGTTTGTTTTGTCAGGCTGGTGACATCCCTCCGCTGATAATACTCAGCCAAATAATCAAATAAAACACCTTCATATGTGCATAAATACCGGATGACACCTGTCCAAAGATTAACTCCCCAAATATAAATCAGTAAATAAAAAAGAAATACTTTATCTAGTATACATGGAACGGCACGTGCAACAAACCACCTTCTGCCGGTCGCCACGGCTTGCTGGCCGTAATGGCCCACCACTGGTCTTAACTAGGGTGCTCAGTCTTACTTTTCTAATACAAAGACCAATCTACCTTTTCATTACTAAATTTAAAAAGTTGTGACCAGTCTTGAAAAAAATAAAAAAATTAGATGACTAACTTTTTAAGAATAGTCTAAACAGTTTATGCACCTGGCTCCCCCCGGAAGAAGACCCCCCCCCCCCCCCCGGAATGGAGAATTGTCAAATTTAACTGGTATTTAATTGATAGCCTACAAGATAACATGGGTCAAAAACATTGATAAGGAATTTTTTTTCCAACAAGGTTACTTGAAATGAAATATTTCAGTGTTACTTGAAATAATATAAATGTGAACTGATGAATTATTGTAATTTCTTATACTTATTTAGGTTTCTTTCAATTTATTATAAAGTGTTAAAAGAAAAAAAAAAAAAAAATTAATATGGAAGAATTAAGGGGGCACAAATTTTTGTCTTGTATGCCCCCTTTAAACATATTCATGGCGCCCCTGGGATGACTAATACGAAAACACATGAAAATGTCGGACTTTAAAAGGACCTGACCTTTACACTTCGGTGTGTGTGCGCACGCGCATCCATGTTTTTTGTTTAGTTTTGTTACATTAATGCCAAGGTACTAAAGATAGAAGTACAGAAAATCTCAACATTACATACAAAACGGTGACGTTACATGCAAAGCACCGTTTATACATGTATATACAAATAAATAAATACAAAACGAAAGCTTTAACAAAATAAATTAAAAAGAAGAAATAAATAAACTGCTTTAACAGTTAAAATTAAATAGTTTGGATATACGGTTGTACCTTGTATCCAAAATTATAAAAAATATATACTAAAGGATTTTGATGAGTGTGGTGAATATGAAAATTTGCAAAAAGTAATAATAGGTTAATAGTAAAATATTCATTAATTTTATCTTTTTGTACATCCTTAAAAAAAAAAAAAAAAAAGAAAAAAAGAGAGAAACCCTGGAGCACATTGAGATAAATAACATTAGAGAATTCAATCCAAAATAGCTGTGTGTGAGGACAATCCCACAAGATATGCATCACTTTCATTAGGGTCACCACAAAAAGAACAGCTTGTATCTATGTCTGATTTAAACCTTTTCAAAACCACTTTAGCTGGTTAAAATCTGGGTGACAGTTTGAATGAGATTTCTCTAACCTCGTTAGTTCATATATATATTCAAGGCAAAGTCAATACTTTTTTTCCCAATCAATGTGATCAGCCATATTCTAAATAGATTTTAGCGGCATCTGGCGGTGAGGTTGCGAATTGAACAGAGGGAAAGTGCACTGCTTAGGGAAGTTCGCGAGTGCGTGTCAAAGTGGAGTGGAACACAGCCCTGGAGGACCCCCAGCACATTATGCATGTGTCCCTCATCTAACACACCTGATTCCACTCATTAGTAGAGACTGCAAGACCAGGGGCCTCATTTATCAACAGTGTGTAGAAAAGGTTCTACATTTTGTCCTGCGAATGAAATTTAGAATTTGCCTAATTACAAGAAAATCCGTATTATCAAACGTGCGCGCGCAGTTCTTACGCATATGATTAAGCAATCATTGTTGATAAATCCCACGTTCACGGTCATTTGCATTCGGAAACGCATCCAATATATGGTGACAACATGTCCCTTTAAAAATCACGTGATTGAAACCCTTTCAGAAACTGTGCTCTCTCCAATCAGATCAGCACGATCTTTGAAAATCCCTTCGGAGCGCATTTGCAAAGTCTTCCAATAACGCAAGATAAGACATTTGTCACAGCTGTCTTTTATAGGGTTTGACACCAATTATGCAACTTGTCCGTTTAAAACTAGAAAAATGATCAAGTAAAGGAGACACAGGACATATGTGGATTGCGTAATGCATACTGTGACACTCTTAAATGCTTTGTGTAGTGTCGCTATTCTACCACTGGATTCTCTGCGTAAGCGTGCACAGAGGTGTGCTTATATTTACACACATTTCTATGTACAAGTACAAGAAGTTGGTAGATCCCATACTTTGCGTGAAACTGATCTTACGCACTCATTACGCACACATATGTGCGTACGCACTGTTGATAAATGAGGGCACTGAATC
The DNA here is from genome assembly GCA_023376895.1 of Aspiorhynchus laticeps. Lineage (NCBI taxonomy): Eukaryota > Metazoa > Chordata > Actinopteri > Cypriniformes > Cyprinidae > Aspiorhynchus > Aspiorhynchus laticeps. The sequence continues at coordinate 40,223,758 of CM041796.1, forward strand.
GGGTGTGTCTGATAAGTGGAGACGTGCAGTGCTAGTGGTCCTCTAGGACAGGGGTTTTCAACCTGTGGGGCGCGCATATACCAGGCAGGGGTGGTTGTAAACCCTTTTAAGGTGGGTTTCAGCCCCCCAAAACTATCTTAATGATCAGGCCAGTGCTGCTTCCTCAAGAAAGTTTTTAATTCTCACGTGTTTTAAGTCTTGTCAATTTAAACAAAGTAATTTTAAGCCCAAGACATCTCAACGCGGTACTCACGCGCTGTGACAGAGCGTCTCTGCGCGCACAAACACATAGCCTTCTGAGACAGCAGGTGAACCAGTGGCTGTCCTGAGGACGATCCTCGTAAGCACAGTCGGATGTTTCAAGTGAACGTAAACAGTAAAGTAAATATCAAATGTACATCAGTATAACGGATGCGTGCATTTCTTATGTAAATACTGTTAATCAAAAAGAGCAAAAGAAAAATATTTTTTCTTAAGGAAGGGGGGGGGATGAAATTAGACAAACTTGGGGGGGGGGCGCATGTCCTAAAAGGTTGAAAACCCCTGCTCTAAGTAGGCTAACTGAAACGTAACGGTTCATTATGTACGGTCTGTATACAACTCTGAAAATAGTTGTTTATATTATATTGCTATGTCTGTCAATAGATCCTCCTAAATATTACAATGAATATATCATGATAACGTTACCCGTTTGCATCAGTCAGATGAGGCTCGGCTCTATACGCTCCCACCAGAAGTCCAGGGGGTGAATGCTTTTCCCAAAAAAAGAATTAGAAGAAAAAAAGACGTCTAAAGTCTACATCGTGAAATAAATCCGAAAGCTTAGAAAGACCTGCATGCACAGACTGACTGCTGCGTCGACGCCAGGAGCTCCGTAGCACCCAACACGATGATGTCCTATAACCCAGTCATGCTCTGATGCGGCTGAGTGCCGGTTATATTCGCACTGTGCGTCACGCCTCTGATGTCACGTCATTCATCAGTCATGACGCATGGCTACACGGGGGCCTCCACTAGGAACGGGGCCCAGTGGCTTCAGGGAAATTATATTTTTCGAATTATGTTTAATGGGAGTTTGCTGCAGTGACAACAGCAGTCTGCAAACAAACTCACACTCATTTTCAGCGACGCCCTGGTTGTAGTGTATAGTGAACGGTTCAGTTTAGCCCCCTCACAGTTTGTGTTGGTATGTTCCACCGAGAAGTGAAAAAGGGAGGCGCGTTTAAAATGCACCTGCATACGCCTTGTTCTCGTTGCATCAGCTGTCAATGAGGAGTTACGTCACGGAGTTACATTCAGGAAGGGTTGCTTGTTTCAATGTGTACTCAAGATTATTTTGGGTAGATGTCTCTTAACTTAATTGCTAGAATGTTTGGAACATTAATACAAACAGAAATGCATGATATTTGTTTTTGTACAAGATACCATTGATTCTAAAAGTACAATTTATTTTCTTACTCAACTATTTTACTTGGAAAATATCACATTCATGTAAAGAAATGGGCTAAAGCTACGCCAAATTGTGAACATTTCATAAAAGAAATTAAACAATATGCTACTACTTAGCACAATATTAGAAACAGACAAGCTAAAAAGACCTATGAAGCACTATGTCACTTGAATTTGGTTAATTAAGTGTTTTTATCAGTTTCAAATTTATTCCAGGAATACATGGCCATAGATCCACAAAAATCATAATGACATGGCAGATCATCTTTTCTTCATTCCATGATATATATACACTGCCAATCTCCATGCATACCCCGAATCACAAACCCCTGACACATCAATACAAACATCACCAACAAGAACAAGATCACCGAAGTATTTCTTACGCAAATCCTCATACAACAAGCAATCATACAAAAAAACTGAAATATTTGATGTTAACTTACAATAACTAGATTCTCTCTGCATTGGTGTATTACTGTATCTGACTTGAACATCTAAAAAGGAACAATGATCGTACCAGTTGCATGTTATACACAGATGCAATGTAGCTCTCTTGTATCAACGAAGACTTGTATTGTGAATATATATTTAACTTATTTTCCAAAACTGATGTATACCATGCCTCATGCGCCTTTTCTTTCAATCGTTGGTTAATAGCGACGCCCTGGCACAAAAAAAGTGTTCCTGTGGCTCAGTGGTAGAGCATTGCGTTAGCAGCGCAAGAGGTTGTGGGTTCGATTCCCAGGGAACACACATAGTGATAAAACATGTATAGCATGAATGCACTGTAAGTCGCTTTGGATAAAAGCGTCTGCTAAATGCATAAATGTAAATGTAAATGTAATAGCTGTAAATGTTCTTATATCACCTACACTTTGAGCCTCCCAGGCACTAGAAAAACCTTAAAAGTACAGCAGAACTCCAATACAAGTAGCCCATGTTTTTCTACTTCATCTAACTGAAAAAGCATATTACAACATTTTTGGGGCTAATGAGGATTAGACATAGACACTAGTTTTATCCAATACATGATACATCTTTTCATATAAGAAGTGGACAATATAAATCTACACAGATCACCCAAGACAGCTACATTGCTCACACTTGTACTGATACACAGGAGTTTTACTTAAAGTCTTTCCTTGAATGTTGTCTATATACGTTTCGTGCTCATCCTCCACATTGAAAGTGTGTAAACTCATCACAGAGCTGAACTCACACAACAGTGTTGAAACAGTTCTGTGGTCCCATATACAGTCCATGCAACAGGCAGGAATGAGGCACAATAACAGGCGAGCTGAGAGAGCGACTGCAGAGTCGACAGCAGGACAGAGAGCAGAGATGCTGGGCAGCACGAGACCAGAGGAGAGAAACTCAACACACACGAGGAGACACACTCCGGTCTCACTGCTGAAGATCAGCTTCAGGACAGGCCTGGAACAAACCAGAGACACCGCAAACACAAGACAGAGTAACGCTACGCAAACACTAGAGAAACTACTAAACTAATAGAGAAAACTATGGCTTGAAATAAACTAAAGGAACTACCCTAGTAAAAAAGTAATATATTTAAAATACATTTATTTGGCATACCAAGTATGGTTAAAATCTGTTAACATTTTACTGACAGATAACTCGAGCCTTACTGATATAACAATTGATAATTAAACTTTATTTGGCATACTACTTGTGCACCAATGCGCTATTTCTTAATATTAAGTCTAAAATGGTGTTTTAATGTCACTTTTGATAGGATTGTACGATCTTTGAATAATATCGGTCTGATATTGTTTGTAAGAAATTTCATTATTGATTAATGTAAGATCATTTAAAGTGATACCTGAACTGTACTTGCAATAGTTCCACTTTAGGCACAATCAAATATACTAAGTATATCTTTAATTGTACTTCAGCACACTTCTGCACAATTAACAGTGCATTAAGCAGCAGAAATTCAGTTTTTAAGTACAGACTTAAGAAGCAGTTTAGTATCTGGCACACAAGTACAATGAGGGCATTTTATTAGACATAAATCATGAAACAGTATTTGAGTAACTAGCATCGAATAAATGCATTCATGATAATTTAAGCATTTTATTTTTCACTAGGGCTGAAAGAAACCAGAGACAAAAAGCAAACACTAAACAGTAAAGCAGAAAAACTAAGTAAACCATAAACTAAGAAAAAGCTATGAAACTTAAGGAAATAAACTAAAAAGGAACACTAGATCAAATGATTGAATCAATATATTAAGAATACATTTATATTCATACACAGTATGTTTAACCCAAAGTCGTTTTAAACAATATATACTACAGATATCATCTTAGCTATATAACAATACTAATAAACTATTATCTCATATAATTGTAAAATAGAGTATAATACACATCAAAGTATAAAAGTTAATTTCTTAAATTTCATTTTTTATTAGGATTAGCTACATCAGTTCTGATAAACGTCTGGATTTGTTGAAGGAATGGTTAATTGGTATACATGACAGAATTAAGTGGCCGAAGTTGACTACCATTAAGCACACTAGTTCACTGTTGAGCATTCAGATTCAGTGGAAATCTTCAGAGCCCAATTTGGTCTAATTTACTTCAGCTGATACTTCCTCACGAGACCTCAAATCTCTAAGCATCTGGAAGAATAGTTAGATACAGACTACTTTTGTAGACTTTAGAGTATACCAGTTAGTTTCCCTAAAAGTCACAGATTCAGCATTATAAGTACATAATAGAACTGTATTTGTGATACTACTGAACCAAATGCATTTCAATATAATTAACATTTTAATCATTTTCACTAGGGTAGTAAAATATGACGATAATATGCAAATACTAGAGCAGATATGTTTAAAATATACAGGGTTCCATGAATTCTTCAACGAATAATTACTGATTAGCTAATTTATTTAATTTAGTTGATTTTAATTTATTTACACTATTAATTTCAAGTGTTTAACAGAAACTATTTCAATGTTATTTAGTATATAGATACTATTTAGTTATTAAATTTTGATCATTTTTATTTTTATACATTTGTTTAACTTTTTGTATTTTAATTTTGTTTTTAAACATTCTATAATTTTTATGCTTTTGTATTTCATAGTTTTGTATAAAACGTACAAAATTGTTATACTATTTATTATTTCAGTTAAATAGTTATTTTAGTACATAACAAGCTCAAAATGAATTGAGAAATGTTAAATACAATGCTGAACTAAAAGGTTTATATTTTATAACATTACATGACCAGGTCAGGCTGACTAATTGTTTTTAATAGAAAATGTTAATATGGTAAATACAGCATTAATGCTCAGGTCTGGAACATACATACACTAATTTTACAGATAGTTAGTATTAAGCTGTATTCATTGAAATTCAGACTAAATTTATTTGATTTAATGAACAGTATCTTGTAATAGTTTTCGTAACTAAACTCCTCTACTAGTACTGACAGATGAATGCGTCTGGTGTTACTCACGTCATGTCTTTGAGCGCTTCTGTCTCTTGTGAGTTCAGCTCGAACTTCCAGCATCTCGGCCCTGAGAACAATCCAGTCTTATGAATATGCGATGACTCTGTCCGAAATACTCAAGAGCACAAGCAACACGTACTGATTTTGCAAACTCATTACATTTGGCCTGAAGTACTCGCTCTCCGTCAGATATTTCTGACTTGAGCGGAGACCAGGAGTGCTTTAAGGATGTATAGCTCTTCACAGTCCTCAAACAAACATAACTTTATGAACTTCTGTTTTCAGCTTTAATTTTAAAGTTTATAATTTTAGTTGTGTTTCTATATTTTTATTGTTTAGTTATTAATATTTATTTATAATTATATTATTTTATTTTATTTAGCTTTTATTTTAGTATTCAATTAATACTAAATTATAGTTATTAATTTTTGGCAATCTAGTTTTTATTTTTATAATTTTTATATTTTAGTTTTTTATTTCATTTCAAGTTAAAAATTTCTTCAGTAAATTAAATGTTTACTTTATGTGAAATAATATTCTATAATACTTCATAGTCTTTGTGAAAAATCGTTTTTTTCAATGAAGTTTTTTATTAATAGCAGTTTTGCAGTTATTTTAGTACAAGTAATAAAATGAAAATGTAGAAATGATGCAACTAAGCAAACCGCTGAACTAAAATGGCCTGGATATTCTATATAACGCATTACAATGATCAATAGGATATTTATTTTTTCCTTCACATAGTTTGTATCTACAAAACTAATGCTAATTGCGTATGAAACAGCTTTGCCAGCGGATCACTGAATACATCTCTGCTAATTGTTTCACGCTTAGGTTTACAGCTTGCCCATCTATCCTGCCAGAAGTGACTAAAGTTATTTTAGATTGTAAGTTCTAAAGACAAATGTGTCATGTGTTTAATAGTTCTGTTAACGTCTCACTAGACGGAATGCTCCCTAAGGTGCTTTCACACGTGAATTGTTAACTCGGTATCCTAACCGTATCTTGTCTCTTGTGTACGTGTCCAGCTGAACTTCCAGCATCCTGGGCTCTCAGGTAACAACTGATCTTCATAACATGAGATATTCACATTACATTCTAAACCAAGGTTAACGTTCTTACTGATCTTTCGGTGTCAACTTCACATTGAGCCGGAACGTTAACCTACGAGCTTTTCCACTGTCTTCCGAGTCTTAAAACAACAGATCAGCGAAGATCTGAGGACGTATCATAGCTTTCAGCAGGGTGCCTTTTTAAATAAATTTAGTACAGATTATGTAAGCATTTAGTTAAATCATTTATCTTTTAAATTTGGTTTAGTAATTGTAGGTGATGTTTTATTAGTTTATATATAAGTCTACATATTTTGATTTTATAAATGTATAAGCGCTTAGCTTTTAAACATTTTAGGTGCTGTGAACGGCTTAGACATAACAAGTATAAACTAAATTACATATGAAGATAAAAAGGACATAAGTTTATATTTTGTTATTTCATTTTAAGTGATGAGAATCTTCTAAATACGTTACTGTACTGCTTGTCATAGCGTAAGAAAAGTACCTCTCCTATTCCTCATCACTGCCTTTCCGTCTTTTAATTTCTCCACCGGCGCAGTTAACTGCACGGCATTCGTGCTCATTCTGATTGCTAGTCCATGTGCCAGCGTCAGCTGCACAAGCAAACACGCCAGTCAACCCGAACAACTAGCACCGCAAATGCCTGGGGATCGCTAATAATGCGGTGCTTACCCTGCTCCAAGCGGCTGATTTCTCCCTCAGCGAAATGCGTGCTCACGCTATTCAAATTACTGAAACTGTCTTACCCGAGGGTTGAAAAGCGTGTTTAGAACGCGATCAACCTGGGAACCAGGAAAGCCTCTGTAGAGTACGAGTCTCGCTCTTCTCCACCGCCTTCAGCAGTCGCCTCAAGGCAGCCCCGGTCCCTCTCGTTCCCTCTGCCAGCGAGCTCAGGAGCTAAACAGCGGATTTCAAGGAGTACACCGTGTGCTAATCCCCGCTATTTATCACGGCTGTCTTATGTGGATCGCACCTCATAATCAGCGGTCACTCACGTGGACGAGCAGGAACGGTCACCTCTCATCTGAAGTAATTGTTTTTACTGAGTCATTCGCTAGACTTACCATCTGTCCAGTATCCCCTTCTATGAAGGCAGCCCGCCTCTCCTTTTTCATGTTTCTCCCTCTCCAGTCACCTCAGAGGCAGAAACAGAAACTGTGGTAAGGATAGCTTATGCATAACTACGTGCACACACTCCCGCACATGTACATTTATCACGGCGTGTTAACGTAGATCAGCGCCCCTCATTACATCGAGCGTCTAATCTCCTAGTGACAGACGGAACACTGACTTATTGCGACAGCTTCACATTTGTAATTTGTTGTGGCTGTCGCATGTAGGCTGCTCTCGCTCCCTCAGGAGTTTCCAGAAGATGCTAGGTCTCGTGGCCTTTGCATCTCCAGTGCTTCAGCTGGGCCTGCTTCGTATGCAGCACCTTCAGTACTGGCTGAAACACTAGTTCCGTCCCACGCCTGGCATCTCGGACGCCTTCATATAGGGTGAACTAAGCCTGGTGGCAACTCTGGCCCCTTGGAAAGATGCTCAGTGGATGGAACGGGGTGTGCCCCTGGGTATGGTCTGCAGAAGGAAGGTTGTCTGACAGATTCTTTCAACATGGTTTGATGAGGCAAACCAACTTTCGGCCACTGGTCGAAAGAGGAAGGTCGGCTACACATCAACTGCCTGGAAATGCTGGCAGTATGTCGGGCCCTTCAGATCTTCACAACAGAGCTAAGGGGACACAACGTTCTGGTCTGCTAGGACAGCATGACCTTGGTGTCCTACATAAATCACAAGGGAGGGCTCTCCTTGAGGCACCTTTTCATTCTAGTAGAATGCCTCTTGGAATTGACAAAGCTCAACTTGCACTCGCTGAGAGCAACGCATGTGCTGGGCAAATTGAACCGAGGAACAGACATGTTGTCCCGAAGCAATGTCCCCTCAGACGAGTGGTCACTCCATCTGCAAATGGTTCAGAAAATCTGGGAAATCTTTGGCAAGGCAGATATAAATCTCTTAAAAGGATGCCTAAAGGATGATTCTTTTATTATTGGCCCTACTTATTTTTCAAAGGACGGGGATGTGCTGGCCCACGACTGGCCCAGACTTCTCCTTTACACTTTTCCCCGATCGCAATGATCCCATAAGTAATCAGGCGAATCAGGGAACAAAGACCCAAAGTTCTGCTTGTTGCCCGCTCTGGAGGAACCAGCTTTGGTTCCTGGAGATGTCTCAGCTGCTCACAGCAGCCCCATGACCCATTCCCCTGAGACGGGACCTCCCCTCTCAGGCAAACAGGACTATATGGCATCCCCAGCCCAAGCTGTGTGCTCTGCACCTGGCTAAGGATTCAGCTGCTCGGATTGAGTTGGGCAGGTCATTCCACCAGGTGGGAACAATAAATGAAAAAGTCTGTGAAAGTGATTTTGTGCCTCTTTGGGATGGCACAATAATGCGTCGTTCACTTGCAGAACGCAAGCTTCTAGAGCAGGGGTGCCCAATCCTGCTCCTGGCGATCGACTGTCCTGCAAAGTTCAGCTCCAACTCTAATCAAACACACCTGCCCTTAATTTTCAAGCGATCCTGAAGACCTTAATTAGATGCTTCAGGTGTTTGATTAGAGTTGGAGCTGAACTTTGCAGGACAGTCGATCGCCAGGAGCAGGATTGGGCACCCATGTTCTAGAGGCACATAGATTGAATACTGAATTTAGTAGAGGGGTGCAGAGCCAGAGGTGGTTTTGTAGGCAAACATTAATGCCTTGACTTTAATGCGAGCAGCTATTGGTAGCCAGTGCAAATTGATGAACAGAGGTGTGACGTGCATTCATTTTGGCTCATTAAAGACTAATATTGCAGCGGCATTTTGGATTAATTGTGAGGTTTGATGGAATTGGTTGGAAGACCTGCCAAGAGAGCATTGCAATAGTCAAGTCTGGACAGAACAAGAGCTTGAACAAGGAGTTGTGTTGCATGTTCTGAAAGAAAGGGCTTGATCTTCCTAATATTGTATAAAGCAAATCTGCAGGACCGGGCAGTTTTAGCAATGTGGTCTGAGAAATTCAGCTTATCATCAATTGCTTTAGCATAGGTAAAGCGAATGGGAGACTTGCAGGCGCTCTCTGTGAGCCCTACCTGCCTCGAGATTGAGCCCAGCGACTCTAATGTCATCCTGAGGCCAAGGCATGGTTATATACCTAAGGTGCTCTCTACTCCATTCAGAGCACAGGTCATTTCACTCTCTGCGCTTCCTCCCGCAGAGGAGGACCAGGAGTTGAATTTACTCTGTCAGAGCACTGAGAATTTACATTGAGCGTTCCGCCCCGTTTAGGTGGTCTGAACAACTCTTTGTTTGCTTCGGTGGCTGCACTAAAGGGCATCCGGTCATAAAGCAGAGACTTTCCAGGTGGATAGTTGACGCTAGCATACTCTTCTTTGGGTCTACAATGCCCCATTGGAGTATGAGCCCACTCCACCAGAGGCATGCCTCTTCTTGGGCGTGGTCTAGGGGGTGTCAATCCAGAAATTTGTGCAGCGACTGACTGGGCCTCACCGTCCACATTCGTAAGGTTTTATAACCTGGATGTCCCTGCCTTACAGGCAAGGGTCCTTTCTGCTTAATGGGCGCGCACCTACAAAGAGGTGAGACCAGCTATGAGCAGAGTTTGGCCGTAATACACCCAACTCACCAGGATTGCTTACTTGTGCGCTCTCGGCCCTCCTGGAATGCCAAGGCTGTATGAGTCTTACTTGGAATGATTACCCTGGAATGGCAACCTCAGTGAGTTGGCCCTTTGCTCGAAAGGGTTCTCTATCATACTTGTCCCTCTGGGCCCATTAGGTGCTTAAGGCAAGTTTATGTGTCAGTCGTTCCCTACCATAGCACAGCGTGATTGTACTGTTGCCCCATAACGTCTAGCAAAGCAGTACAAATGAAGTATCGATAGGGAACGTACTCTGTTACTAACTAACCTTGGTTCCCTGCGATAGGGAAGAGTACTGCGTTGCTTGCGTGCTCATGTAGCTGCGTGATAGTCTTCGCTTCAGTCGAAGTAACCTGAGGATCCTATGGGAAGCTTCTTCAAAAACAATTATTTTGTTTCTACACTTTATTTTAGGAGTCATAAAAGTGTGATGAATTATGATGGGAGAAAATTTCGAACATCTGAAAATGAATAATTTGATGTATGCTTCTGTTTCTTCTGTATTTCTACTGACATGCATCACTAACGAATCTTAACAGAGTTTGTCAGGTGTCTTGCAGACATGAATGCGTTTCTCTGGACTCACAGACAGGTACGTGTGTGTTTGTCTCTGCAGTAACACGCCGTTCTCTCGGTTTTTCTCTGTAAGGCTCTTGGCTCTCTTTTGTTCAGCGTCCAGCAGTTCAGTAAGTTTGGAAAGCTTCACACTCCTGAGACCCTCGCTTTCATTTTCTGAGAGAACAGATCAAATTAAATCTCTGAAAATATCCCATCATTAAACAAATCATGTCTCAGCGGTGGCGATCAGTTTACCCCGCTCCGGCTGATAGTATGTCAGGATACTGACGGCCTTTCTTCTCTCAGATCTTGCAACTCTGCTTCATCTCTCCGCTCCTGAGAACAAACATGAGAGATCAGCTTTAAACATCATTCACTGCATCAGAAAACCATTAAAGCACAGTTCTGCCTTCAATACAAGCTGCTTCATCTCTACCAGCTCCTGAAGAACAAACATGAGAGATCAGCTTTAAACATCATTCACTGCATCATAAAACCATTAAAGCACAGTTCTGCCTTCAATACAAGCTGCTTCATCTCTACCAGCTCCTGAAGGACAAACATAAGAGATCAGCTTTAAACATCATTCACTGCATCATAAAACCATTAAATCACAGTTCTGCCTTCAATACAAGCTGCACTGACCAGTGATGAAATGATCATTACAACAAGAAAAAATAACCTGAACTGCAGTAAATATTATTTATGTACAGTTTTATAATTCAAGCTTTTATTTTATATTTTTTTCATTTTATTTTAATAAGTTTAAGTACATCTTTTATGTGCTTTTGTAATTTTTATTAGTATTTTTTATTTTACTCAATAGGTTTAATTTTATTTTAGCTTTAGTTTTTAATTATTTCCAGTTAGTAATTTTAGTGCTTTAACTTAAACTTATTTCAGCGTTTTATTTTAGCATTGCATTTAATCTTCTCTAATTTATGACATCTAAACACTTTGCTGTTTAGAAAAGTTTATTGAATACACAGAGCCGTAGATCACTGACAAGCTACACAATATCGCGTTCATTATCGAAGGCGATTCATCTGTGATAATAAACGCGATATTGCGTAGCTTGTCAGTGATCTACGGCTCGGTGTATTAAATGCTGCTCCAGCTGAAAGCAGGTGATGGAGATTTACCACTAATCACGGAACCGGCTTTACTGACGAGCTGCGCATGACAATCGCGTTCAATATATCGCCCATCCCTACCTAAAACTATTAAAACATTTTTTGTTAATTGAAATAAGCCTGAAATAAAATAAAACATACAAATAAGCGTAATTATTTAGTTGCCAAAGTAACATTTTTAACCTTTGTTTAGTTTAAGTTAAATCACTAATATTACTAACTGGAAATAAAATAAAAACTAAAATTGAAAAAAATATAAAATATTAAAAGAAAACAAATAAAAATGACAAAAGCACATAATACAATTATTTCAAATGAACTACAATTAAAATAAAAACAAAGTATAAAAATAAAAGCTAATTCAAAATACAACCCGAATTCTGGAAATGTTGGGACGTTGTTTAAATTTTAATAAAAAGAAAACTAAAAGACTTTCAAATCACATGAGCCAATATTTTATTCACAATAGAACACAGAGTACATAAATGTTTAAACTGAGAAGTTTTACAATTTTATGCACAAAATTAGTTCATTTCAAATTTTATGCCTGCTACAGGTCTCAAAATAGTTTGGACGGGGGCATGTTTACCATCTTCTCTTCTTTTCAAAACAGTTTTAAGACGTCTGGGCATCGAGGTTATGAGTTTCTGGTGTTTTGGTTGGAATTTGGTCCCATTCTTGCCTGATATAGGTTTCCAGCTGCTGAAGAGTTTATGGTCATCTTTGATGTATTTTTCATTTAATGATGCACCAAATGTTCTCTATAGGTGAAAGATCTGGACTGCAGGCCAATTCAGCCGGACTCTTCTACTACGAAGCCATGCTGTTGTAATAGCTGCAGTATGTGGTTTTGCATTGTCCTGCTGAAATACACATCGTCTGGACATCATATGTTGCTCTAAAACCTTTATATACCTTTCAGCCTTCATAGTGCCTTCCAAAACATGCAAGCTGCCCATACCGTATGCACTTATGCACCCCCGTAACACGCTGGAAGATCTCCCTCCTCTTTAGCCCGGAGGACACGGCGTCCGTGATTTCCAACAAGAATGTCAAATTTGGACTCGTCTGACCATAGAACACTTTTCCACTTTGAAACACTCCATTTTAAATGAGCCTTGGCCCACAGGACACGACGGCGCTTCCCTGGACCATGTTCACATATGGCTTCCTTTTTTGCATGATAGAGCTTTAGTTGGCGTCTGCAGATGGCACGGCGGATTGTGTTTACCGACAGTGGTTTCTGGAAGTATTCCTGAGCCCATTTAGTAATGTCAATGACAGAATCATGCCGATGAGTGATGCAGTGTCGTCTGAGGGCCTGAAGACCACGGGCATCCAACAAAGGTCTTTGGCCTTGTCTCTTACGCAGAGATTTCTCCAGTTTCTCTGAATCTTTTGATGATGTTATGCACTGTAGAGGATGAGATTTGCAAAGCCTTTGCAATTTGATGTTGAGGGACGTTGTTTTTAAAGTATTCCACAATCTTTTTACGCACTCTTTCACAGATTGGAGAGCCTCTGCCCATCTTTACTTCTGAGAGACTCTGCCTCTCTAAGACATCCCTTTTATAGCGAATCATGTTACAGACCTGATGTCAATTAACTTAACTTAGCTGAATCTTTTCAAAATGTCTTGCTTTTTCAGCCCTTTGTTGCCCCCGTGCCAATTTTTTTAGACCTGTAGCAGGCATCAAATTTGAAATGAGCTCATTTAATGGATAAAAGTGTAAAATTTCTCAGTTTAAACATTTGTTATGTTCTATTGTAAATACAATATTGGCTCATGTGATTTGAAAGTCTTTAGTTTTCAATTTATTCAAATTTAAAAAACGCCCCAACATTTCTGGAATTCGGGTTGTACTTCTATAAATTATAGCGGTGTGTAAATAATCCTCAGAGAGGCAGTGATTTGAGGAGCAGCAGTGAAGTGAAGGACGCAGCACCTGTTCAGGAGGCATTTGTCTCTGGACTCTTTCTGCAGTCAGTCCCAGAACGCCGCTGTGATCTTCACTGCTATCAGAGCTGACCTCCATCTGTTTCACACACTGAGCCACCATCAAACACTGCTCCAGCGTGCTGTAGAACTGAAAACACGGTCACACATGCTGCTTAAAGTCTTCTGGAGCATTCACACCATTTACAAACACAACATTACGCTCATTTACAGCTGGACTGCAGGATCTGTTCACTGTTATGTGAGAATGAGTCTGTCTCCTCACAACAGGCCTCACTCACTGTCATAAGATTTAAATCTTCTCTCAGTAACTTCTTTATTCTGTCGTGCTGCTATAATAACTCATGTTTCTGCTGGAATAAGAGCGTGACGTCTGCTCTGTACTCATTCAAACACACAGCAGCAGTCTCTGAGGTTGATGTGGGTACCTTGTCCTCCGCTGTCAGAGCGCTGGAGGCTTTACTGAAGCGGTTCTCCTGGACGATTTCTCTCAGAACCCGATGAACGCTCTCCACACGCAGCCAACACAACCTCTGAGCGTGCAGCTCGCGCTCGGCCTGCAGAACACACACCAGAGCAGAACACACCACAGCTATTATCCTTAACTACAACTAGAGCTATTAGAACCATGAAGCTGCAACACAATATAATATAAATATTAGAGGAGAAATTAGACAATTAGAAATGATGCCTTCACAACTGACCGAATAAGTTTAAGCTGAAACACTATAATTACTAACTGGAAATTAATAAAACCTAAAACTGAACTGAAGTGAACTACTAAAAATAAATTAGTAAAATAAAAAATTTAAATAATTAGATCTACATGTAAAAATGTAATTAAAATAATTAAAAAAGACAAACGCCAACAGCATAATGACTAAAAAATAACCTAAAATTGTAAAAAAAAAAATTATACAAAAAGCTCATTTAAAATATTAAAATACACTACAATAGCATAGAAACGCTACTAAAATAACAGATCTTCTCACCAGCTGTTAAATTCACAAATCCTTCTTTCAGATGTAATCTACACACTTACGCATTTAAGCACTCATTGTGGTAAAAAATCAGCAGATTGTATTTAAATATGACAAAATGTGTTAAACAGAGACTATGAAGACTATGCTATGCTGGTAGTTGAAAGCATTGTCAAAATTAGTGCTGTCAAACGATTAATCACATCCAAAATAAAGGTTTTTGTTTATGTAATATGTGTGTGCACTGTGTATATGTATAATGTATATATAAATACAAACATTATATATATTGAAAATATTTTCATGTATATATTTATATTATATATAATATATTTCATATGCAAATATAACATTTTCTTAAATATATGCACATGCATGTGTGTATATTTATATATACATAAATATACAAAGTACACACACATATATAAACAAACTTATTTTGGATGTGATTAATCGTTTGACAGCACTAGTCAAAATATATAATATTTAATAAATACACAAAGGAGGTTGTGGATATTTTATGAACGATAGGCTATTATATAATTAATATGTTATATAATATACACTTTTTTATGAGCGCATAATAATTGAAAAGACTAAATAGCTAAACAGTGATGAAACCTTAAAGAAATAATCACTAGCTGCTAAAATATTCACTTTCCCTGATATATTAATGTATTTTTCAACCCATTTATGCATGACAGATGCTTTTATCCAAAGTAAGTTACACTGTATTTAAGGTAAACACTATTTTAGTGTTCCTGTGGCTCAGTGGTAGAGCATTGTGTTAGCAGCGCAACAGGTTGTGGGTTCGATTCCCAGGGAACACACATAGTGATAAAACATGTATATCCTGAATGCACTGTAAGTCGCTTTGGATAAAAGCGTCTGCTAAATGCATAAATGTAAATGTATTTTATCAGCTCATGCTGTCAGTGGGAATCGAACCCATGACCCTGGTGTTGCGAGCACACACTCTAGTGTTGGTGGTATAAAGTGTGCATGAGTTTGTGGGCTCGGACCTTCTCTCGGTCCCTCCTGAGGTGCTGTGTGAGTCCGGTTCGGTCCACATGCTGAGACAGAGTCACCAGTAACTTACAGAACTGTGGATTCTGGATCAGATCCTCCTCTGAGAGCTGACTCCGAGCAAACGCTGATAAAACTGACACAGAGAGAGACTTCAGCACACAATCAGCATCATGCAGAAGCATCAAAATACATCTGTTTTCATAAAAGGACAAGTTTGAAACAAAGAAGAGCAAAACTGAAAGAAGTTCAAACCTTGTTGATGTAAAGTGTCTCCTTTACCGAGAGACGACACAAACACTGAATCTGTTCTGAGAGACATCACTGACATCTGACAAATATCATATTAAAATATAGAAATGTGATTGATATTTGATTCAATTTTATCAGAGGAAAGATATTTTATATACATCACAACAACTCAGTAACTTACCCGGATGTTTTACATTTACTGACCGCTCAGCTAAGATTGGAGAGGAATAATTACATAGAAATATTGTCGAATTATTAATTATAATGATCAAAGAACGTCGCGCTGTTACTTTGTTGACATCCTCGCTTCGTTTTATTTTCCCGCCAGGACCGCTGATGATCCACTGCGCATGCGCGACTGTCATCTGATTGGTTCACAGCCTGTAATGACGAACTCTCAGGTTAAACCAATCCGCTTCAGCCACTGATACAATGTATCAAATAAAAGTCTTGTTATAAATGACGCTCAGAGTGAAATGCAGACAGACCAATGAAGCCAGTGTGTGTTTTGCCATTTTTAAATTAAATAGTACGAATGCTTAAGTACACAACAAATCCCAATTTAACCCCTGCATGTATATACTTACTTAAAAATGTTGATGACCCATTTTCACGCTCATCAATTATTATTATTATTTTTCTATTATGCTTAACGTCAGTAACGATTGCTTTTCATCCCCTCTGTCATCAAGAGTCTGCAGAGCTGAGTCTGTCACACAAACAAGTCCTAAATCTTCAAGCTTTATTAAACAGTTCACACAATATATACTTTGCAGATTTCAATGCAAAAAAAAGTGCATGCATACATATAATTTCACATGCATATAAGATGAAATATAAACTAGTAATATTAAAGAGAATAGACAATAAATTTAATATATAAATATAAATATATATATATATGCTATGTGTATTTCTTCACACATTCTCAATGGTGACTGAGAATAAAGAAAGTGAATGGTGACTAAAGGAGACCCATGAGACCACTAAAAATCTGTTATTTATCATCATATACATACATCTGTTATTCTCATGGTACTCTAATAATGATCATTAAGAAATGTAAATATACCTTGTGTAAATAAACGAAGTCTTGAAAAATCAAAAACTCTCTTGTATGAGAAGTGATATTAAAAATGATGCACTGAATGTTGTCATGTTTACATTGTGTGCTCTCCATGCACTGGAACTGTGTAAACTTCACCACAGAACTCACTCGCAACAGTGTTCAAAACATTACTGTGGTCACACCATCCACAGTCAATTGCTGACAGATGCACTCAAGACAAGCATCTTGCCCATCATCAATGACTCAACAACAGTTTCTGTGTTCACATCTGAGTCAGTCTTCATTATTAGACAGACTGTAATCATTCATCATCCCAGTTATCATAGATCTCTTCTTCAGATAAAAAGGACGAGTTGAAAGCTTTTGGTCACTCTCCTGTACGGGCTCGTGATCTGTAGTCTCCACTGAGAGTGATGCCTTCTTCTTACAGCATAAAAGAATGAGAAGAAAAACAAATGAAGAGAGAGAAAGTAAGATCAGTCCCATTGGCTTTCATTTCATTACATTTCAAAGCTTTATATGCTTTAAATTTCCTTGTTATTTCAAACTGAAGAAATCTGGACCCAGCAGCAATGTCTTTTCAGATAATTATTTTCAAAGAACCTCATTAACTTTTAACAGCTTATTGACTGCTGTCTAATTGACGACTAATAATGCATAATAATTCATTATAATGTCAGTTTAACCTAGTATGCCTGTATGCCTCATCGTAATTTCCTAATATATGTTTGATGATATATAATGTAAAGTTTTTGAAAATACTTCTTTACATACCAATGAAGGTGACAGATTTGTGTTGGCAATTATATGGATGAATATTGATGATAAATGCACTTTTCATTGGAGAAAATATGGAGTCATGTGACATGCACATGTCCTGAAAGTGGACCAAAACGGACCCCTGTGGGTCATGTGATCATTTTTTTTGCATTTTCATTTAATTAGTATTTGAGTTCTGCTACCCTGAGATAGCATTTATCAACGGGTGTCTCATTTTATTAAAAAACCTTAAAAATAGTTTCGTGTTTCAAGTATTATAGTTTTATTGGAACACCAGGGGACCTCCAAAGTATATTTGTTGGGTGTTATGGGGGGGGGGTCCCTTAATGCTTATGCCCCCCCTCAATTCGAACACTTATGAGAATGTCTTTACCTTCATTAAGATCTTGATTGCTGGTAAATGATGCATGTTTTTGTTCTCTAGAGTAGACTGATATTAAGTTAGAAACGCTGGCGATCGAACTGTTCGAATGAATCAAACTGAATCATGATTCACGAACTGATTCAGACAGTTCTGTCATCACTCAGAAGTGAGAAACATGGTCATTTTGATTCATATTTCCCATACAGTGCAATCGGTCGTTTGTTTGAACTGTTTTATTTACAATAGACAAAAAATACAAACATATATACATCGATTGCCTGATCCACCGAACCGACTCACAACATCCATCAGTTTACAGATCAGCATCTGTCACATTTCAACTTTATACTCAGACCTGAAGAGACAGAAGATGCTTTGATGTTTTGTGTTTGTTCCTTTAAAGCTTTAAGTTATTGCTGAACTGACTCTTATGCACAATATGCCACTGAATTGCAGTGAAGTCTATTTTATCTCAAAGAGAAACATGATGTTAAAATGTACTCCATACAAAAGATGTGCTGCGAAAAATGATTTTACGACTGTGTTTTTGTCATTTTCCAGTACAAATATCTAAACATCCTTAAAATCAAGAGAAGTGAAATATACAGTGCATCTCGTTTTCTGCAGAATGCATCAGAATGAAGTGAGTTTATGATTAAAATAAGAGCAAATATCTGCTAATGGATCATTGTGAAACATTGTGATCTATAATAATTCTTCTGTATGAACCTGACATGTATTTACTTGAATGCATCGCAGTACATCAGTGTAATACTGAACACATCCGCTGTAGCTGATAGTGAAGGAGCTGCATTTCATCAATCTTTTAAAAAGCTGCAGCTCAAATAGAAGAGTTTTCATGTGTGTTTGACTTCTTCACGTCACATTCAGACTTTAGGGTTTCTGCGAGTCTTCAAAACTTTTAAGGCCTGATAAGGTGTTAAATCAGAGCAGAGAAAACTTACAGCGTTTAATATCGCATGCACTGCAGAAAATTAATATCTCCTTAAAGGGATAGTTCACTTTGAAATTAAAATGTGGTATCTATCAGCTTACCCCAAGGGCATCCAAGATGTAGGTGTCTTTTTTTCTTCAGTAGATCCAATTTTGATGTTTTAAGGTCAAACCGTTCTAGTCTGTCAGTCATATAATGGCAGGTATAGGTCACTGTCTCTATAAGAGGGAAAAAGAACATGCACAGAGAAATCCAAATTAAACAATTCCCCATCGTAACTACACACTGATGGCCTAAGACACGAAACGAGCGGTTTGTGTGAGAAAACGAACAGTATTTATATCGTTTTTTACCTCTTGTACACAACCATGTCCAAGTGATCTGAGTGCGCACACGCATCCGGTGTGTGACGTGTGTGTGCGCGCGCTCTGGCTCACGCTGCATTCACACGGGGCGTCGGCGTCAACGCTTGACGGAGGGCGTGTCTGAAGCGTGGTGCTGACGCAACTTTTCAAGCGCCAACGGAGGCGTCAGCCAATCAGATCGCCTCATGCAAATACCCAATCCCGTTCATGCAACACCAGAGAAGTATGTGATTGGTTGTTGTAACTATGACGGCGCGTCAGCACCACGCTTCAGACACGCCCTCCGTCAAGCGTTGACGCCGACGCCCCGTGTGAATGCAGTGTGAGCCAGAGCGCGCGCACACACACGTCACACACCGGATGTGTGTGCGCACTCAGATCACTTGGACATGGTTGTGTACAAGAGGTAAAAAACGATATAAATACTGTTCGTTTTCTCACACAAACCGCTCGTTTCGTGTCTTAGGCCATCAATGTGTAGTTACGATGGGGAATTGTTTAATTTGGATTTCTCTGTGCATGTTCTTTTTCCCTCTTATAGAGACAGTGACCTATACCTGCCATTATATGACTGACAGACTAGAACGGTTTGACCTAAAAACATCAAAATTGGATCTACTGAAGAAAAAAAGACACCTACATCTTGGATGCCCTTGGGGTAAGCTGATAGATACCACATTTTAATTTCAAAGTGAACTATCCCTTTAAGTACTTTAGTCTTGCTTTCCAGAACAAATATCTAAACATCCTTAAATCAAGATGCATTTATTTGAGACGCAAAATAAACATGAAGTTTTGTTTTCTGAGAAACTGAACAAAATGATTTATGATTTGATGATTTATGACAAGAACAAAAAAATGTTTTCCCTTTTGGCAGAGATTTATGCTATTCTTAAACATAAATTCACCTCAGTTTCTCATAAAACAAGCTTTTTTATGTTATTTTGCTTCTTAAGTAAATGCATCTTGATTTATGAATCTTCAGACATTTGACCTGAAAAACAAGACAAGCATCAGCAGTTTTTGCAGTGTGATCAGATACAGTAAAAGTTATTATAAAGTACTAGAGATCTATTTTCAGCTAATATAAGATAAGTTTTCTTTACTTGCTCTTAAACTGTCTTAATTAAACCTGCAGAAACCCTGTTTGTGCCACATAATCATTGCTGTTAATAGTGTTCACCGTCTGTTTGATCACATGACATTAACTGCTTGATTTTTACTGTACATTTCTGCCATATGAACATCAGCTTGAGATCACCACTGAAAAGCTGTTACTAAATATAATGTAGAAGCTTTACATTTCTGTAAAGCTGCTTTGCAATGATTTGCATCGTGAAAAGAGCTATACAAATAAACTTGAATTGAATTTAATATTTGATTCATCATCATCATAATCATCCTCGTTTCTCTCACAGCAGCTTCTTAAGTAAATGCATCTTGATTTATGAATCTTCAGATGTTTGCTTTGGAAAACAAGACAAAAATACTGAGGAAGAATCACTTTTGAACACTTTTTGCAGTGTTATCAGAATGTACAGTAAAAGTTTTTTTTTGGGGGGGGGGAATTATTTGAAAAGTATTGGGGATCTATTTTCAAATGTTAAAGCATTGTTAATACAAGACATGACCCTGGAGCACGAAACCAGTCATAAGTAGCACGGGTGTATTTGTAGCAATTGTATGGGTCAAAATTATCCATTTTTCTTTTATGCCAAAAATCATTAGGATATTTAGTAAAGATCATGTTCCATGAAGATATTTTGTAAATTTCCTATCGTAAATATATCAAAACTTCATTTTTGATTAGTAATATGCATTGCTAAGAACTTCATTTGAACAACTTTAAAGGTGATTTTCTCAATATTTAGATATTTTTGCACCCTCAGATTCCAGATTTACAAATAGTTGCATCTCAGACAAATATTGTCCTATCATAACAAACCATACATCAATGGAAAGATGATGATGATGCATAAATCTCAATTTCATAAAATTGGGTCCAGGGTCACAAATTGGCCCTTGGGCTTAGGTTAAGCCAGGTTTAGGCCACAGCTCAAGCAGGGCATGTAAGTAGCTTTTATAAACATGCCTTAGATCAAAACAATGGCTCTGTCAGTGCAAGTTTCTCTCAGTTGAAACAACCCAGACATGCATTTTAGCCTGGGACTAGACTTAAGCCTTTAGTGTTTCATTCAATTTTCCTGCAGATACCCTGTGTGTTTTGTGTCATGTTTGATTATTAATCTACATCCAGTGATCATTCATTCACTCATCTTCATCCTCCTCCTCCTCCTCCAGCGTGTGGTGTCTCTCAGTTATTGCGCAGGTTCGTGCTGATTAAAGTGCCTGTTCCTGGACTCGATCCGTCTGCGTCTGCGCTCTCAGAGCACCATGGCGGGGACGTGGCGCAGCAGTGCAGGATGGGGAGCGGGCGGAGCCTCCGGGTTCGATCCGCTGGGTCTGTGTCGCGCACTCTTCTGATGCGCGCGCAGGCCGGCCAGCTGCGAGTATGCGCTCTGGCAGACGGTGCACTTGTAAGGGCGCTCGCCGGTGTGCAGACGCACGTGGTTGCGCAGCGTGGAGGACTGGCTGAAGCGGCGGCTGCAGAAGCGGCACACGAAGGGCTTGTCCAGTGTGTGGATGCGCATGTGCGAGCGCAGGTTACTCCTGGAGTTGAAGCCGCGGTGGCAGATGACGCAGCGCATGCGGCTCGAGGAGGAAGAGGAGGACAGCGAGGAAGACGCGGCGTCGCATGCGTGAGAGTCGTCTGCTGTGGAGGACATCAGGGGAAATGTCTCAGACACCGGAGAATATACATTCACATGTTCACTTCAACTAGCAGTTTAGCAGTCAAATAGAAATAAATCAAAGGATGCACTTAACTGACAGAAAATGAGTTGTCTCAAAGAGCACAGCATTAGGTTAAAATATTATATCTGTTTTATTTGTGATTTTTTTTAAGAAAGTAA